>OY744603.1:99904017-99906517 GCA_963556255.1 Allolobophora icterica
CATTATTGTAGGGCCTATATTAAATATTGCACATCTAGCAAATGGATTAATTGTACAGACTAACAGTTTTATGTATTTTTAAAACTGAAGAAACTTGAAACAAATTTTGATTTTTATTGTAGTGTAGAACTGTAGGCATTAGGATAATTATGTTTTCATCATAAAAATTATTTTCATTTATTTTAAACTTGAAGTTTAACCGAAATTAATGTTTTCTCATTTTCTGGGGCAGATTAATCTGCAAAAATTAGCCTGCGATTGGCATACGGCCCACAGCTGCCCTTAAAATCTTAGGGCGGCCCTCTATTAGGCCTAAAAGAAGTTGCCCACGCCTGGCTTAGATGAATGTTCACCAAAGTGTGGTTATGCAATTGGTACAATAAAGAAAATACTGACTTAACTCAAATTATTTGTGAGTTATTCTGTTAATTAGCTTAATGTTTAGTTTAATTGATTTTAAACTGCAGAAATGTTATTGAGATAGGCCTATTGATACGGTGGTATGCCTGTGCTATCACATAGGCTACATACTATTTGAATATCAAAACATGGTTTTGGTACCCGCTGATTCGATTCGAGATTCGATTCGAATTCGAATCTTAACCCCCGATTCGATTCGAGATTCGATTCGACGGAAATTTGTGATTCGCAGGTCCCTAATTTTATCTTAATTTATTTTAAACTCCATTTATTGCCCCACTTACTGATTGCATTGATTTGCTTCTGTAGCTCACTGAATATAAAAGTGAGATTTCTTCCTGATCTCCATACAGCACTGTCATCTGCATATAACGAACACGTTGTTTTGTCATCATTGACAGATGGTATAACACTGATCATCAAAGAAATAAAATTCGCGATTTTACGCTGCCCTTTAAGATGTTCGCAGCAATCCCTAAGAGCAGCTCGAATGAATTATGCCCAACCACCAACTAACACTGAAAAGAGGTTTTGAAAATATGTTTTTTAGAAACAAACATCTATTATCATGTAATCTGTGTAGGAGGCCAGCACCTTAGTCATTGGGTGCTCCAGTAACTCTGCTCTAAGCACTGCTCTCTTTCGCCGGGGGTGGGGTTGGGTCCGTTGGGAGCACCTCTGAATAGTTTTCTTTAAGGAGCGCAATAATAGGAATGCTTATCTGACTGACTGACTGACTGACTGACTGACTGACTGACTGACTGACTGACTGACTGACTGACTGATTGATTGATTGATTGAATAGGCCATACACATTTGCTGTTCTAATAACACCAAATGCCATTTCTCGAATATATATCTTCGGGGAAACCCTTTTAAAAGGTGTCTGCTTTCAACCACCACTTTAAGGGTGATTAAGTAAGCTATTTATAAACCCCAACGCCTATTTGTATAGAGGAAATACAAAAACAAAAGGTGATCAGACGCCATCACTCGAAAGATCCCGTTTTTATGGTCTCTAATTCCAACCAACATTTTTGTATTAGTTTGTATTGTATTATATTTAAACACTTGTAAAGCGTCTCTACACTCTAGTAAGGTAAGCAACTCTGGAAAGCTAGTGAGCTATTTATAAATATCAACGCATGACGTAATTCTATGGCCTATAAATTACGAAGGACAATTAGCTATAAGTTACGCGCCATCTCTCAAATATATATTTTCGCTTAAACCCGTTTTAAAGGTGTTTAATTCAAACCAGAATTTTATTAGTGCTAGTAGATTCTAGTGTTTAGCAGGGCTGTAGTCGAGCGTATACGCGGGTATACAGCGTATACTTACCTCTAGAGAAATTTGAGAGCGTATACTCATGGCTGTAGACGAGGGTATACGCGGGTATACAGCGTATACTTACCTCTGGGAACGAAAATTTTTCAAAAAAGAGAGGTTTTTGAAGGTTTTTAGGGCGAATGACTATAAAAAAAAAAAAAAAAAAAAAAAAAAAAAAGGTCATCAACTTTTTCAGAGACAAAATCGTAAAAAGTCTGAAAATTTTCCGAGAATTGGTGAAAAGTCTGAAATTTTTCCTAAAAAAAGGTCTTCAAATTTTTTTTACGCCGCTGGTCACCGGTAGCGTATACTCACCTCAAATTTTACCACTACAGCCCTGGTGCTTAGCGACAACTTATGGCTGCTAGGGTCGTTAACTTCGCCCTCCTCCTTTATTCAGACCGGACTGGCACAACCTAGTATTATTGGTACTAGACATTCCGCTCTCCTTGCGCTATAAAAAATTGTGCTAACAGTTCGCCGTCGGTCGGAAGATCAGACGGAAAAGGTTTTAGTTGCAATTGCAAATTTATATAGAGCCACTTCTGGAGTCACTCGCTATATGGAGTGAACCGATCAGCCGCTTTCATACGCCGAGGCTAAGAAATTGAAGTCGATAACAATCAATGGAGGGAGTCTGAACCAGTTATATGAACAGCGCCTTTGTCTATCTCTACCGTATGACCGCGCTATATAAATCGTGTTGTTGTTGTTGTTGTTAATATTATTAATATTATTATTATTATTATTA
>OY744603.1:99911517-99981517 GCA_963556255.1 Allolobophora icterica
TGAAAGGAGATATGAGCGTCAAAGTGAAAACGAAACTGAAAGTGAAGGCGAAAATGCAAGTCAAGCTAAAAGTGAAAGGGACAGTACACTACCGTTTATGAGGAATCAGAGGGAAACCGGGTCATGGAAAAATGCTAAATTTACTCCCAAAACACAGGAATCCCTCCTCAAAAATTCAAGTTCCTTTCGATTTCGCACGAATTTCGAAAGCGAAACCTATCCGTCACGCATCACTGGCGATGCGCTACCAGCCGCTGAAACCTCCTCCAACTGGCGAAGCGACGCTTTTGGCACCAACCCACGGAAACGAAGCCTCCGAAACGGGCAGACTGCATCGAATCAATCATGCGAAACGTTACAGTGCCTTCGCGGAGGAGAGTGTTCAATGAACCGCGACGGCAACCGTTTCCCAAGATGCCTCTGTCCAATGGGTACAAGGGGCAACCGTTGCCAAGAAGGTTAATACGAAATGAAATTCATTCTCTAAGACTCTTTTTAGGCGCTGCATGATGAAGTGTTCATTCTGAAGACACTTGTCATTCTGCGGAAATTTCTGGGGATCATTTTGGTTTCGTAATCCACTCCAATCCAATCCAATCAAATCTAATCTAATCTAATCTGGTAGAAGCTCAGAATCATATCAGAACTTCTAAATCGTCTTTACAACAACGCAATTGTCACAAATCGATGAGGCCCTCTTACAAATCTCTTGGTAAGATTCCGCGATTCATCTGCCACGGAAGAAATTATTCGGACAGAGAGAGTCTTCTTGTAAACAACTTCGGATGTGTGCTTCCTGTTGTTCGCGAAGCCTGCATGAAGCAAACCTTTTAAAGTAAGTAAGTAAGTAAGTAAGTAAGTAAGTAAGTAAGTAAGTAAGTAAGTAAGTAAGTAAGTAAGTAAGTAAGTAAGTAAGTAAGTAAGTAAGTAAGTAAGTAAGTAAGTAAGTAAGTAAGTAATTACGTAATTAAGTAAGTAAGTAGCCTTTAACAACACAAGTTAAACGCTCACATTTTATTTTGACTAAATTAACAATTGATGTAAAATGTTACTGGATCAGGAAAAGCCCAAAACCGTTATTAGCAGCCATAATGAGCACTTCTGACGCTCACCTCAAGATGATGCAGAGTCAACATATTCGAAGTAGAGTTCCCGTTAAGACTGTGTCGGCGACATTCTCGGCAACAGATGTTGTGTTGCTGGAATCTTTATAGTCCAGTTCCGAAGGCTTACAAGGGGGACAATGTAACCCTCTGTAGTGGCCAGTGTGCTGGACTGTCAATCTAGAGGTCGAGGTTCAAATCACCGCCACGGTAGAAAATTTGATTCGAGATTTCTGCTCCACCTGCGCCCACCAGCCAACTCAACTTTAATGAGTACATTGCCCGTACACTGTCGGTGGGAGGATCAGACGACGAGGGACAGGACTGGCCGTCCGACCCTTATATGCCGAGGCTAAGAAAATGTAGTCGCTAGCACTTCACGGATGCCCCTTGACGTGCTTAAGGAACTGGTTAGTTGGGATTTAACGAAACTCTGTCATAGCAGAGATCGTTAGCGTTGCCCTCCTCCTTTCTCCATGCTTGGGACTGGCACTGCGAGAGTACGCGCAGTGGCAGACTTAAATTCACGAGCAGCATAGAAAACTGGATTTGTGAATTGAAAGAATTGCTCTTCTTCTTTCATATATAAGGCGTATGGCGAGCTATAAAAAGGTGTTGAAGGACTTGTCTGCAGTAGCAGTTTCAGTTTAACGACACAGTGTGATAACAAAGATCATTATAATAATAATCTTCGTTTAATATCTTCAAACTGACAATAACGCAGTATGATTACAAATCAGTATGAACGGATGATCACAAGTTATTACAGGAGTCGAATTTAACTGTACACGGCAGCCATGCAAGGCGCCCATCACGTCCTACATCTCATTTTAACAACGCGCCATCTCGCGAATGAAAGGCTGAGTGGACACTAAATTAGCGTCACCCTCCTTCTTTATCCAGGCTTGGGACTGGTACTGCCCGAGTACGAGCAGTGGCGAAGTTGACTGGTTTGTTTCTTCTTCTTCTAAATATTATGATCATCAGTTATCATGGGCTCATCGCCCATAGGTGTCTGTTGCCATTTTAACTATGTACTTCCACAGTAGTCTGTCCAATGCGGTGTGGCTCAGTTCTTGAAACGATGTTCCACACCATCCGATGATATCGTCTAGCCATTCTTTATGGGGTCATCATCTCTTGTTTGTACCATCCATCATTCCGAACACTAATGTATTGATCTTCCTATCATTACCCATTCTGCACATATGGCCAAACAATCCCAGCTTCGTTTTAATAATCTTGTGAATTACGTTTTCTTTTAGATGTATTTTATATATAGGATGCTTATAAATCTATAAAGAGGTGTTTAAGGGACTGGGTTTTTCTATTTTACTCGTGATCATGAAACAACACTGTGCGGTTGTCAGCTTCGATTAATAGAAAAGTTAAAGCAGATCTATGCATGTTCAAACAGGAGCAAAAGTCGGGGACACGGTTCCCTTGGCCCCGCCTTTACTTCATTGGAAAACTCCTTTCTTTTCCAGATGTGGTCGTGAGGCAGCCACGGTTCCTTGGTTCCGGCTACATCGCTTTTCCAGTTCCAAGAGGAACCGGTTCGGTTCCACTCAGCGTAACCGTATCCTTCCGACCGGACGCGGAAACTTGGAAGCTGGATCGGAACCATCCATCCCAGCTGCTGCTCTTCGCCTCTTCAGCATCTTTCCATCTCATGGATGGTGGAGGACATCGGGATTTCATCTCAGTGGCTCTGATCAATGGATTTGCAGAGTTCAGGTTTGGTTGGATGTCTTGGCACTTCTCTTAATCGAATCTAATCTTGTGTCATTTCGATCTAAACTTAAACTTAACTCTTTCAAATTGCTTATTCACCATAGGCTGCCTCTCTGTCTTACGGACTGATCTTATGGATATTGACCGTTTTCAGGTCAATATCCAGAAGATGAGGGCGTATGAATGGAACTCTCTGGCAGAATCAGTTCGAAGATCCGCCTCGATAAATACTTTTAAAACTAAACTCAAAACTCATTTATGCTCGAAGTACCTTGATTAACTACTGCATTGTAACGCGCCCTTTGAGTAAGAGTCTGTTTTATTAAGGCGCTTTATAAGTTTAAGTTGTATTGAGACAAGCAGCCTATGGTGGATAAGCAATTTGAAAGATGCTTGGTTTTGTTGTGCCATCGGTTGACGCCGTGTGCGTTAGACCAGCGGTTCTCAACCTGTGGTCCGCGGACCACTGGTGGTCCGCGGTCATCTGCCTGGTGGTCCGCGAGCAAGGCCTACAATTTATAATTTTTACAATTAAAAACATGCAAAGTGACAAATTGTGTTATTTTTTTTTACATTTTTGTTTTATTTAAATCGTTAGAATCGGCTAGACGGCTGAATGAAACTAATAATACGCAGATTTATGACCAAAAATTCTTTTGTATTAATTTGTTTTCGACACAATTTTTAGTGGTGGTCCGCGACCGAGACTCGAAATTTATAAGTGGTCCTCCAGTTTCAAAAGGTTGAGAACCGCTGCGTTAGACACACGCGTACTAGAAGTGACTAATTACAATAATTATAACTTGGGACTTAAACTCCAGAATTGAACTAAACTCCAGAATAGCCAAGTTGATTCTATATATAGCGGCAGTTAAACACTTTCTAAAGGTGTCGAATCTCAAACGCTATTTTATTATTAGTTACAATAATTATTGTTTAGCGACATCTGTTGGCTGCCAGGGCCGTTGACGTCGACTTTACCTCGTTGCTTTTTTCATCGGCCTCGGTAGCACTCAGGCGCTATATAATCGACTTATTATTAGAAGTAACATAAGCATTATTACAATACAATACAACTTATATTTATGACGTAGTTAATTATAGTACTTATAGAATAAATGAGTTTCCAGTTTGATTTTAAAAATGATTATCAAAGTGAATCTTCGCACTGTTTCTGGTAGAGAGTTCCACGTAGGCCTAATATCTCTCCCTGTATCTCTCCGTTCTGCTTAATATCTATTTCCCTGTATCTGTCCGTTCTGCTCAGTCTGTCTGTCTGTGTCCGTGTCTGTGTGTGTCTCAGTCTCTCTCTCTTTCCCTCTGTCTCTCTCTCTCCCTCTTTCTGTCTCTTTCTGTTTGTCTGTCTCTCACTTCATTCTCTCTATTATCCTCACAATGGTCAGATTCAAATCCACCCATCTCTCCGACCTTCTCCCTCCAAATCAACCATTTCCCTTTCTTTCTCCGCCCCCAAACTTGACCCCCAATCATCTCAACGGGGGCGTGGCGCCACCTGGGGGTCGCCGAGAATCTCGAACGCCGAGAAAGCGACTTGGCGACTTTTGGATGAAAGCGCCTTCTTAATCCGATTTGCGTTGGATTAGTCGGGCGTAATTTGACGCTGATTGGATTGCGCTCGGAAGAGATTCGAGCGCCCACTGTTCGCCAGTGCAGCCGGTGATGAATCATGAAGCGACGCCATTTTGTTCGGCTCCGAGATGTCCGAGAAAATTTATCTCCACGTCTGAAAGTGATTCTATGCTGTGGTGTGGCAGGTTGACTGCGTCTCTGTCTGCCTGCTTGTATGTGTGTGTTTGTGTTCATGTATGTGTGTGTGTGTGAGTGTGCTGTATGCTTTTGTCTGTCCCTTTCATTTTGCATCAAGGTGTTTATGTATGAGTGTATGCCTGTCTTTCTGTCGGTCTGTGTTTCTCCTTTAGTCTATCTGTCATTCTACGTCTTTTTCTCAATTTGTCTAAATTGCTACGTTGTCTATTTGTTGCTTTTCCTACTTCACTCTCTGTCTGTCTGTCTGTCTGTCTGTCTGTCTGTCTGTCTATCTATCTATCTATCTATCTATCTATCTATCTATCTATCTATCTATCTGTATGTACATCTGTCTGTCTGTCTGTCTTGTCTGTCTGTCTGTCTGTCTGTCTTGTCTGTTTGTCTGTCTGTCTGTCTATTCATAATATTGTATTTTATCCATGTACGATTTCGTACACAAGTAAATCCCGACTTTCATTTACACTTTACGCAACAGACCAAATGCGCTTTAAAACATCCTGGTCTCCCTTTCACACAGTTACCTTTCTTTTCTCTCTCAGGTTCAACTGTGGTTCAGGCGTCGTTCCGGTCCGTTCAGTGAACCGCATCGAATTCGGCCAGTGGAACACCATCCATGCGAGACAATCGAAGCGGAACGGAATGGTCCGGCTCAATGACGGACCGGTCTCCAGGAACTCGGCGAAGGTTCCACTCCGCTGATTTTTTGTCTCACAGACTTCTAGGAATCGGTCAACCGTGAAACTGAGTAACTTCGGAGCGCCATCTGGTGCTGCTTTTGGATTTGATTAGATGAGAGAGGATAGGATTAGAGGATAAGATTTGATTTGATTGGATTAGGACAAATGTAGATTGGATTTACACTGGATCAAAATACATTAGACCGGATTGAATCGGATTATATGGGAGTGGATTAGAGTGATTCAAATAAGATTGGATTAAACCATTTGGATATTTTATTTATTTATTCCGGATATTTCTATAGCGCCTCTCGAAGTCAACTACTACTCAGAGGCGCTCCCGACTACAGCATTTGATACTGTGCCGGAATTTTCACGCCGAAGTGCCACGAGCAATTGCGAGTGAAGGACTTGCCCAAGGTCCGTACGCAGCGGCTAGAGTGGGATTCGAACCTGCAACCCTCCGGTCACAAGGCGCCGAACTTACCACTGAGCCACCACGCCCCACACATATATAGGAGTGGATTAGAGTGATTTAAATTGGATTGGATTCAACCATTTTGGATAGATTGAATAAGATTAGTATGGATTGGATCAGAATAGATCATTTAAGATTAGATTAGATTGCAATGATTAGATTTGGTTTGTTTAGAATGGATTTGATTATTTTGGAGGATTAGATCAAATTGGATTGGTGTTCTAGTGATTGTCTTCCACAGGGGTCATTTACGGAGCTGACCTTGGGTCGTGAGATCTTCCTCGGAGGTCATCCCAACGCCACGGATCGCCTGCGTCGGATCGTTGGTCTCGACTCAAGGGAAGCTGAACCGGAAGTGGGATTCGTCGGATGCGTTCGTTCCCTCCAGGTCAACGGGAAACCGTACGACTTACGAAGGGGCGCTTTTATCGGGGACGCGGTGTACGGAATGGATGTCGGTAAGGACCTGGTTTTGAACAACATTAACGCACACACGCAAACATACATACAAACACACATGCACACACATATATATACACACGCACACAAACATACACATATATACACATACACACACACGCAAACATACATCCACACACGCAAACATACATATGCACATACTTACACACACCTACACACATGCACACACTCAGACATACATACACACGCACACACTCACACACACACACACACACACACACACACACACACACACACACACACACACACACACACACACACACACACACACACACACACACACACACACACACACACACACACACACACACACACACACACACACACACACACACACACACACACACACACACACACACACACACACACACACACGCAAAGATACATATACACACATGCAACCATACATACACACACATGCACATACACACATACATACACGCATACGCACGCGAATACCAGCCCACACACACATACGGACAATAGGCCTATACATATATATTTATGTTTAATTTAAGAAGCGCCTCAACACTCATTATTTCTCATTGGCTTTCAAACAGGCCTCTGTAATTATGTCTGTATGTGTGTGATCACTGTTATATAATTATGTAAGAGTCGTTTTAGAGGATTGCCATCGCTTGCTGCCTTTACCTCACACTGATGGCGCTATATAAGTTTGTTGCTATTGCCATCTGTTGGTGGATGATGCTTTAGACGATTGCAGTTCGGAACTGTGCGCCAACATCACGTGCCTGAATGGCGGGAAACCGAGTCCGAATGTTCAGCAGACGATCTGTCAATGTCTCTGTCCGCTCGGAACTATCGGTGACACGTGTCAATCAAGTTAGTGACGTCACGTGGCTTCAACGCTATTATTATTTATACTATTTTCTAATCATATATATATATATATATATATATATTCTTATATATATATATATATATATATATATATATATTCATGTATTCATATATATATATATATATATATTATATCTATATAATTACATTGATTAAAAGCGTTTAATTTCACCTGCTATATATAATTTTTCAATTGCAATAATATTGCTTAACGATATCGGTCGCCCGAGTTGTTGAAACACACCGAATGTCAGTGGTTAGCGGTATGTGGCTGAAATATATATACTGCATGTTCAAAACGTTTCTAAGGTGTCTAATCTCAATTGATTCTTTACTAATAATTTCACTTGGGTCTAACGTCAACCTCACTCTCCGAAATACTTACAAAACGACTGGGGATTGTGAATATTTAGTGTATAAGAAAATCTTTTTAAAGTTATCTTATCGGAACTTCCATTATTTTGATCATTCTTATTGTTTTCGTGGAATAATTTTGGTAATTTTTTGTTATATTTTTGTTATTTCTGTAGTAATATATTTTACTGTTATTATTATTATTATTATTATTATTATTATTATTATTATTATTATTATTATTATATATTATTTATAAATTCAAATATATTTTTTTTATTTTTTATTATTATTATTATTATTATTATTATTATTATTATTATTATTATTATTTTTTTTTTTTATGCCCCGAGGTATACAGGATCCCTCAGGGACTTCAATATTAACTAATGTTAAAAAAAAGGTGTCCGGAATGGCCCTATTATTATTATTATCATTATTATTATTATTATTATCATCATCATCATCATCATCATCATCATCATGGTCATTATCATCATCATCATTATTATTAGCGACATCTCATGGCATTACATCCTAACCTCAAGGGTCCCGTTAGCTCGCTCTACGAGTACCGTGGCTTGATAATAGGCCAAGTTGTGCAGCCTTTTCTGTCAAAATATCGCCAATGACATAGGCCTATAACTATTTTTAAAACTTGAAATAATGTAGAAATAGTGGCCACGCTGCGTTTGAAAACAAGGAACGGATAAAGAACCAACTGGAAGAAAAATAAATGAAATTAAGACCATGTGCCGTTGATTGAATGACTTGTAGTAAGGGTTCCCAGATCTGAAAAATGTTGGCATCCACATTTTTATGGCATCGAAAGCCGTTGACGTCGTTGGCAAAATTGTGTTTTGAAAAGTTCTCACAGTTCGATGTTGGTATAATACGGTCTTGCCTTTGGATATCCATCTTAAGAGCGATTGAATGGATTCACAGATTCACAGATCAACGACATCATATGACAACCAGTTTAACGATATCTTATATGGCAACAAGGGTCGTTTACGTCGACAGAAATTACGTCATGCATTGGCATTTATAAATAGCTTCTAAAATTACTAATAAAATGGTGGTTGGAATTAAAAACCCTTGAAAACGTGTTCATTCAAAGATATAATTATATCCGACGATATTTATTTGATGCAAGAGTGGATCCGAATTCAGCGAAATTTTAGGCCACAATTAAGTGGCCGCTGGAGGAAGTTATTTGAAGATATATTTAAACAATTTCAAATATAAATGTACAGTACATATAATTATAATTATGACATTATATTCTTTTTCTACATTTGAAATTTCTAATCAATTATTTCTTATTCTTCAGCTTAACGACATTCCATGGTAATATCAACTGCTACAATTACACCATGCACGAAATAATAACAAATTCACAAACCGCATACACATTAAATGAAACATATGGTATACCAAGTTGCTTTTTTTTTACACTGTTCAGATATTTAACACACTCCACGATAAATGTATTTAATTAACAAAGCATATATAAACATATAATTACAATTGTTTAAAGTTGTGTTTGAAGTGTATTTATTTGAAGTGTGAGAAAGCTTATAGTTAAAAGGCGAATATGACACTTAAAAGAGGTGTCTAATTATTCGGAACAGTTCTCACCGTTCCTATGGCACAATGCAGCTTAAATACACGGGGTTCGGACTGGCACCACACAGGATTGAGTAGTACAGTGTTTCCCAAAGTGGGTTCCGCGGAACCCTAGGGTTCCGTGAGGGGAAGACAAGGGTTCCATGAAGCAACTGGATAGGTGTTGTTTGAAGTGTTGTTACATTATAAATCAGACTCCGAGGTGAAGACAAGGGTTCTGTGAGAAAATTAAATTTATTTAAAACAATTTCTAGCCTAATTTTTATCGATTAAACTCTACACACCTGGATCATTGTTTAAAATATTGTACCAGAATGTGTTTTTTTTAGGTAGGGGTTCCATCAAAAAAATTTCAAGTCAAAAGGGTTCCGTACCCTAAAAAGATTGGGAAACATTGGAGTAGTAGTTTCAGTTTAACGACACTGTGATAACAAAGATCATTAGGCCTAGCGTAGCCTCAACCTTTATCCAGGCTTGGGACATGGACATCTAAAGTACCACCAGTGGCGGAGTTACAAACTGAAATTTATTAATATATAGCTGTCTGCTGGTAGTGTTTATAACGGTGTCTAATGCCAACGTCATAATAACACCGGAAGATAAATCGTATGAAAATAGCAAAGTGATAGCTTCCATTTGATGACGAAGTAAAGCTTACAGAATAGTTCGAAACAGATAGGCGAAAGAGAATAACGCACAGAAGACTAAACCAGTGGATATTTAAAACATACCAAAGCGACAAGAATAAGAATCCTCATCAAAGGAGATAGGATCGTTAGATAGTTAATTAGAGCAGCGAAGAAGACATACAACTTAGAATGGGAGGCAGCCGGAGAAATGTACAGGATATTGAGAGGCAGAGAATTAACAAAGAAAACCAAGACAAAACTATTCGAGGAGATGGTTTCTTACACGGAACAGAATACTGAACAATGCGATTGCAAGAAGAGAAAAGAATATTACTGAGAGCAGAAAAATTGAGTTGGATGCGGAAAATTCCTGGAATCTTAATGCTACAGAAAATAACAAAAGATGAGATAACTTGAACGGTGGATGTCATCTGCTATTTCATATGTTCTTCATTGTTTAACGACTTCTTGTGGCTATAACGCCTTTGAAATAGACCAGTGAACTTACCCATCCTGCCGTTCTTACAAAGTTAGCAAATATATAGCCTCGAATAAAGTGTTTTAAAGGTGTCGAATTTCAACTGCTACGTATTTTTAGTTTAATAACAGTCTAAAGAGATTTTGTGACTGTTACGCCTTTGAAATATACCTCACAATAAATGACAACCGTGCTTATACATTAATCCATTCTACGAGGTTATAGAATATAAGGTGTCGAAATACATCTGTTATATCATCAGTAGTTTAATAATAATAATTGTTTAGCGACATCTTGTGGCTGCTACAGCCGTTAACGTCAACCAACCAGAAAGCGTTACATTTGCAATTCCTCGGGTCGATAAATAAATATAGCAACGTTGATACGATTGTTAAAGGTGTCTAAGGATATCCTTTCCACACGTGAATTGCGACATTTTATGGTTACGGTGAAAGTTATCGATCAGAACTTAACCAGAAGACAGATGCGACCTTCGATTAAAAGGATTTAACGGTTTATGGCACCAGATACCGATAAGAAACTATTGTAATCGGATTTCATTGCAGCATAAATGATCACCGATATTTTCATTAGACACGTATTAGCAACGAAAGGAAGTGGTTGGTTAATTGCAGTTTAATGACGCTGCGTCAAAAAATGATTAGCATCACCCTCCTCCTTTAGCCAAGCTTGGGACTGGCGCCATCCGAAAAGTATCCATTGTATAAAAGAAACACCTTATGGGTGTCAATTTGTGTTATGCCGCCAGAAAACGTCAAAGAGAGAAATATATACCAGCGATGTTAATGCATTTTAAAGGTCTAAAATCTTTTTTTGGAGTAAATAAATACATAAATACATGTATGTACATATATATAGGTATTTGTGTTTGTGCATATTTATATATATATATATATATTTATTTATTTATATGTTTATGTATTGTCATAGAATACCTAACAATAGAAGAGTAATTTCTTTCATCGCACTGCATTCTTGATAGGCCAGAGTAATGCGCAGGGTAAACATTCTCACAGAATAATTCCGGTTCCGAGTAACCAAAGTCGTCAAGGAAGATAATTTTCAATATTTAACGACATCTTGCGGGTGTTACAAACGTTGACATTAATTCGGTAAAAAATGCATCAACAACCAAAGCGGTTGATATATATATATATACTGATCAATAGACATAATTTAAAGGTGTCTAACATAAGCTTCGCTTTATCTATAATCAGTTTCGGCGACATCTTACGACTAACAAGTTGACACCTTTGCATTTCATTAGACGGATCTCCCTGAATAATAAGAGCGATTCAATCAAACAGTTTAACGAAGTCTTATGGCATTAAAGGCCGTTTAAGTCGATGGAAATTTTTTCATAGGTTTCAACATTAGTAAATAACCGATTAGTTAGAGCGCTGGCCTTGTAACGCGGAGAGAATGGGTTCGATCCTCCTCCTTTGAGACGGTTATTGTGTAGAGACAGGTCTGTAGTGGTAAAATTAGAGGTGAGTAGGCCTACACGCTACCGGTTAGTTTTCCGAAACAAATTTGGGGTGAGTATACGCTACAGTATTTTGTGAGTATACGCTACAGTATTTTAATATAAATAAATATAAATATTTTGTGAGGTGAGTATACGGTCTCTAGAGGTGAGTATACGCTGTATACCCGCGTATATATCCTCGACTACAGCCCTGTGTAGAGACCTTGAGCAAGTCCTTCTCATAATTGCTCAGTGCCATCGATTGATGCTTCGTCATATATTGGCAAATCGATGGCGCTTGTTGAAGGTCCCTACACAGTAACTGTTTCAGAGGAAGAGGATCGAACCCGTACACTCTGTGTTAGAAGTCGACCGCTGTAACCAATCAGTTACCATTATACATAATCAACGCATTAGAACTGAACGTAGAATATGTTTTCAGAGGTCGACATCTACATTCCGCTGTTCAGTGGCCACTCCTTTCTTCGCTACCAGGCCCTCGGAAAACCAGTCCTTGTTCGAATGGACATCGAGATCATCCTGAAGACGTCCAGTCCAAACGGTCTCATCCTCTACAACGCATACTCTGGGGATCGAACCTCAGACTTCCTTCTCCTCGCTCTCAGCGATGGCTTCCTCCTGTTTACTTTCGACCTAGGCAGCGGACCAGCTGTTATAAGGTCAGTGACAATGGATTGTATTGTTTTATGGTTCGAAGAAAAGATACTTTCACTGAGGTACAGGACTTGGAACTGTAACCATAATCGGTCACTCATATAGCGCCAGTTCTCTGCGACACGAAAGGAGATTGGTTAGAATGGTCTCTTTGGACACCTCTAAAACGGAATTAAACGTTTCTATTTAGGAGTGGGACGCGAAGGCAGGTTTGTTAGAGCGCTCTCTTTAGACACCCTGAAAATTGGTTCACTGGATACTATATAAGCGCGGGACGCAGGAACGCTACGTATGTGTTTGTTAAGTGGGCTTGTGTATATCACTATGTTTAGACCCTGGGTAAATCGATGCGATAGAAGTATGGGAAGCAGAAACAGCTTTGGTAGAGCGGTCTCTTTAGACACCTTTAAAACGGAATTCACTAATGCTATATAAGAACGTGACGCCGACGAAAATTAGCTTGTTATTAGGGTTGGTCTTTAACAGCTTTGTTACAGAGTCTTTTTAGACACCTTTTAAACGGAATTCATAAATGCTATATAATCTTGAATGTGACGCCGATGAATAATAGATTGTTGTTAGGGTTAGTCTTTAAACACTTTCAAATAATAAATCAATGATAGAGAAACATAGGCTGCAGAAGCTAATTTGTCAGAGCGCCTTCGCATTAGACACCTTTAAAACTAATTAATAACTGCTATGTAAGGATGGGACGCAAAATACATTAATTTAAATAGTGAGGTTGGTTTTGAAACATCTATTTTCTATAAAACTTCAACAACTGAGAGCTCTATATAAATGCCTCGTCGTAGGAGTCGTCAGCGGATCCTCGTCAACGAATGGCACGCGGTCCGTCTGGTGAGGAACGGTCGAAGTGGTCAGCTGATCGTCGATGGACACGGTTCAGTGGACGCCATGTCACCTGGACCGTTCACGCAGTTGAACGTCATGCTTGACCTATTCATCGGAGGACACCGTGACCTTGACGAGCTGCCCAAGGTCGTCGAGGTCAACGAGTCTTTCACTGGGTGCATTCAAATGGTATGTCTAATCTACTCTAATCTAATCTAATCCATTCCATACACCTATCCAATTTAATCTAATGTAGAATGTTCTGATCCAGTCTCTAATCTAATCCAATGATTTAGTGTAGGCCTAATCTATCTAATTTAATCTAATCTAATCCTAAAACTTCTATAGCGCCGTTGTTGCAAAGCACATAGAAACATCGATCGATTGTCGCTTCTAAGAGAAGCTGCATGATTAGATTAAAAGAGTTTAGATAAGATTATATTAAAACGGATTAGAGTTGATTATGTTGGATTAGAGTGGGATTAATTGCTTCGGGCCGAACTATACTATTGAATATGATAATAATCAATTGTTGTTGTGTACTAAATTAATACTCAAATGTTGGTTCGAATTCCACACCTTCAAAATGTGTTTGATTGACGATATATATGTACCAGATGGCGTTTGATCATCACTTCATTCGTGTCATATTTTCGTCTGTTATACATGGGTTATCGAATTACGTCATGCGGTGGCCTTTATAAATAGCTTTCTAAATTACTACTAAAATGGTGGTGTTGATGTTGACTTAGGTCCGAGTGAATCAGAGGAGGTTGTACTTGATCGACGAGGCTGTCGAAGGTATCAACATAGACAACTGTAACCACCCTTGCGTCGGTCAACCATGTACGAAGGCAGCTCTCTGTGTTCCGCTCAGGGACCTCTACCAGTGCCTCAGCTGCACCGCAGACGATGCTACGAACTGCGAAGATGGTAGGTACCCTGTGTGAAGTAGAAAAGGCGCTATAATAAGTCCACGCCCTCTCATATAGTGCCCTGCTAGGTCTCGCTCCCTCCCTCATTCAGTCACGGGCTAACTATGCGGTCGGTTAGTTAGCCCAGTTGGTCATTGGTGGTTGGAATTAGACACCCTTTACACGCGTTCCTCCAAAGATATATAGTCGAGAGATTGCGTCAAATCATGATCGCCAGTTATGTGACGCGTTGACTTTTATAAATAGCTCACAAAATTAGTACTGAAATGATGGTTGGAATTACACACCTTTAAAATGATACTATCAGCGATATATATTCAAGGGATTGTTGCGCCAATAGAGTTGATCTCCTTAAATATGCCGTTGAATTACGTCATGCGTTGACATTTTATAAATAGCTTATTAAATTAGGCCTACTACTAAAATGTTGGTTGGAATTATGTACGTTTAAAGAACTCACTAGCGGCAACTGGCTGGCTAGATGGTTGACTAACTGGGTGGCTAAATGGCTAACTAACGGCTAACTGAATTATAATAGTAGTCAGTAAATTCTGTTGCGCCGGTGTCTAATGCACAAGCCACCAACCGATGGCACACCAAAACCAATCCGTAATCAGGTAAATATCCAGAAGATCAGTCTGTAAGACAGAGCGGCAGCCTATGGTGGATAAGCAATTCGAAAGAGATTAGTTTTAAGTTGAGAACGAAATGACACAAGCTAATGAGCAGAACGGACAGATATATAAAGAGAGTTCCAATAAGTAGGTCCAGCAACCGAGAAAGCTCTTTCACCAAGAACAGTTCTTGATTTAGGTATGACGATGACCCCGTTGAATAATGACGTCTGTGGAATAAGAATTGATTTTAACTATTGTGGCTGGCCAGAGTTCAAAGTTTTATAAACTCTGAGCCCCAATTTGAAACTAATTCTTTGCTTGACAGAAAGCCAATGCAAAGATTTAAGAACAGGGTTATGTCCATATTTTGATGTAGCCTATTAGTTATGGCTTTAACGAAAGAGTTCTGCGCTGTCTGCGGCTTCAAGATGTTTGCCTTATTGATATCAATAGGATGCGAGTTACAGTTATCTAAGCGACTGTAAACCAATTGCATTTGCCAGGGATGTTCTTGCAGACAGGGATACATAACGCCTACTTCACGAATGAACAAAATGACTTACAAATGCTGTTTGCGTGGCCAGTAAGAGACATGGTAGGATTGAAAACAACGCCTAATTTACGAGCAGCATCGGCAGTTGAGTCACCAAGTTTCCATGACTTAAGCCGATCAAATTTTTAGTTGCTGTGGAGTGCCCAGTAGCAGAAATTCAAATTAAGTCTTTGATGGGTTAAGGAGGAGTTTATTGGCCGCCATCCAAGACCGTACCTCATCAAAGACAGCAGACAACAGCTGCACAGATGAGTCACATGACAGACTGTCAAATGAAATGTAAATTTGAGAATCCCAGTGAATAATGTAAACAAAAGAGGACAAAGCATAGAACCCTGTGGAACACCACATGCCAACAAAGTACTAGATGAATAATTACCTTTTAAATACACTGACTGAGTGCGTGGACTAAGATAAGATAAGTTCTACACCAATTTAGTGCAGGACCAGAGATATCAAATCAGCACTTGGCTGGCTAAATGGTCAACTAACCAATGGCTAAATAACTAACGATCAGCTAACTGACTAACTAACTGGCTGGTTAAATGGTTAACTAACTGGCTGATTAAATGGCTAACTAACGGCTAATTAGCTTGCTAATTGATTGGCTAAGTGGTTAGCTAACTGGCTGGTTAACCGGAAAACTAACTGCATAAGGGTCTTGAGGTTCATATTCCGTTGTATTTCATGGTTGTTTCTTGTTCTCTGTACCACTAGCGCCACCTAGCGAACACGGTTACATAGCCAGAAGTAACGCATGGGATGAGACGCGGTAGCAAATTGGTTACAGGGCGCTTTTTATACACCTTTAAAACGTTACCAACCCATTGTTAAGAATGCAATGTTTCGACACCTTTACAACGAAGGCAACCGATGCTATAATAATTATACGGAAAGGTATTGGTTTCGTAGTGTCTTGCTAACACTGAAATAAGGTGTCGTTAAACTTTCGAAGCATCGCGTATTGGTTCAACCATTCTTAGGCAATGTAAAGTCGATGTTAAAGGTCCTAGCAGTCAAAACACGTCTTGAATCACTGGAAATACTACTGAGGATTGGTTTGCCTCATAACGCGGGGAGTATGGGTTCGATCCTCCTCCTCTGAGACGGTTACTGTGTATGGACCTTTAGCAAGTCCTTCACTCACAATTGCTCAGCGCCATCGATTTATGCTTTGTCATCATATATATGCGCTTAATAAATGCGTGATTACATAGGAGGCTAACTGGCGGACTCATAATGTGTTATTGTGACTCTGTTGAGATTTGCTTTCATCTTATCTACAGGAAATATCCTGCATCGCTATCGATACAGATACCGAAGAGGTACTTTGTCATCTCTTCTCTACTTTAATCGCCGCCAGTTCTTGGTCAGAGAATTAGTCAGATTGTGAAATAGTAGGCTAATATTCTCTGAATTAGTCAGATTGTTAAACTGTTTGAGTGTTCAGAATTGGTCAGATATTAAACCGAGTTAAATCCCAGAATATTAATTCTAACTCTCACCGTTAGAATCTGCCTCTACCTCTGTATCTATATGTGCCTGCGCTTTGTATGTGTGTATGTGCGTATGTCTGTATGTATGTTTGTATGTCTGTCTGTCTGTACATGTATGTCTGACTGTACGTAAAATTTGACAGATACTATTACAACAACAACTGCTACTATACTATTGCTCTTGCTCTTACTACTACACATAGGCATACACATAGGCAGGCATAGAGACAGACACACAGGCAGATACAGACACAGACACACAGAGAGATACAGAGACAGACACAAAGACAGACAAACTGGCTGATACAGAGATAGACACACAAGCAGACACACAGACAGACACACAGACAGACACACAGACAGATACAGAGATAGACATACATGTAGATAAAGAGGCAGACACACAGACAGACATAGAGACAGACACATAGGCAGACATAGAGATAGACACACAGCCAGATACAGAGACAGACACACAGACGGGTACAGAGACAGAGACATAGGCAGACACACAGACAGACACATAGGCAAACACACAGACAGACATAGAAACACACACGCAAAAACAGAGAAAGACACATAGACAGATACATAGGCAGACACAGAGACGAAGCGACAGACACACAGACGGACGCAGATACAGATACAGAAGCAGACACACAGGTAGACATAAAGTTGATGAGATGGTGTTTGTCCAAAAGTAAGCGTCTAATTTTAGACGCACCCAAAAGCTGCATTTATAATGCTAACATTTCAATGATGTATTTATTAAATGATCTCATTGCTCATTACTGATCTTTATAGTCAGTTTGATAACATGTGAGCTGTTCTGTTGTTGACTCTCGTTAACGCTATGTGTTTCTTATTTTTTTTTGTTTATTTTTTTTGTTTATTGCCTCTGGCTATCGACCAGAAGAAAGTGTCACCATGTACAGCCAGGATGGACTGGATGGTCCTGGCAGGACCCCCCAATTTTAGCCCCCCTTCCTGAGGCCAGATACACGATTTTCACATGTACATAGTGAACACTTTTATCTTAGTCAATAGACCGAGAAGCGCTAGAGCTCCTATCTCGAAATTGACTTTTATATTTTATTTTAGGTCAAGAAAAAAGATGTCTAAGGAAGCTTATTTTTATGTAGCGATAACTATTAGAATTCCGCGTTTACAGAAAAGCAAATATAACACTAAAACGCACTTCAAATATTATAATTTTTAATTCCATATCTTTAATAGTTAAAGTTAGATTAAATTGTAATAATTTGTGTTTTTGGTTCTTATGTGACTAATTACGGCGAACGGAGCGTGGCGCCCCCTAGCGGCTTAGACGTAAAACGTCGTGTTTATGCCTACATAACAATCGCATTCGGATTCTATGATGAAATTAGACGAATAATTATTATTTAGCCAATAAACAATTGCCTGTATAAGCAGAACATATGAGCTGTATTGTCTATTACCATTTAAATGACATTTTATTAATTTTGAAGCTAATTTTGTATAACTTTTTCAGAGCCAACGATGCCGCAGTGGACCAAACTATGTTAACATATCTTAGACATGACCGAGATCAGATCGTGTGTGTGTGTGTGTGTGTGTGTGTGTGTGTGTGTGTGTGTGTGTGTGTGTGTGTGTGTGTGTGTGTGTGTGTGTGTGTGTGTGTGTGTGTGTGTGTGTGTGTGTGTGTGTGTGTGTGTGTGTGTGTGTGTGTGTGTGTGTGTGTGTGTGTGTGTGTGTGTGTGTGTGTGTGTGTGTGTGTGTGTGTGTGTGTGTGTTTGCGCGCGTCTATCCATAGCCCAGCCCCTCCCTTTTCCCCTTGTCTCCCCTTCCTTCCTCTACACCGAAGCCGCGGGTCCGGGGGTTCTCCTTCGGTAAAATTTTGGAATTCTACATTGCCTTAGGTGGATTTTAGCGCATTTTCAGAGAAAGAAAATTGGTCTCTTGTCAAGGTTTTCGTCGTAAGAAACTATTTAAAATTCACGGGACTGACTGACATAATTGCCCAATAACTGACTTTTCTCAATTAAAGTTTTACTAGTCACATGACACGATGGCTTTGCGAATTTTTACGAGCATTTCGTATCGATAAAGTAGACCTATAGGCCAGGTACTACCGGGGTACTCTACTACTACTACTACTACTACTACTACTACTACTACTACTACTACTACTACTACTACTACTACTACTACTACTACTACTACTACTACTACTACTACTACTACTACTACTACTACTACTACTACTACTACTACTACTACTACTACTACTACTACTACTACTACTACTACTACTACTACTACTACTACTACTACTACTACTACTACTACTACTACTAATACTACTACTACTACTACTACTACTACTAATACTAATACTAATACTACTACTACTACTACTACTACTACTACTACTACTACTACTACTACTACAAATGATAATAAAAAAAATTTACGGTACATTGCATTAGTAGAATGTTAAGGAACTGTAATAAAGACAATCGGTGTTTGTAATTTCCGATTCTTGTTAGAATCTGTCCATTCGTCCTTCTGTCTATCTGTTTGTCTGTCTATCTGTGCGTCTGTCTATCTGTGCGTCTGTCTATCTGTGTGTCTGTCTATCTGTTTGTCTCTGGTAGGTGCAAGAAATGCGCTATGCAATTGTTTCGTTACTTTACACTAGGCAACAATTGTTGTTTTGTAATTTCGACAGAGCCGACTCTGACGGTTCCCTTGTTCTCTGGATCCAGTTACATCGAATACAACGATCCTCGGCTGATCAAACTGTAGGACGCTCCTTCGAGAAGTTCTTTCGAAAACCTTTTCTAAAAATCTAAACATTTCAGTCGATGATTATGTGTGTTTAGCGCTGTCACCATAATATCGGTCTTTACCTTACCTCACCTTGACCTCGATTGGCATTTACTTACCGTACCGTTACCTCCACCTTAACGTACTGACCTGGCCTAACCTCACCTTCGCTTACCTGCCATATATAACCTCCTTACCTTACGTTACCCTACCTTACCTTTCCTTACCTTACCTTAGCTTACCCTACCTTACCTTATCTTACCTTACCTTACCTTACCTTACCTTACCTTATCTTACCTTATCTTGCCTTACCTTACCTTGCTTTACCTTTCCTTATCATACCTTAACGTAACTTACCTTGCCTTACCTTACATTACCCAATTCCTTATAAATATATCTATAAGACACTGCCATGAATTAACTTACCAAAACTGACCTCAATGACCTCAGCTGACCTCAATGACCTCAACTGACCTTAATGACCTCAACTGACCTCAATGACCTCAGCTGACCTCAATGACCTCAACTGACCTCAATGACCTCAACTGACCTCAATGACCTCAGCTGACCTCAATGACCTCAATGACCTCAACTGACCTCAATGACCTCAACTGACCTCAATGACCTCAACTGACCTCAATGACCTCAGCTGACCTCAATGACCTCAAGTGACCTAATCGGCCCATACTTGCATTCGTCGTGTTGTCTCTTTTTGTTTCTATTTCCGGCCGAAGGTCACGAGGTCACCAGACGGACGTTGACCTTCACCTCAGAGCTTCCGGCGCCGATGGACTGGTCTTCTGGATCGGTGAAGAGCAGACGGATTCGGACAGTGACTTCCTGTCCATCAGTCTTTCCAGTGGATTCGTCCAGCTGAGGTTCAACCTCGGAAGCGGAGAGATCACGCTGACCTGGACGGAGTTCCGTCTCGACGATAATAAGTGGCACCGGGTGACAGCGCGAAGGTAATTACAGCAAAGGTAACGATGTTATGATAATCAAAGCAGTACCTAGGATACTCGGAAATATTGACTGGGTACTATTCCTCAAAAGGTCGAACTGTACTTGAACCCCAGCTTGAACCGGTTTGGAAATTTTCAGGTGTTAGAGTGAAATCGTGTGCAGTTGACTTGAGCTAATCTCAGACATTCATAATACACACTGCACACTACAGATATGTCAACTGCGCACTTTATGTTAGAAAGGCACACTGTTTTCGACACTGAGCGATGTTGTTGTTGTTGTTGTTGTTGTTGTTGTTGTTGTTGTTGTTGTTGTTGTTGTTGTTGTTGTTGTTGTTGTTGTTGTTGTTGTTGTTGTTGTTGTTGTTGTTGTTGTTGTTGTTGTTGTTGTTGTTGTTGTTGTTGTTGTTGTTGTTGTTGTTGTTGTTGTTGTTGTTGTTGTTGTTGTTGTTGTTGTTGTTGTTGTTGTTGTTGTTGTTGTTGTTGTTGTTGTTGTTGTTGTTGTTGTTGTTGTTGTTGTTGTTAATGATGATGATGATGATGTTTTGAGACCTGAAAACCTCATCGAAGAATATCCTTTCTAGAAGAGAGCTCACTTCTTCTTTTCATCTTCCTCTTCCTCTTCCTCCTCTACGTCCTCTTCCTATCGGTCTTCCTCTTCTATTCCTCCTCTTCCCCATCCTCTTCTTATCCGTCTCCCTCTTCCTATTCCTTCTATTCCTCCTCATCCTCCTCTTCCTCCTCCCCTCTTCCTCTTGTTCTTCCACGTCCTCCCCATCTCCTCTTCCTCCTCCTGCTCTTCCACTACCTCCTCTTCCTATCCGTTTTCTTTTTCCTCTTCACCATCATCCTTCTCTGTTCTTAGGTTCGAACAACAGGGAAGTCTCGACGTCGATGGTCTTCGAATTGTAACCGGAAGTTCCGCTGGTCCTCTCAAACAGCTCAACACAAGTCCAACGATATTCCTCGGTCAGTGTCTGGTTTAAAACTTCCCAATGGCGCCATAGAAAAAAACATAAAATTATTTTGGACTGGATTGGATGAGATAAGATTTGATTGGACTGGACTGGATTACATTAGATTGGATAGGATTGGAAGAGGTGAGATAGGATGGAATTGGGTTGGAACAGATTATCTTGTATTGTAGCGTATGGAATTGAATTGTATAATTGTATCATGGCATTGCATTGTATTGGATTCGATTGTATTCGAATCTGATTGTCTGTCGTTTCAGGTGGCATGAGCGACATCTGGCGTCAGACCCTCGGACGATTCACTTCCGGATTCTCCGGTTGCATCTCCAATCTGACTCTCGACTCCGACGTAAGGGTCAGATTGATTGAGGATGCTGCGGATGTTGTCAGTGTAACCGAATGCAGTAACAATACCACAAGCAGCATCAGCAGCAGGGAAGATGCTATATGATGAGATGCTCTCGACGAACCTTAGAAGATCGAAGAGCGTGTCGAAGTTATCTGGGCGTTGTGTTGAAGTGTAAAGATTCTATTCCCTGAGATGTTGGAGGATTGCAGGGCGTTGTAGCGATATCTTCCCATTTTGTGTAGACATGAATAGGGAGTGGTGGCAGGGAAGATCTCGAGAAAATTTGTCCGCTTGCGATTTTTAGTTAGATACTGTTTGTCGACGCCGTGTCATAAAGTCGTCCTCCTCCTTCAGCCAGGTCTGGGACTGACACTACCAGCGTAAAATAAGTAGTTTGTTAGTGGCTGTATCACGATGCTGTGTCATAACTGAGTATTTAACGCGGTAGCAGTAGGAGTAGCTTCGGTTTAACGACACTGTGTGATAACAAAGATCATTAGCGTCGCCCTCCTCCTTCATCCAGGCTTGGGACTAGCACTGTCTGACACCAATGCGCGGACGTGTAGTGGAGGAGATATTTAACGTGGTTGATGATGATTGTGTACAATTATTATTTTGACGATGTTGATTATTATTATTCCAAAAGTTTAATGACATCTTATGGCTACATAGGCCGTTGACGTCTTTACAGTTTTTTTATATATTTCAGTTCATGTTCGTATAACTTTCATTTATCAGTTTCTTTCTTTCTGTTTTCTTTCTTTCTTTCTTTCTTTCTTTCTTTTGATTGTCTCATCGTTTGTTTCCTTGTTTGGCTCTTTATTTTAAAGAATTTCACATTTATTTATATTATCATAAGAACCGTTCATAACAAATTTACAAACAATGTTCAATATAAACATTAATAGTTAATATTTATACAGATTGCTTCAATATTCAATATTAACTTGACATAGAAAGTACTTAGTTCTTATTTAGAGGCTTCAATAATAATATCAATATTATTCAATGTCATTTCTAAATTTCAAAATCAGTTGAAATGTCTGATCCCATACATTGATTTATACACACACGCACGCACGCACACCAATTTAGCAGTATTGTCCAAGGACCAATAATATTATAAACATTACTAGTCATCGATTATATCCAATTAAAAAAAAAAAAGCACACACACATTAGGTTATGAATTGAATTGACGATGTTGATGAATGATAAATACAACTATATATTGACGGATTAAAGTGTTTTAAAGGTGTTTAAGAAGAGCGTTTGGCATGATGAATTGTTTAACATCTTACGCCTGCAAGGCCTGTTGACGTCGATCTTTCCATACCAATTACATCGCTTAGAGTGAAGTAAAAAAAGACCTGCAGTTACAGAAGGAGTGGTTAGCTGATTAGTTGCTGTTTAACGACACTATGCGATAACAAAGATGATTAGCGTCGCCATCCTCCTTTCTCCAGGCTTGTGACTGGCAATACCACAGGTAGGGTAGTGGCGGAGTTATGAAAGAACGTAATGCCACTGATCAATATAAATAGTTTAAAATGCAAGTATTTAAACAGAATCTACCTACAAACTACAATATAACGTTAAACCAAGAATGTACACTTCCAACACCTTTTAATGACGTTATGTTAAAACGGAAATGATTGTCTTGCCCTTTACTTTAACTGCTAAAGTAATAGCATCCAGTAGAAATCGGATGTATATATGATATGAGTTAAACGCATGTTAAAGGTGTCTAATTAGCACAATATGTTATCCAGTGTTTAGCGACATCTTCTGGCAAACAGGGCCGTTAACGTTGATCTTATCATAACGAAAAGCCAACAGTTTACAAAGTTTCAGTTTAACGACATCGTCTCATAACAAGAAAGATTAGCGGCGTCCTCCTTTATTCTGGCTTGGGACTGGCATAACGGTATAATTGAGTTAGACACTGTTTTATTTTGCATAAATTGGCGACGTCATTTACCTAGCTGGATGGAAACGGGCATGGGTGCGGCAAAGAGGTTGGGGGAACGGTTTATCCCCACTCTGGAAATCGGACTTGGACCTCTTTTGGACTACTCCCTGGAACCCCCTCTGATCTGACGTAGCGCTCGTGAATAGGCTGGTGCCCTGCGCTTGGCCTTCGAGTGGCGCTTTAGAAGTTTGTAGATTACGATTACTATTACGATTACGATTACTTTCTTGGACAAAGTTACGCCCGTTGTGGCGTTTAACAAATGCATAATAATAATAATTAATAATAATAATAATAATAATAATAATAATAATAATAATAATAATAATAATAATAATAATAATATCAACCTCCTCGGCTACCGCCTGGCCCAAATATCAGGAGACAATAGAGAGACTACTTTCCTTTATCAGCGCTTATCTATGGCAATCCAACGCTTCAATGCTGTCGCTTTTGTTAGCACCTTTTGCACCGATAAAACCATCTGCGAAGACTAGCCATTCCAGAACAATGCCCCCCTAATTTTTGAACTCCCGAGGGAAAAAAAAAAAAAAAAAAAAAAAAAAAAAAAAAAAATAATAATAATAATAATAATAATAATAATAATAATAATAATAATAATAATAAAGTTGGGCCGCACCAGCTATTTGGAACGAACTCCAAAAATAGATCTTCAAGTTCGCTAATCCACATCTGTGTCTGTCTGTCTGTCTCGCTCTGTCAGTCTGTCTGTCTGTCTGTCTGTCTGTCTGTCTCTGTTTCTCTGTATTTGTTTGTCTGTCTCTGTCTGACTTTCTCGACCCAATTTTTCAAACTATTCTATCCTACATATGATCCCAGGCCATCTAGTAATGACCTTTGCCATCATCAACGGTTTCAGCCATTTTTCTTTATCCACATTTGACTTGGCGCAAAAACCGACCAATATTATTTTCTATACCCCGGAAATCGGTTACTAAGAAAAATAATGTAGGATCAACGTAAACGGCTCTGGCGGCCAGCAGGTTTCGCTAAACAATTAACATCAACAACAATTACGGGTGATATTAAACACCTTTAAAGCGTTGAAACCGGTGATATATATAAGGCAATGGCGTCATGTAATCATTTTTATCAAATTAAAAAAGCCCTCCTGATGCTCTATTGAGCCCTCATTAGACAGATCCTGGGCTGCGGGACAGTTGCGTTGTGAACGGCCAGCGACTTCAGCTGAAGAAGACGGAACCATCGAAGCACAACACCTGTCCAGAACGAGATGCCACTGCATCTACGATGGCTCGATGATAGTCTGAAGGAGGAGGGTGTCAAGATCGTTACCAGCAAAGACCACGCGGCAGAGGAGGTGATGCAGGATCACTGGACCTTGCACATGGATAAATTCCAAGCGTTCTTTCAACGCTCCAAAGAATTCCTCGACACGAAGTATCAAGAGTGAAAGGGCCCAGTGTTCCAGAACTCGCCTCCTTGGAAGAATGAACGCATCCAGGTCGACCTGTCGCTGAAGAAGTCCATCGACAAGAAGACCGAGTCCAAGTACGAAGATTCCTTAAATCGGCTACAGAAGAATCCTGAGGCTGGCAGACTCGTCCAGTGTGTATGCAACCGATTCCCAATAAATATATAAAATATATAAAAACTACAAAACAAAAAACAACATCTATTTAAACAAAATTAATGTAAATAAATCTAGCAGTGTTGTAGATTACGGAAATCAAAGGCAACGGTGCAACCAAAGAATCCATCCACGACAGAATCAACAACAAAGGGAAGACGTCAAAGACCTTTGCTGTCATAAGACGTCCCTAAAGATTTTCTTTCTATCCATATCTTAACCATCTTTTTAACTGCATAAATAGGTAATTAACATAAGTTATACTTCGGCGCTTATAATAGCTTCCTACATTACTAATAAACTCCGCCACTACACGTCCGTGCTATTGGTGCCAGTCCCAAGCATAGACAAATGGGGATGACGACCTAACGGCCCTGGTAGCCAAAAGGTGTTGTTAAACCCTGGAACAAGGATCAAATAAAATGTTGTTTGGAATTAGATACCTTTAAAAGGGGTTATAGCGACTATATATATATATATATATATATATATATATATATATATATAAAAGAGAGATGCCGTCTGATCATTCGTTAAACTTGCTCTATTTGCCATTGATATATAATAAGACCTTTGAATTATACGTAATTGGTTGACATTTATAAATATCTTACTAATCACTGCTGAAATGGTGTGGAATTAGACACCTGTAAAACTGGTTTCACTGAAGACATATAACCACGTTTATGTAAACCACAGGTGGCGAACCTTTTTAAGGTGCTTGCCAAAATGCTGCTAAATCATTTTAAAAAATGCCGTCGCATTTGCACAGTGTAGAATTATTTTTCTCATATAGGTTTTTGCTAACAAAGCGTAACAAAAAATGAATTAAGGACGTTATATTAACCCTCGAATGCCCAAGGGGGGTCCGACCGGACCCCAGATCCGCTTTTCCACGGATAACTTTAGAACGGCAGCGAAATTGTAAAAATGGTTTTAGGACTTCCTAAAGCCTTCAATTGGGCTTCGATTGATATATTTTTGCGTGATTATTCTACCACCCTGTAGCCCACAACCATAGCATATACCAATTAAGGACACCCTCAAGATATGTGGCTGATGGTCATACTGGCACATGGTTTACCAGCCCAGAAATAAATTTTTTAACGCACGTTATTGTGAAATACCATATATCAGTCGATTGCAAATTGAATTTGTATTATAACAAGTCAAATCCCGTTAAAATATTTCATTCCTGTACCCCACAACCATAGCATATACCAAGGACACCCCAAGATATGCAGCTGATGGTCATACTGGCATATGGTTTACCAGCCCAGAAATAAATGTTTACGCAGGTTATTGTAAAATACCATATATCAGTCGAATGCAAATTGAATTTGGATTATAACAAGCCAAATCCCGTTAAAATATTCCATTCCTCTACCCCACAACCAGGCAACAACTACATGCGTACAATTGAATACATGCGAAAAATCTCGAAATTGCAAAATACTACAAACGAGTATTAAAGTTCAAATAAAGTTTCACCAGGTGGCGCTATTGTGAAGTACCATATATCAGTCGATTACAAATTGAATTTGGATTATAACAAGCCAAACCCCGTTAAAATATTCCAATCCGTTCTCCAGATATCACAATGATAACATTGGTGTCCGGTCGGACCCCCCCCCCCCCGTTGGGCATTCGTGTACCAAAAAATAGCTTGGGCACTCGAGGGTTAAATTGTTTAAAGGTATCGAATCTTGACTGCTGTTTATGTTTAGTTTCAAATGGTTCAGGACATCGATGTGCTAGTGGTTTCAGTTTAACGACACTGTTTGATACCAAAGGTCTTTAGCGTTACCGTCCTCCGTCATCCATGATTGTGACCACGACGGTTATCAACGTCGACCGTAATACGTATTACGCATAGCGTATGGAGAACGTAGACAGCGCGCGCAGCGGACGATTATAATTTATATCGATTGCGGGCACCGTTTCAAAGGTGTCTACATCTCAACTGATATCTTACTTTTACTTTCAATTGGCAACCACTGGATATGCAGAAAACGACAGGTGGCTGTGAATATGTAGTGTGTGGTAGTATTGTTTTAAAGGTGTTTAAGCGGAACTGTCATTTCATTATTCAAGTCGCTTTGTTGTACATTTTTATTATTTTATTTTGATATTGTTATGTTTCGGCTATTGTTATAGTCATATATTTTACTGTTAATGTTATTATCCTTATCATTATACTATTATAATAATAATAATTTTATATTATTACTGTTATTATTATTGAAGTAGTAGTATTAATGAGCTTTTATATAGCGCCCCTTCAAGGTTATCTACTCAGGAGCGCTCCTAGTCCAACCACGGCTAAAGAGAGTAGTTTTCAAGTTTGTAAGAAACAAGGTAGTGTGAGGCGTAGGGACCAAGCGGAGTGCAACAGGAAGGCCATTCCAGGTTGCGGGGCCAGCGACCGAAAAAGAACGGCGCTGCATAATGGCTGTCCGCGTGCGGGGGACCAAGAGCTCGGCCTGGTCAGCCGAGCGAAGAGCAGATCGTCGCAAAACCCCCGAGGCAGGGCGACACAATTCCCGCAGGTATGAGGGGGCAAGTCCCTGCAGACAACGCCTGACTAGTGCAGAGACTCTGTAGGCAATGCGCAGCGGGAAAGGGAGCCAGTGCAGAACATCCCGCATATAAAGAGAAACCTGGCCAAATCTGGGGATGCGACCAATAAGACGTAGTAGTAGTAGTAGTAGTAGTAGTAGTAGTAGTAGTAGTAGTAGTAGTAGTAGTAGTAGTAGTAGTAGTAGTAGTAGTAGTAGTAGTAGTAGTAGTAGTAGTAGTAGTAGTAGTAGTTGTTGTTGTTGTTGTTGTCAACAACATTTTATGGCAGTGCTTCTAGAGCTGTACCGATGCATCGGGAGCATTCGTAATCGGACCGATTATTAGAGGAATCGGCATAATCGGTATCGGCAAAAAAGTATCGGCGCCGATGCAAATTATTCTACAGTTGACGTTTTTTGCACAATAATCGTTACAATTAGAAGAATTAACACAAGTATCTATGTCTTGTTTGTTATTATTGATTTATATTTAGCATTGCAACTACTTAACAGACACCGTAGCAACCAAGGACCTATTTATACACAGGACTGGAAACTCTTTAATAGCCCTAACACAACGTCGTATGCGTAGTTTTTGGGCAATAATAAAATAATCGGCTTCATACGCGGTATCGGCTATTACAATAATCGGCTCTACGTGGTATCGGAATAATCGGCAAAAAGCCTTATCGGTACAGCTCTAAGTGCTTCCCAACCTGCCATGGGTGCCTCAGCACTAATTGGTCCCGTGAATATGCTCTAAAAGTGCTGCGGCTTAATAATAATTGTGTATCTTTTTCTGTCAAAATATTTGAAAAACTACTGATACTCGAAGTAGATCAGATTAGTCTATCTTAGAGTGTTAACAACAGCAATTCAAGATAAAATATACGAGGCGATGATACAACCCATTTTCCTGCACTTATAAGAAAGCTGGACAATGCAAAAACATAACTTAGAGCAAACTTTAGTTGGATGCGGAAAATTGCAGGAATCTTAAGACTAGAGGAAATTAGAAATAATGACATGGGAATTTTATTAGGTATCCAAACAACTCTGCTAAACAAAGTCGTTCAGCGAAGACTCCATTGATGGTTTGGACATGTATACAGAGAATGCCAGACGACCGAATTCCACACGATGCAAGATTCGAAGGAAAAAGAAACAAAGGCAGACCAAGACTACGCTGGATAGATAGACAATATAAATGAGGACGTAACATCACTTGGACACTTACACTGTAGGTGACTGTGTAACTTAATACCTATAGAGTTTTATATAAAAATATATATTGATTACTTATATCAACTACCTTTATGCAACTCATCTAATCTTTTTATAACTCGTGCTGCAACCATTTACTGTGTTCAAGTTGCGTTCTGACAGCTTGTGTTAGCAATAAACGGAAATTGATTGATTGATTATAATTATGGACGTGGCCAATGGCCGAGGACAATGGAGATCATTTATTCGTAACAATCGCGGTCAAAAGGGTTGCGTCAGGAACAGATGATGACGGTGGCAGTGATGAAGATGATGACGACGACGATGGTGATGAAGACGTTCATCCGCTACTGCTTATATTCTTAACTGTGGCTGTTCTACCCTGAACTATACTCAAGACGTTTAACGAAGTCAGTGAACATATAGAGAGGATAGAAAGTGTTTTAAAGGTGTCGACACTCAACTGCTTACATCATTATTAGTTTATTATGTGTGTAAAAACCTTGTGGCCCCACAACCGTTGACGTTGAGCTAGCATACGAGATTTGAGAGCATTTTTGAATAAATTAAACAACGGTTTGTAACGAGTTAAAGGCGTCTAAGGTGAGCATTTTCACCGAGTGTAGGCCTACAGCGATATTTTATGACTGCGGGGAAGTTATGGACCTTATCTGAACCGTTTGAGAAATGCAACCTTCTATTAAAATTATATAATAGTTTATTAATTTGAAAATGTCGTTGATATCGATATGAAAAATTATTAACAGGTTTTATCATAGCATAGATGATCGATAGTTTTCATTAGAAACGCATTAGCGAAGAAAGGAAATGGTTGGTTAGTTGCTGTTTAACGACTCTGCGGCGTAAAAACGATGATTGGCGTTGCCCTCCTCCTTTAGCCAAACCTGGGACTGGCGCTAACCGAAAAGCTTCCAGTAAATAAAAAAAATACCTCATGATGCAGGAAGACCATTCAGGACCGAGTTGCAATAATCGATTCTAGAGATGACCATGGCATGTAGGCCTACTAGGGTGCGGACATTTTTCGTTAAAGCTATATGTAGATTAGCATGCGTGGACAATAAATAAATAAATAAATACATAAGTAAGTAAGTATATTCTTTATTTTATGCATTCATAGTAAAATACTTTAAAGCATTGAAACCGGCGATGTGTATAAGACAATGGCGTCATATCATTATCTTAACTCCGCCACTGTTCCTACTCTGACATTGCCAGTCCCAAGCCTGGATATAGGAGGAGGGCGACGCTAATGTTCTTTGCTATAACACAGTGTCGTTAAACAGCAACTACTACTACTATCATTATCTTAACAATCTTTTCAACCGCATAAATAGGTTATTAATTTACATCATACTTTGGCGTTTATAATAGCTTCCTAAATAACTAATAAACTCCACCACTGCATATCCGTGCTACTAGTGCCAGTCCCAGGCATAGATAAAGGAGGAGGGCGACGTCAGCGGCCCCGGCAGCCAAAAGATCTTGTTAAACACTGAAAAACTACCAATCAAATGTTGTTCGGAATTAAACACCTTTAAAACGGGTTCTACATATGATATATATTCGAGAGATATCGCGTGAACGTCAGTTTTTTCTTGATTTCTACCATAAATAAATAACAACCTACAATTACGTCATGCGTTAATATTTATACATGTCTTAATAAACTACTACACTAGAAAAGTCTAGAATGGTGGTGGGATTAGACACAATCATGGAAACTGGTTCCACTGAAGACATATAATCGTTTTTATGTAAGCGATGTCGTCTGCAATTGTGCACACATTTTAAGTCTTATATGAAAATCGCTTAGAGAAAAAAATTGAATTTACCACATATATTTATATCTGGAAGCATACAATTAAAATCATGAAAATTCAAGATGGGAAAATATTATAAACACTATATAAAATTTAAACACTGTAAATATTTTATGTCAGTATTACCTCTATATACACATCTCTTTCTTTGATCCATAGCAAGCCCAAGGAAATTTGAATTTATACATAAATTGACCTTTCAATATTGAATATGCAGATATTAGTTGGAAAACTATGTTTCTGTATTATTATATAAAGTTAAGTTTAACATATTTTACGAATTTGTTTTATGATAGAGCAACTATTGTCACATGTTTAAATTTAACATAATAAGATTAAATACGAATGAATATGCTCAATAAATTGTGGATGGACTTCGACTCGATCTTTGGTGACTCGGACTCGAACACCTCAGGACTCGGACTCGGCTTAGATGGATTCTGACTCGGCTTTGGTTGACTCGACTACATCACTGCAAATTATGGACTTATATATAGGCCTATATGCTTTACTTTTAAATGGGATAAACTGAATTAAAATCAAGAAGATCAAAGAGACGTCGACGCCTTATGCCCTTATAACTACCTGTTGGATAACAGAATTTCTTTCGACTCATTTTGTCTCTACTAACACCATGAGGCTAGGAGCCTCTGAAATAAACGATGACCTGGAACGAATCATCTGCAAGCAAGAAAATTAAAAGAAATACAATTATTTTTAAAGACGTCAACGACCATAGCAGTCACAACACGTCATTAAACTTCTGGAATGATATCAATAGAAATTTTCGCCATAAAGTCATTTCCCGCTTTAGTGACCGTCTGTCATGAAGGGCGCTGAGTTTCACCTCAAAAGAGTTTTCAGTTGAAGAGGCGTCAGATAAATCTCTATTGCTATCGTTACATAGGTTTGCAAGAGGAGTGGTTACTGCGTAAGCCAGGTTGTTCGTAAACGGCCAAAGTGGGATGGTTCACACAAGGCGCGCATCGCAAACTGTATATTAATTTTGGGGCTACCAAAGAGCTTCTGAGGATGAGCAGAGCGTCTTGGCGCGTATAAATAAGACTCAGTCTTTTCATTGCTCTTTCCAGATCCTCCACTCTGGTCGCGAGAGCGCTTTGGAGGGCAGGCCCGGTGGAAAGCGGTGCTCCCAGGAGGCAGGCCTCATCCGGATCCATGCGTGCGAATAGTTTCAAAGAGTTGTGTGTAATTTGTTGGTAATCTCTGGCTATCGATTCGCACTTCACTCTGTTGAAGACAAGACCAAAGTCTGCACACTCGGACTCCAGTGATGCTATGTCTGCTGTCACCTCGGACATCGGTCCGCCCAGGGAAATGTCGTCGAGGCAACCAAAGGCCAGAGGCGAAGTTAGCTTGAGGAGGGCTGGTTGAAGCGGGAGGCAAAATAACAATTGGCCGACCATGGACTGAATTGTACATTTGTCGAATTCGAGCTGAGACGACTTCGCGTAGACCAGATGGCAGTAAGGCGCCAGTTCCGGCAGAAGGTCGTTGATGGAGGACAGCATGCGATCGCGATACAAACTATTGAAAGCGTTGGAGATGTCGAGCTTTACAAAGACTGAGTCCGAGTCCATAGCAGACAGAAACCTGCGTGAAGTATGGACCGCAGCCTCCGCTCCCTCTGACACCGCGATGCCCAATTGTCTAGGAGTCAATACGGACTAATTTCGGGCACAGCGAAAGAGTTGGCTGCGTTGAAGCCCAATCTGCGCCATAGATTTCCTATTACTACTGCTATCTTGTGAACGCGAAGATAGTTAACACCGACCACGACTCATCAGAAATACGAATGCTAGAGCGCGTAGCTTACATATATATAGATTTCCTGTAACCGTTTAAAAGGTGTCTAATCTCAACTGATATTTTGCAACTAGTTTCTGTTGTTTAACTCTACGTCTCAAGATACTAAGAAACGACTGCCGAGTTTGAATATGAAGTGTCTTATAACATTGTTTTAAAGGTGTTTAATTGAAGCTTCCATTTGATTATTCTTATCATTTAATTGTATATTTTTATTCTTATATTTTTGTAATTAGGCCCTATTGGTTTTGTTTTTTCTGTTGTAATAGGTATATGTTGTACTGCTACTACTATTATCATCATCATTATTTATAATACTAATATTATTGTTGCAGTTGTTGTTTTCACTGTTTTTGTTGTTGTTGCTGCTACGACGGTTAGCCTTAAACTCTGAAGATTTTCATATATTATTATTTTAGCCCCGGGAACAAGGATCCATTTGTAGGTACAACAATTGTCCGGAGACATTAATTTATTAAATTTTATTATGAAAGTTATCATTATTATCATCATCATCATCATCATCATAATCATCATCATCATCATCATCATCATCATCATCATCATCATCATCATCATCATCATCATCATCATCATCATTATCATCATAATTATTATTGTTGTAGTTGCTTTTGTTGTTAACAACATTCATGGAATTTCTTCCTAACCTGGGTGCCGCGGCACTTAAGGGTCCTGTGAAAAGCTGTAGGAATGTCGCGGCTTGATAATAGTTGTCCAGCTTTTTCTGTAAAAATATTTGAAAAACTACTGATCATCACCACTGACATAGGCCTATAACTATGTTTAACACTTAAAGTAATGTATACACGCAGTCGCATTGCTGCGGTTGAATACAATAAACGTTGCGCGCTTGTCATTAAGATAAAGAAATAGGTCAGCTGGAAGAAAAATTGACGAAATGAAGGCCAATAAAGAATACGCTTCAAAGGAGATCAGGTTAGTCTATCTTAGAGTGTTAACAACAGACATTCAATGGATAAATGGATGGATAAATGAACAGGATATGGAGAGGCAGAGAAGTAACAACTAAAGGCAAGACAAAAATATTCGAGATCATTTTCCTACACGCGTGGACAATGCGAAAGAATTGGCATAAGAAATAATGACCGAGAATTTTATTAGGTATCCAAACAACTCTACTAGACAAAGTCGTTCAGCGTGACTCCGATGGTTTGGACATGAAGTAAGAATCACACACAATGCACAACATGCAAGATTCGAAGGAAAAAGAAACAAAGACAGACCAAGACTACGCTGGATTTAAAATATAATAAATTGAGGACTTTAATTTAATTGGACTGACACTCTGGTTTGGACTTAGCCAATGGCCGATGACAATGGATATATTTTATTCGTAACCATCGCCGCTAAACGGCTGGCGTCAGGAACTGATGATGATGATGATGATGATGATGATGATGATGATGATTGTTCACCTGCTATTTCTCATGTTTTGATTGTTTAATGACTTCTTGTGTCTGTTAAGCCTTTAACATAGATTCCGCAATAGGCCTAGATCACTCACTAATTGGCATACCCACCCAACCACTTAACGAAGTTAGCGTTTATTTAGCGTGGATAAAAGTGTTTTAAAGGTGTCGAATTTCAACTCCTACATCATTTTCATTTTAATAATTATTTAACGACATCTTGCGGCTGCTACAGAGGATAACGTTGACATTAGTACACAAAAGTGGCATACGTGAAACAGGGCGATTTGTGAATAAATATAGCAGCGTTGATAAACGTGTTAAAGGTGTCAAAGTCGAGCATTTTTCAACAAGTGAATGGCAACATTTAACAATGTAACCAATTAATTTGTGACGATGTTTCTGTACTACACATTTAAGAGAAAAGTTATTACAAATGAATACATTAAAGATACAGAAGATACAAAAAAAAAGTTATCGACCTTTTCTAAACCGTAGGCCTCTGAGAGATGCAACCTTCGATCAAATGACTTAACGGTTTATGACAACAAGTTCCGTTGATATCGATATGCAAAAACTTCTATTCAGTTTTAATCGTATCATAAATGGTCACCGAGAGCTTTCTTTAATTAGAAATGCATTATCTAATGACGAAGCATCAATCGATGGCGCTGAGCAATTGTGAGTGAAGGACTTGTTCAAGGTCCCTACACAGTAACCGTCTCAAACCCTTACTCTCCGCGTTACTGTTTAGCGACGCTGTTTTAATTTAAAACAAAGATGGTTATCGTCGCCCTCCTCCTTTATGCTGGCTTCGGACTGGCACCACCGGAATTGGTTTATATGCAGTTTGATGTAAATGATTGATTAGTAAATTCTGTAGCTCCGGTGTCTAAAGCAGAAGGCATCAACCGATGGCACACCAACATCCAGAGGGTCACTCCGTAAGACAGAGAGGCGTACAATGTCATAATAGTTCTAATCCAATCCAATCCAATCTAATCTAATCTAAACTTATCTTATCGAATGGCTTCTATAGAGACGTTATAATAATGTCCATCACATCAGAAACAACCTGCAAGATAAGGTAATGCGATGAGTGGCAATGGCGCTGAAGAAAGGTAAATTAAGGTAAGGTATGGTAATGTAGTGTAAGGTAAAACAAGGAATGGGAAGACACGGCAATGTAAGGTAAGGTAAGAAAGGTGCAGTAATCTTTTAACAATTGTCCCTAGAGGTAAGAGAAAGGTAAGGTAACAGAAGGTAAGGTACGGTAAATATAGCCCTTGGTTAGAAGAAAACATACATCGAACTAGACGCAGGATTCGAACTGTAACGTATAGTGCTAGTTCAGTGGGACACGGAAGCAAATTTCAGTTGTTGCTATATAAAAGAACGCGGAAGAGGGTTTGCTAGAGTGCTTCTTTTAAACACCTTTAAAACTGTGCTAATGCTTTCTATATAAGCATGGGATGAAGAATCAATTTTGTGTTGTAAACCACAAATTTCAAGTTGCTAAACCCACGCTCCAGATTTTCTTTAAATTTCAGGCCAAAGCAATAACTATGCACACACATCGATTGTATTGTGTTGTATTGTATTGTATTGTATTCAACAATTTATACAGCGAGACCCGCTGTGCCTTAGACACCAGATTTAGGATTTTGATTTAGTACGTGCAGACAGACTAAGCCAGTGCAGTTGCTCAAACATGAAGGACGAAATGCGTGAGTAGCCTGGCAGACGTCCTATTAATCTCGCAGCCGCATTTAGGATTGAGTGCAGAGGCATGAGACTAGCTGACCAGCAGAATCTAGTATACAGTAATGATATATTACTGAGGACATAAAATCACTTGGACTAAAACTGAGAAGAACACTGGATTTGACAAATGACCAAGGACAATGGAGATCATTTATTTCATCTTTTTCTGGTTCTCTGCCTTCAGGCAGGAGTTCAAACGTCCGACGTCGCCGCTCCTCTCGATTTTGAGCCTCTTCTTTGACTCTTTTGTATCCTTCCTTCATCGTCCAATCCAGCATCATCTGTCTTGGTCTTCGCCTTGTCCTCATCCCCTCCAGTCTTCCCTCGATTACATTTCTTAGGAGAGAGAGTCCCCTCTCAGCGTATGCCCGGTCCAATTCCTCTGCCTCTTTCCTAATGTTCTCCAATCCTTCCCAACACTTCTTCATTTGTTTTATGTTCTGTCCAGCTGATCTTCTCCATTCTTCTCCAAATCCACATTTCGAAAGCCTCCAGCATCTTGATGTCCTCTTTCCTCATGGTTCATATCTTTGATCCGTACAACACCACACTCCACACCAGTGTCTTTACCATTCTTTTCTTCAGATTCCTGTTAATTTTTCCTCTCAATAGCTCTTTCCTTTTGTGAATGCCTCTTTACCCAGTGCAATTCTTCTTGTAATTTCCTTATGGCACGTGGCATCTGTCGTAGTTATGCTTCCCAGGTAGCAGAATTCTTTTACTTGTTCTATTTCCTCTTCACAAATTTTTATTCTGACTATAAATTGTTTTCCTTTACTTATTCACATTACCTTCGTCTTTTTTATGTTGATTTTCATACCGTATTAAATAGATATGGTGTTTAGTCGGTCCATCATTATCTGTAGTTCTCTCCGACTTCCCGCCATCATTGCCTGGCCATCTGCGAACCTGAGGGCCCTAATCAGTCTGCCACCAACCTTGATCCCCTCCTCCATGTCTTCCAGTGCTTCTCTAATAAGCTCTTCTATATTAATATTGAAGAGCAACGGCGATAACGAGCATCCTTGCCTCACTACTGTGCCCAGTTTCCCTGGTTCCGAATACTCTCCATCTATTCTTATTCGCACCTTTTGTCCCATATACAGGTTTGCTATCAGTCGTCTATCTTTCCAGTCTACTCCCATCCTTCTCAGAGCCTCTATTAGCCTTCTCCAGTCGACTCTATCGAATGCTTTTTCGTAGTCCGCAAAACATATATACACATCTTGTCCATTTTGGCAGCTCCTCTTTGTTAGCACCCTTAATGTCCCGACCGCATCCCTTGTTCCCATGCATGCCCTTTCTAAATCCGAATTGGTCGTCTCCTATCCCATCGACAGAGGCAGTCGATGGAATATGAGATAGGGTTCTATCAACGACGTATATTCGAGGGGTGCGTCTGGTCATTGACTGTTCGACGTATTTTATCTCTATAAATTAGTCCTGAAATGATGGTTGGAATAACACACCTTTAAAAGGGGTTCTATCAACGATATATATTCGAGGGATGCGTATGGTAATTTAACTGATCTACACAGTTGGCCTCTTGAAATATGCCGTTGAATTACGTCATGCGTTAACATTTATAAACACCTTATTAAATTACTCCAAGAATGCTGGTTTGAATTAGACACCTTTTAAACGGGTTATAAAGAGCTTACTAACAGGCTTGCTAACTGGCTGGCTAGATGGTTAACTAACTGAGTGGCTAAATGTCTAACTAGCGGCTAACTGAATTGTAATTGTAATTAGTAACTTCTATTGCGCCGGTGTCTAATGCATAGGGCATCAACCGATGGCACACTAAAACCAAGCCGTAATCAGGTCAACATCCAGAAGGTCAGTCCGTAAGACAGAGAGGCAGCCTATGGTGGATAAGCAATTTGGAAGAGGTGAGTTTTAAGTTGAGAACGAAATGACACAAGCGACTGAGCAGAGCACACAGAAAAAGGGAGAGAGTTTTAAAAAGTAGGTCCAGCAACCGAAAAAGCTCGTTTACCAATAACAGTTCTGGATTTAGGTATGGTCAGACAAAGATAATCAGATGACATCGTTGAACAATGATAAGTCTGAAGAGTAAGAACTGATTTTAAGTATTGTGGTTGGCCAGATTTCAAACTTTTATAAACTACGAGCCGAATTTGAAACTATTTCGTTGCTTAACAGTAAGCCAATGCAAAGATCTAAGCACATGCAGAGGTTATTTGTCAATGTTTTGATGTACCGGGTATTAGTTATGGCTCTAGCCAAAGAGTTCTGCATTGTCTGCAGCTTCACGATTTTTGACTAATTGATGCCAGTAAGAAGCGAATTACAGTAATCTAAGCGACTGGAAACCAATGCATTTGCCAGGGATGTCCTTGCAGACATGGACACGTAACGCTTAATTCTTATTATTATGAATATATATGATGACTTACAAATGCTGTTTACATGGCCAGTGGGATACACGGTAGAATTGAAAACAACGCCTAAGTTACAATCGACTCACCAAGTTTCATTGACTTAACCGATAATATTTTAAGTTGCTGTGAATTGCCCAGTCGGGAAAAATTTAGTCTTTGACGGGTTAAGGAGAAGTTTATTGGCCGCCATCCAAGACTGTACCTCGTCAAAGACAGCAGACAAAAGCTGCACAGATTAGCACTTGACAGACAAATTAAATGTAGATTTCAGTGTCCCAATGAATAATGTTAACAAAAGAGGAAAAAGATAACAACCATGTGGAGCACCGCATGCCAACAAAGTACTAGATGAATAATTATCATTTAAATACACTCATTCAGTGCGTGGACTACGATAAGATAAGTAGGCCTACTACTCAAATTTAGTGCAGGACCAGAGATACCACAAGAGTGCTTAGCTGGCTAAATGGCTAACTAACTAGCTGGCTGGCTAAACTAATTGGCCTGACGTAAGGGTGTTTCAAGGTTTTTCTTGTTCTCTGTACCACTAGCGCCACCTAGCGAACACGGTTGGCCAGCGATAGCGGTAACGAGTAGGTTATAGCGCAATTCTTATACACCTTTAAAATGTCACCAACCGTATCGTTAAGAAAGCAATGTTTAGACACCTTTACAACGGTGGTAACCGATGCTATAATAAATAATTATAAGGCGCGATATTATATAACACTATAAGTTTATCGTATTCTGTCAATTGAATTCTGAATTGTCGTCAACGGCCATTGATGTCATAAGGCGACGTTAAACTTCGGATTAATAATAAGATATCATATTGGAAAATGGCTTCCATTATTGCCGTAAGTTTTCCCTAAAATGTGGATGCACCCATTGTCTACCGATTCGCTCGGGCACCCTTAGGCAAAGCAAAGCCGAGGTCAAAGGTTATGGCAGTTATAACATATTATTTTGAATTACTGGAATGTCTACTGACGATTGGTTGTTGCGTTCGCCTTATACACCTTAATGGAAGATACATTGAGTATTTATATAAATATTTATACAAATATATTATGTTATTATTATACATGGGACACAATATAGTGTATACGATTGGCTAGAGCGCTCGCCTTGTAATGCGGAGAGTGTAGGTTCGATCCTCCTCTCCTTAGATGGTTACTTTGTAGGGATGTTGAGCAAGTCCTTCACTCACAATTGCTCAGCGCCATCGATGCTAAGTCATCACATATTGGCGCTTAATAAATGCCTAATAATATCGGAGGATAATGATAATAATAATAGTAGTAATAATAATAATAATAATAATAATAATAATAATAATTATTATTATTATTATTATTATTATTATTATTATTATTATTATTATTATTATTATTATTATTATTTATTTTTTCGCCCGAGGTAAAAATAATCCCTCAGGCTCCTAGAAACTATCCGAAGAGCTTTGTTGTTCTGGAGTTAACGGTCATCTTCATCTGTCAATTGTGTAAAAGTGCCTCGAAATGCAACGGCATTATATTGTTGCGTGCAAATTGAAAGACGCTGAAAGAGGCGTGCTGTCTATTATTATTATTATTATTATTATTATTATTATTATTATTATTATTATTATTATTATTTTTATTATTATTATTATTATTATTATTATTATTATTATTATTATTATTATTGTTATGTTATCATTATCCGGTAACATCGAAATCAGGATTCTGGTTCCCCATCGTGCCTAGGCACGCGACAGCATTATTATTATTATTATTATTATTATTATTATTATTATTATTATTATTATTATTATTATTATTATTATTATTATAATCCGAGAATTCATGTCTAGGTTCTGTTCACTCTCAAAACGAGTTTCCCGCCGCTACCTCCGTTAAGAAGGCGATGTATAAAGACGGGTTTGTTGTTCTTTGGCTCCGGGCAGCTTTGACATAGCGCCTTAGAAGGCCACTGCGTTGAAGCGCTGCACCATCACTGAAAGACTCTTGAATAGGAAGTTTGATTCGCGGGAGTCATCGGTGGTTTTCGACAGCCGGCGACCAAGTTCAGATAGAAAGGCAAGGCCTTCTCTGTTGAGGGGGCCGAAGGTTTCCACCGCTACAGGTATGAAAATGTATTATTATTATTATTATTATTATTATTATTATTATTATTTTTTTTTTTTTTTTTATTATTATATATTTATTTTTTTAAAACATCATTCGACAAGTTCTGGCCGCATGAAAGTTCCTATGAAGGCAACAGCATTGAACGTTGTATGGTGATTGACAACCGCTGGAGTAGATAACAAGTCTCCCTAGGGTCTCCGGTGGTTAAAGCTAAGTATCTCCCCAAGTCTTTTATAAGGGCCATTCCGTCGTCATTGATAGGGCCTAAGGTCTCGAAAGCTAGAGGGACAAAAAAGTGGTCTGCGCGGATCTGGCTGTACTTGTTGTTCTTTCTCAAAACTTAATTAATAATAATTATTATTATTATTATTATTATTATTATTATTATTATTATTATTATTATTATTATTATTATTATTATTATTATTATTATTATAGTTTAAAACAGCTATGAAAGCAATTGAGTCATGACGTATAGTTAGGTCTAGCTTGGATGGGCCCGCCGGTCCTGGATTATTGTTATTATTATTATTATTATTATTATTATTATTATTATTATTATTATTATTATTATTATTATTATTATTATTATTATTATTATAATTGTTATTATTGTTATTATTATTATTATTATTATTATTATTATTATTATTATTATTATTATTATTATTAGTATTATTATTATTATTATTATTATTATTATTATTATTATTAATAAGACGTCTTATACTAATAATAATCATTATAATAATAATAATGAGGATGATGATGTTCACCTGCTATTTCATATGTTCTGAATTTCTGATTAATTGTTTAATGACGTCTTGTGTTTGTTACGCCTTTGGGTGACACAAATCTTTTCCATCCAACCATTTAACGAAATTAGAATATATATAGCGTGGAATGAGTATGTTTTAAAGGTGTTGAAAATCATAAAAGCCACATCATTATCCGTCGATCATGATATTCTCTTGCGCCGCCTTTCTTTATCGTTTGGAATCACGGCCTTACCTTTAGCCTGGCTCGAATCCTACCTCTCTGATCGTTCCTCCTCTGTTGTCTTTGGCTCTTCTCGTTCCCTCTGGCTTCCAGCTCCTTTTGGCCTCCCCCAAGGCTCTGTTCTTGGTCCTCTACTTTACATTCTCTTCACAGCCGATCTAGGCTCTCTTCTTGCATCCTGCTCGCTTTCGAGTCACAGCTATGCCGATGACCTCCAATCTTACACTCACTGCTCTGCAACTAAGGCTGCTGCTGCTGTTCAGCTTATGTCTGATGCTACTTCCACCCTTAATGCCTGGATGTCATCTAATCGTCTGCGTCTCAATCCTTCGAAGACTCAGTACATATGGTTTGGCACTCGTCAACAGCTGGCCAAGCTTGATTTGACGTTTCTTGCCACTGAATTCCCCTCCTTTACCTTTTCTACTTCTGTTCGTGACCTAGGTGTCATTCTTGACCAAGAACTCTCCTTTTCTAAGCACATTCATGAACTGACTCGTACTTGCTACTATCAACTGCGCCAGCTGCGTGTCGTATCCCGCTCTCTTTCATTCTCCGCGGCTTCCACTCTGGTACATGCATTTATTGTCAATCGTTTGGATTATTGCTCCTCTCTCTTTGTTGGACTTCCTCAGACTCGCATTGTTTGTCTAGAGAGGGTTTTGCGGTCGGCTGCACGCTTGGTTGGCGGTATCTCCAGGTTTGACCACGTCTCTGAATTTATGCGAGACGTTCTCCATTGGCTTCCTGTCCAGCATCGCATTCATTACAGGGTCTCCACCATGGCGTGGCATTGTGTCCTAGGGCGGGCCCCGGCCTACCTCTGCGAGCTCTTTACTTTAACTTCCGCTTGTGCGGGGCGCCGTGCCTTACGCTCGGCCTCCCGGGGTGATTTTGTTGTCCCCTATGCGCGTACTGCTATGGCGCAGCGTAGGGCATTCTCCGTGGTGGGTCCTACCGCTTGGAACGACCTCCCTCTTTCCCTTCGCTCTCTCCCTAGAGACCTCTCAGGTACTTTCTATGGCCTTCTTAAGACCTTTCTTTTTGACCGGGCCTGGGTCGGGAGCGCCACTGAGTAGATTTCTTGAAGGGGCGCTATAGAAGTTCATTATAGATAGATAGATAGATAGTTTAACAAGAGTATTTTCCCGTCATATATGACGTGTTGTCTCTACATTATGACGTCAGCGAAAGGGCGAGGCTGAACATATTTATCAGAGTATGTTATGACGTCAGAAATAGGCCAGGATTAACTTATATATTAGTCTGTATAATAACGTAAACAAAAAGGCCAGGCTTAACTCATAATATTAGTATGTATTATGACGCCAACAATTGACCAGGTTTCACTTATTACAGACAGTGGTTAAAATGCTCTGATCGCCGTCGTCAAGACGGCAGTACTGACGTCACAAACGGTTTCTGTTTCACAATAGAAGAGAAACCGTTTGTGACGTAGCGTCCCCCGACAGACGGACGCCCTATGGATATTATAAAAAATATTATGTATCGATAATTGTTTAACGACATCTTGTGGCTCCTACAGCCGGTAACGTCAGCTTTTGTTCATTTTCTGAATTATACGCAATAGATGGATGAATGGATCCATAGTTTTACGATATCTTATGGCAATAAAGGCTGTTGACGTCGACAGAAAAGAGTTGGATGCGGAAATTTGTAGGAATCTTAAGACTACAGCAAAGTAGAAATTGACCTAATGACGCGAAGCAATCATTAGGTTCCAAACAACTCTTCTAGACAAAGTCGTTCATTGATGGCTTGACTCCATTGATGGTTTGACATGTACCGGAGAATGCCAGTTGACCGAATCCCACACAATGCACTACATGCAAGATTCGACGGAAAAAGAACCAAAGGCAGACCAAGACTTCGCTGGATAGATAATATAAATGAGGACATAACCTTACATGGACTAACACTGAGTGGAGCAGTTAACTAGACAAATGACTGAGGACAACGGAGATAATTTATTCCCAACCATCGCCGCCAAAACGCTGTCGTCAGGAACTGAAGATGGCGGTAGCAGTGATGACGATGATGGTGATGATGAAGTTCACCTGCTATTGTTTTTGTTCTTAATTGTTTAACTTCTTCTTGTGACTCTTACGCCATTGAAATATATCGACAATTAAAAGACGTATTCGAGGCATAGCCAACCAGCCATTTAACGAATATATAGCATCGAAGGAACGTTTTTTAAAGGTGTCGAATTTGAACTGCTATTTATTAACTAGTTTAATAATTATCTAACGACATCTTGTGGCTGCTACAGCCGTTAACGTCAACCTCTGGTTACAAAACAGCATAATTTATGCGAATCAACGCGGTTTGAGACTAAAGTTATTATAGCAAAGATGACAAATGTGTTAAAGGTGTCTAAGCAGATCCTCGTTTCAACAAGGAATGGCAACATTGTAGCAAAACCTTGCTTATCAATTAACTCATTTATTCAATTTAATAATTAATTTAGGCATAGTAGAAGATAGCTAATTTGAAGCGGCGTTTAACCAGCACTAGTGGTGCTATATAAATGAAATTAAGTTTTAAGTCATCAGCCGTTAATGCCATGTTGATGAAATGACGTGAAATGTGCTATGACGAATGGTTACCATGACGAATTAGTTGGTGGAAACATTCATCAAATACTACGGGCTCAGCTAAGGAATAAAAATTAATCATTCTTTACATTAAATACGCCGCTTTAGGTAAATAAGTTTCAATTGTTTGTAAAGTGAAATGATTGTATGTTTTTAATATAATTGCATTTGAAATCTATAAGACGATTGGTGTTATTTGGAATATGATGTCTTATTGGATGTGATGTAATACGCTCTCTATGTCTGGCAACTATTATAAACATAGGATACAGACAATTTATGGCTACGTTGGAAGTTGCTCAAGGTACCGATACAGTAACCGTCTCAAAGGAGGAGGATCGAACCTACACTCTCCGTGTTACAAGTCGATCGCTCTAGCCAATAGGCTACCGTACCACATAATCAACCGGAGGGGGGATAGATGAATGGTTACACTCATTGCCAGATCGCGATTCGATACCCGTAACCCCCTCTAGAACGGGCGCCTTGCATGAGTGGCATGGTAAGTTATGGTAAGTAAGTTATAGTATCTTTTGACAATAGTCCCTAGAGGTAAGAGAGAAGTAAGGTAAGAAAACGTAAGGTTAGGTAAGTAAACTATACAGCCCCTGGTTAGAAGAAAACTTACTTTGACTGAGGCGCAGGACTTTTACTGTAACGTAGTCGTTCATTAGACGTCTGAGGTGTAAATACCACCTCACACATGCCCCGTCTTACCGCCTTATCTGGATTAACCACCTTCAGGATATGTACCGCGAGTTCCGTCTAAAGGAGACTTCATATTAGGGATTACTGATCGATCGGGAAAAGTGAAAATCCACGCCGGCTCCGGTCAACAATTGCTGACGTACTCGGTCGCTTTACTGCCTCCTGCCTCCTGCTCTACGCCTCACACTCCATTCTTGAAGTTTGCCCATAGCTCTTCCTACATCTGAGACTCCCTTCACTGGCTTCCCATTCACCAAGGCATCCAATTTAAGGTACTTTCCCTCATGCGCAACTGTCTTGTTGGCTCAGCTCCGCTGTATCTCAGGGCTTACTCTGCATCCCGGTTTCCAGTTTGCCTGCTCGGGTCTCTCTCCGGTCACCTGCCCGTTACTACTTGGTTGTTCCTCGGATGCGCACGCTACTGCCCAGTTTCGTAGTTTTTTGGTTGTGGAACAGCTGGAACTGTGTCTCAGTCCTTAAGCTTGACCTCCTCTCTCTTCTGTCCAGTTCCGCAAGCGCCTGAAAACATTTCTCTTTAGTGAAGACTCTGACCCGGGTCGGGAGCGCCTCTGATTATGAGTGGCGCCATATAGGCCTAACTTCTCTATTACAATTACAATTAAAATTAGAGTGCTCTCTTTAGACACCTTTAAAACTAAGCTAATCCAGTCTATATAAGGTAGGGACTTTAAGGCCTTTGTAAGAGCGCCTTCTTTCGACACCCCTAAAATTTGTTTCTGGATGTTATATAAACATGGGACGCGTCATCGTATGTGTCTAATGCATAGAAACGCATCGTTATAAAACCCACTCCCAAATGTCTCAAATCTTAGGGCAAAGCAACACATCTAGTATATCTAATACACAATAATAAACACACGTACACAAAAGTGTACTGTTAGACATAGAGGCGGCATAATATGTGTAGGAAGTTGTATGAATGAATGTATAATAATTGCTTCGGACCGGACTACACTATATTTGATATGATAGTAATCAATTTTTGTTGTGCACTAAATTTCTACTAAATGTTGGTTGCGTTTACACACCTTTAAAACAGATTCAAGCGACGATATATATTTAGGAGATAACGTCTAATAATTGTTATCTTTTCCCCGTAGATTTCTCCATATCAGTAGGCCATTGAGTTACGTCAGCATTGACATTTATAGCTTTACAGCTATTTAGTAGTGAGCAAAATGATTGTTGGAATTACACACTATAAAAATGAATTACACCAACGCTATATTGATGAGGGATCATCATCAAATAGCTGTAATATGCCTAACTAATTTCTGTCGACGTCAACAGCCTTTGTTGCTATAAGATGTCGTTAAACTCGGGATCCATCCACAACGTAGGCCTATATTAACTCCGCCACTCCTCGTACTCTGGGTAAACGACGAGGGTGACGCTAATGGTCTTTGTTATTACAGTGTCGCTAAACTGAAACTACTACTACTGCAACAACGGATACTAGTCTTAATAAGTATCCTGTAGACAATTAATTACTCTTGGGCCTAGATAATTTACGACGACTTCAACTAGAAAGAGTTGCGTTATAATATAGAACATATAGGTGTTGGTATTTATTAACCGGAGAATCACGTGATAAACCATGTCGGATGAACTCAACAGCAACTGAGGACGTCATGGCAATGTCTTGCTGATTTTGTTCGAGTAAAAGAGAGTAAGGTTGCCGATCCGATCTGCTATGCATACCGATATTGGTGGATATTTGCCTGTTTAGACCCACGGACGTTTATAACTGCGAAGTGAGTTGATAGATTGTGTGAAAGTACTTAACTACCTACATGTGGGCGATACGGATTTACCTAATTTCCTTCCAATGGTGAACCGACGAATGTTATAGGCCTACGCCTGTTATTTCACGTCTAAGGAAAAAGAATTTGCAAACTTTCTCACATAGAATTGGACTCGTAAGAAAATGTCGAATATGGAAATTGGAAGCTAATAAAAATATAATTTTGTTTAGTGATGAAAGCCGCTCTAATATGTAGATAGGAATTATTTGTGTTGTGAAAATTTGAATTGTCTAATTTTTCAGTACAATTTGCAAATATTCTACAAAGAAATGTCTGGTGTTTATATTAAAGAAATATTACTTGATATGATGTAATAATTGTGACCTTCTCAGCCTAGTCAGGCGAAGCTATATGACTTTATATATATATATATTGCGTTACATATTTATTCCAGAGATGGCGTCTGATCGTCACTGCCACTAAAAGGATGCTAGGAATAAGACACCTTTAAAATGTATTTCACTTACGCTATATATTTGAGAAATGGCGCTTGATCACGGTCTTTCACTTGAATTCTGTCTATGGCTCTATACAAATAAGTCATTGAATTACGTCCTGCGTTGGTATTTGTAAATGGCTTACCAAATTGCTACTAAAATGGTGGTAGGAATTAGAACGCGTTCGACCGACGGTATTATACTCGAAAAATGGCGCTTAGTCATTACCTCTTTCCACGTCGTTTGCTTATTAATTAGACAATGAATTACGCCATTCTTTGGCATTTTGGCATGGTTTATCAAATTCCTACTAAATTAATAGTGGTATTAATTAGACACCTTTAAAAGTGGTTACACCTACGATATATATGTATGTATATATTTTATATATACGATTAAATTGTTTAATCTAAACGGATATTAACTATTAGTTTCAAATGTTTAGCGATATCTTGCGACCACCAGCGTTGTTGGCATCAACTATACATAAAAAATATATACCAATAGTAGCTGAGAAATATATACTATTTCTGAAACCGTTTCAAAGGTGTCTAATCTATACTCATATTTTACTATTAGTTTCAATTGGGTTTAACGCCAATCTCAACAATGCGAAAATACTTTAAAACAGCGAGCGGAGATTGCAAATATGTAGTGTCTGTTAAAATCGTTTTAAAGGTGTCTAATCTGATCATCCATGTGATTATTCTCATTGTTTTTTTTTCGTTATAATTTTGTAATTGACATTGTTATGCTTTGTGATTATTATAGTTATATTTTTTGCTGCTGTTATTATTATTCTTATTGTTGCTGTTGTTGTTTTAAATTGCTAACAACATTTTGTGGCTGCTACGGCAGTTTGCGTAAAATTCACAGCCATTAAGCAAACTTGCTACTCTCCGCGCCCACGACCCCAAAACCATGAGCATTCAAGGTATGATAACTTGTCTCACATATACTTCCTCGCTAGGATGCTTACAAATAATTATGCTCTCCCAGGATCTCGCTACCTAACTCCTCTCTCTCCTATCCTTAATCCTCTCGTCTTCTATCCTTATTCTTCTCTTCTGCTATCCTTGTGGACTTCTCTGCTATCCTTACTTTTCTTCTATTCTAAGTCCTCTTTTCTCCTATCCTTCTTATGTCTCACTTGATTCGTAGTAACTACTCTCTTTGTATAAGTGATTCTATTGTTTGATTGTTACATGTTTACCATGTACAGCGATGTGCGTTCTCAAGTGCTTCTTAATAAAGAATATACTTACTTACTTAATTGATAGTAGGGCTGTACCGAATAGGTGATTATCACTATTCGGCCGAATACGAATAATTGGACCAACTATTCGGCCGAATACGAATACGAATAGTGTACAAAATAGGTCTACCGACAGAATTCAAAACTTCAGATGTAAGCAAAAGTTTCAGTTCAGTAAATTTAATACATAAAGTTCACCTGTTATTGTATTTGTTCTTAATTGTTTAACTTCTTCTAGTGGCGCTTATGCCATTGAAATAGACCGGCAATCGATGTCCTCGAGACATAGAAGTTTTTTTAAAGGTGTCAAACTTCAAATGCTACTTATTAATATAGTAGAAACTATCAACTAGTTTAATAATAATTATTGTTTAACGACATCTTGTGGCTGGTAATCGAAAATAAACATACTCTAATTAAAGCGGTTTATGATTAAATATAGCAACATTTGTAGACGTGTTAAAGGTGTCTAAGTAGAGCGTTGTTTCAACAAGTGAATAGCGAAATATTTTGGCTACTGTGGAAGCTATCGACCTTTCCTTAAACCTACGACAGATGCAACCTTCGATTAAAATGATTTAACGGTTTTGGAAACAAGTTCCGCTGATATCGATATGGAAAATTTTCCATTCAGGTTTAATCGTATCATAGCTTTCATTGGAAACGCATTATCTAATGATTAAGGATCAGTCAATGGCGCAATTATGAGTGAGAGACTTGCTCAAGGTCCCTACACAGTAACCGTCTCAGGGGAGGAGTTTCGAACCCGTACTCTAAGCATTACAAGGCGAGCGCTCTAACCAATCGGCTACCATGATACATAATCAACGCATTAGAACTGAACGTAGAATTGTTTTCCACATCTACATTCCGCTGTTCAGCGGCCACTCCTTTCTTCGCTACCAGGCCCTCAGAAAACCAGTCCTTGTTCGAACAGACATTGAGTTTATCCTGAAGACCTCCAGTCCACACGGTCTCATCCTCTACAACGCATACTCTGGAGATCGAACCTCAGACATCGTTCTTCTGGCTCTCATCGATGGTTTCGTTCTCTTTGCTTGCGACCTAGGCGACGGACCAGCTGTTATACGGTCAGTGACAATGGATTGTATTGTTATGTGGTCAGTGACAATGGATTGTATTGTTATGTGGTCAGTTACAATGGATTGTATTGTTATACAGTCAGTGACAATGGATTGTATTGTTTTATGGTTCGAAGCAGTGTGAAGTAAAGAGACATCTAGAAGATGACCTGCGAGCGAAGGTACGATACTCATCAAACTCAACAAGATAACGCAAAAATACAGAAAACGTCAACGGCCTTAGATGCCACGTAGGCCTAGTGTCCTTAATTACTACTACTACTGCAGATATGTCAGCGCGCTCTTTTCGACACCCTTAAATCTAAATAAATCGATGGTATATAAGTATGGGACGCAACAGCAGTTTTGCAAGAGCGCTTTCTTTGAACACCTTTAAAACTCGTTTAATTAACGATATATAAATATGGGACGAGGCAGACGATTACTAAGTGGTTGTGCGTTCTTAGACATTTGGAAAACTTGGTTAATCTATGACGTTATAAGCATGGGAGGCGGGAGCATATTCTTAGAGCATTAACATTTCACAATACTTCAATCCAATAGTACAGGGAGCTCTCAGCTCAGCGTTTACGCAATGGGTGTATGACAGAGATAAAAAAAATTCCCCACAGATCGATAGTCAAACACTGGAGGACGGTATTCGAAAGGGTGAGATTTCTTTCGGCGTGTAAATCAGAAGCAGAAATCCATCGATTCATGATAAAAAAAACAGCAGTTTCTTCTCGACAATTCTCTAATTGGATCGTAACCAGTCAATCGATGTCATTGCTTGCAGGGGCGTCTACACCATAGAAACCTTGGAGCAAATGCTTCGTACAAGAAATACGGGGAGGGATCTGTCAGTGTGTGTGCCACCATTTTAGGGGGGAAGGAACGAGGAGAGGGGAAAAGGACGTTGCTCCAATGACTTAGGGGGATGGACGCCCCCTGCTTGCTTGATTCGGGAGAGAGATTTTGAAGTGCAACTATTCGCTGATGTCCTCTGTTTGCTTTCGACTTATATATATAGGCAGCGGACCAGCTGGAATAAGTCAGTGACAATAGATTGTATCGTTATACGGTCAGTGACAATGGATTGTATTGTTATACGGTCATTGACACTGGATTGTATTGTAATACGGTCATTGACAATGGATTGTATTGTAATACGGTCATTGACAATGGATTGTATTGTAATACGGTCATTGACACTGGATTGTATCGTTATTCGGTCATTGACAATAGATTGTATTGTAATACGGTCATTGACAATGGATTGTATCGTTATACGGTCAGTGACAATAGATTGTATTGTAATACGGTCATTGACAATGGATTGTATCGTTATACGGTCAATGACAATAGATTGTATTGTAATACGGTCATTGACAATGGATTGTATTGTTATACGGTCATTGACAATGGATTGTATTGTTATACGGTCATTGACAATAGATTGTATTGTAATACGGTCATTGACAATGGATTGTATCGTTATACGGTCAGTGACAATAGATTGTATTGTAATACGGTCATTGACAATGGATTGTATTGTTATACGGTCATTGACAATAGATTGTATTGTAATACGGTCATTGACAATGGATTGTATTGTTATACGGTCATTAACAATGGATTGTATTGTTATACGGTCATTGACAATAGATTGTATTGTAATACGGTCATTGACAATGGATTGTATCGTTATACGGTCAGTGACAATAGATTGTATTGTAATACGGTCATTGACACTGGATTGTATCGTTATACGGTCATTGACAATAGATTGTATTGTAATACGGTCAGTGACAATGGATTGTATCGTTATACGGTCAGTGACAATGGATTGTATTGTAATACGGTCATTGACAATGGATTGTATTGTTATACGGTCATTGACAATAGATTGTATTGTAATACGGTCATTGACAATGGATTGTATCGTTATATGGTCAATGACAATAGATTGTGTTGTAATACGGTCATTGACAATGGATTGTATTGTTATACGGTCAGTGACAATAGATTGTATTGTAATACGGTCATTGACACTGGATTGTATCGTTATACGGTCATTGACAATAGATTGTATTGTAATACGGTCATTGACAATGGATTGTATTGTTATAAGGTCATTGACAATAGATTGTATTGTAATACGGTCATTGACAATGGATTGTATCGTTATACGGTCAATGACAATAGATTGTATTGTAATACGGTCATTGACAATGGATTGTATTGTTATACGGTCATTGACAATGGATTGTATTGTTATACGGTCATTGACAATGGATTGTATTGTTATACGGTCAGTGACACTGGATTGTATTGTTAAACAACTAAGGCGACAGGGAGCTCCTCTGCCGTACACCGCTCCCATCTGTAAATTGCTTAGAGTAGACATACTACCATTCCAACGTGCTGCCACCGCTAGTTTACTACACCGATCTACCAGGATACCGACCACCCACACTAGGCAACCAGACCTTAAAAGTCTGGAATACAGCTTATAATGATCAACATTGTCATATGCCTTGCTAATATCCAGAGCTGCTGAGTATGTGTGTATGTATTTGTCTTTGTGTTCTTTCCTTCCATCGTCTTTACTCCTCCATCGCTGATCATCTGTCAAACTCAGTTTTCTTCGTCTTCTTACGGATCGACCGCTAACGAATACAACCGAAGCGAAAAGACCCGGGATTCTACGGACTTTGCCGACGGATTACGGGATTTGCCGAAGCCGTCTCGTAATTTGTTGCCAGTCGGAACTCGACCGAGCGGACATCGCTTATAACGAGTCTCGTGTTCAGATCAGCGAACAGGAGATCTGTGAGAACGCGGACGTCGCCACATTCCAATCGGTTCCTTGTAGTATTGTTATTTTAGTATTTAGGTTTTATAGTTTCGCTTAATTAGGCAGAATGATTTATTGATTAGATCCTAAAAGCGACAATTTCCATTAGTGGAATCAAATACACACAGAAAGGATGAGGGTTACATCGTACATTTTCCGACTCTTTTTGGAGGGGGCGCGGAAGACTTCTTGTAGGTACAAGCGAGTGTATTTATCCCTTACACTTATGCGCTATATAAATTATGGCAGACACGACACCCCTTGATGACTATTATTTAAGCCAAGCCGAAAGAAACCCATGCCCCCGTGAGGGTACCGTTATCCGGTGTTTGACAGACCACCGGTTTTTAGTCCGTGCGGAATTTTGTCATCTCTACCATACACTCGTTGCTTGAACGCTGAGCTGAGCTCTCTGTACCATTGGTTTGAAGAATTGTGAATTATTAATTCAGACAATTGAGAGTTTAAACATTAGCATTTTTGAATGATTGTTGGCTATTTTTGAAGGATATTTAAACATTTCGATGCAACTGAAAACCAATTCGCCGTTGACTATTGGTTTAGAGGAATTTGTATTGCGATTTAATCTCTGCTACCAGCAGACACTGTCGTCAAAAGAAACACAAGGATAGGTTTGCGATAGGCTTTGAAATCTCACGCAGCAAGCTACACTATTGTCTACGATGACTATGTACATAAAGAAAAGTGTCGCAGTCTTAATGGTAATAACAATAATATTATAATAAATAATTATTAATAATATTCTTGCTATTGACAAGCTCACTGATACACCCAAGTAAGTAACATTAAAACATATGACAGCACAAATATCAAGATCTTATAGAACGCACCGTTCTGGCAGCCTGTTAGGCGCCCGCTCATTTTACTGCTGCCCTCTAGAGAGTGGAAGGCTGAGTTGACCAGTAGGGAGCTTACGGGTATCGAACCGCGTCTTTCAAGATCTTATGTTCTTCGAGCAAGAGTGTTACAGTTCATCTATCCCCTCCCCACTCTAAAACGCGGGCACAAGCTTATTCGCGAGCGTTGCGTCGTATCAGAGGGACTGTCCAGAGATCGATGTCAAGTGGAGGTCCGTAACCGGTTGCCATAGAGACCAGACAGAGTAGGTAGAGCGGAACAGTTTCCATTATCTATGACGTAATATCTATTATGTCTAATACGCGGAAAGTTCTCCATTGTATATGACGTAATAATATCTGTTGTCTAGGTAGGCGGTTATAGGGTAGCTTCGACTCCAGCATGCGGCTGGAATTTTCCTTCGGACCCGGACCTCTGTGGCTCAACACCGTGCCTTCGCGTCTGTTGGTCCGTCCCTCTGGAATGATCTTCCTTCGTTCCCATATCCTACATGGGGCATTGCTGCAACTTCTCGCTGTATTAAGACTTATTTTCTCACAGAGTTCCTCGCACTGGGAGCGCCTCTGATTAGGTTGTACTACGAGAGGCGCTTTATAAATTCGTATATACAATACAGTACAATTATTACAGCTGCGCTGTAGATTGGATTTGATCAGATCTGGTTTATTGGATTATATAAGATTTGAATTGATTATATTTGGTTTTCATGTCTTCTATTTGCCGGTCCAAGTTCAGTTCTAGGTTCGCAAGTCTTCATCATCATCATCATCATCATCATCATCATCATCATCATCATCATCATCATCATCATCATCATCATCATCATCATCATCATCATCATCATCATCATCATCATCATCATTATTATTATCATTATTATTATTATCATTATTATTATTATTATTATTATTATTATTACTATTATTATTATTATTATTATTACTATTATTATTATTATTATTATTATTATTATTATTATTATTACTATTATTATCATCATCGTCATCATTATCATTATTATTAGTAGTAGTAGAAGTACTTGTAGTAGTAGTAGTAGTAGTAGTAGTAGTAGTAGTAGTAGTAGTAGTAGTAGTAGTAGTAGTAGTAGTAGCAGCAGCAGTAGTAGTAGTTGTAGTAGAAGTAGTAGAAGTAGTAGTAGTAGTGGTAGTAGTAGTAGTAGTAGTAGTAGTAGTAGTAGTAGTAGTAGTAGTAGTAGTAGTAGTAGTAGTAGTAGTAGTAGTAGTAGTAGTAGTAGTAGTAGTAGTAGTATTATTAATATTGCTACACAGTAACCGTCTCAGAGGAAGAGGATCGAACCCATACTCTCCGTGTTAGAAGTCGAGCCTTCCCCATTCAAACCGCTTGGAGTAGCGTGCATAACGGGGGAGCAGGAAAGACGTACAGTATCAAATAACAATAATAGTTTTCTCCCGATATGGTGCAAGCATATCAGTTGTCTCTGGAGATAGACACGAACTCAGTTCTTAGGCGTAAGTCATCCGTGTCCAGTGTCACAATATCTCTGCATTCAGAGTCACGTTTTCGGATTGCAGTGAGAATCGAGACGAGGCACGGATTTATTTCAGACATCAATCATTTTCTACTCCAAAATCTTTAGTTCGTGACGAATCATTGCTACCTCGGGTTAAAAATTGTGACAATAACGATAATTTAATTCGTGATGATAAAGACCATAAGTTCCGTCCGTCGTCTTACAGTCTATTTTAAACTCATCGAGCGACGATTGCAAAACATTGCAATCACTGTTGGTGCTTCATAGGCCTACTGGTGTCTACAGTTCAAGCAAAATATCGATAGACACCCATAGGTGAGACAAAAAGAACAAGTCCCGCTAACACAGCGGTTCTCAACCTGTGAGTCGTGGCCCCCACGGGGGTCGCCTTACGATCTGTCAGGGGTCGGCTGGAACTTTAAGAAATTTGGATTGCAAAGCTCCATCATTTTTCTAGTTATCTGAAATAATATTGTTGGCCTTCTGTAGCTTTGTTTTTTCTTAAATTTGAAGTAATGTCTAAACTTTAAATTAAACAGCTGGCATTGAAATTTTAAATCTTAATTGTACAGTCATATGACACTACACAGTACACAAGAAATATTAAGCGTCAAGTAAACATTTCATTTACTAAATTTAACTTTTAAATTTTCTATACTATTACCAACAAAAATTGCAAATGGATTTGTTGATTAATGATTTATTATGTATGATGCGTATGGATTGCAGACTTGTTGTCCTCGAGACCAAGGTCTCGGTCTCGAGTGCACTCCAGTTCGTTTTAAAAAGTCTTGATCTTGGTCTTGATCTTGAGGCCAAAAGTCTTGGTCTTGGTCTTGAAGTTCAAAGTCTTGGTCTTGGTCGTGAGGTTCAAAGTCTTTGTCTTGGTCTCGCAAGACCAAGACCAAGACCGGCTGTCAATATGAAGTCATTTAACAAAACTCAAGAATTGAAAAATTTATCAAGCCTGTTTGCATCATAGCCTACGACGAATACCTACGGACGGATGCAAGTCTTGTTGGTCAGGAAAACCCATCGGCAGCAGCAACTAAGTCATGCTGTATCTGGAAGCCCTGCTGAGACTTTTTTCTGACCCAGACGGTCTGATAAACCGTGGGAGGATTTAAAAAAAAAGGCCCACGATTTGTACATTTAAATCCAGTGCTTGAAAAGCTACAGTGTGTGCCAGCGACTTCAGCACCTATGGAAAGTATTTTTTCACATGGCGAAATTTTTATGAGGCCCCACAAGACACGTCTTGGTCAGAAAATCCTGAGCGAATTGGTTTTTATAAAATACAAAAGGCATTTGGAATAACAGTTTGCATGAAGGACTCTGCATTTAAAGTTAATTTGCTTGAATAAAATAAAAGACTCGCGATTTCATTAAAAGAGCGAGTACTCCGACTTGACAATTTTTTTGTAGGGAAAAGAAGTCTTGTGATTTTTTGGGTCTTGGTCTCGGTCTTGGTCTCGAGGTTCAAAGTCTTGGTCTTGGTCTCGAGGTTCAAAGTCTTGGTCTTGGTCTTGAGGTTCAAAGTCTTGGTCTTGAGGTTTAAGGTCTTGACAACAAGACTGATGGATTGTCAAATGGTGAGAAGTGAAATGCATCATAATGGTAGCAAAAATCGATTTTATTGTTGGGGTCGCCACAACTTTGGAAATATTGTCAAGGGGTCGCTGCACTAAAAAGGTTGAGAACCGCTGCGCTAACAGATTCTCTTAATTTCATATAGGTCCTATCTCAGCGGAAGGCAAACCATTGACCCTTTCCAGAAAGTGGGAATTTCGACCAGGGGCGTCATTTCAGTTTTTTCAGGGTTTGGGGAGGGTACCTGGCAGCGGCAGATACGTCATTTATAGTTGCAAAAAATGTAGAAAAAAGCTACGCAAACTCTAGTTTTGTCAATAGTATATAACAATTTTATTAGAATGATTTGATAATGGATTCTTAAAGAGCCCTTATGGCTCCTATCAAATGCCCAAGGATACGATGGAACGGTCAGTACAGTATGCGGTAAAATGCATTACACTGTTAGGTTAATCAGACATGTCCAATAGACATACCTGCTTACCTGAGAAGTCGATAGCAAGTCGCTAAGTCAGTCGATAAGTCTAAGCAACTCAGTCAGTCGATACGCATGCGACCTAGTCGATTGAGTCGCTAAGTAACTCGCTAACTCATCAAATCAGTCGGTAATTCCTTAGTGACTGACTCCGGGTACTAAGAACTTACTCCCTGATACACCGCATTATGTAACATTGAAACACATGACAGTACAATTAACCAGATCTTAATATGGAAAACACTGTTTTGGCAGCTCATTTTACTGCTGCCTCTAGGGAGTGGAAGGCTGAGTCGACCAGTAGGGAGCTTACGGGTATCGAACCGCGTCTTTCAAGATCTTATGTTCTTCGAGCACGAGTGTTGTAACAATTCATCTATCCCCCTCTCCCGCTCCAAATTTCTAAAACACTACTCTGAAACTAAGCGCAGGCACAAACTTATTCATGAGCTTTCCGTCGTATCAGAGGGATTCTCCAGAGATTGATATCCACTGGGATTCGTATCCGGTAGCCAGAGAGACCAGGGAGAGGAGGTAGGTCTAGAGCGGAAAATGTCTCCATTAAAACCTATTTCCGAATACGTGGAAGAGTTGTCCATTAGATTTGACGTATTATATATTGTCTTATACGCGGAAAAGTTCTCCATTAGATATGACGTCACAATACGTCTAATAAGCAGAAGACTTCTACCTATATTTTTGTCGAATACGCGGAAGAATTGTCCATTACAAATGACGTAATATCTTTTGTCGAATAAGCGAAAGGGTCTCCATACGATATGACGTAATTTCTTTAGTATAATACGCGGAAGAGTTTCCATTAGCTATGACGTAATATCTATAGTATAATACCGTGACAGGAAGCACAGGTCTAGATGGAGGCCATTCCATCAGATGGAGGGCCACACAACCGAAAAAGCCCACTGTCTAATAGCTGTGCGGGAACGCGGGACCAAAAGCCCCCCCCCCGCCGAAGCGCGCAGAGTTCGCCGGGCTACAAGGTCAGAAACAGGTAATGTAAATAAACGTAGACATAGAAGCCAGACGAACTTAAAATGTTTAAAACCGATCGTTGACATCGCACAAGGAAAGCGTTTGGCGCTGTTATTCGCTATAATTAATTCTCATTGTTTCTGAATTTTTTCGAACATTTGCTTTGAGTGATGGCAATTATAATCGTCAATAATTAATCACCTATACGATCATTGGCAGAGGTGTTATAAAAACGAGTGACACATTGAGCTTTGACAGCCCTAATCCATCCACTTCTGGACCGGTATTCCAATTTCTTTCGTCCCAAACGAAACCCACTTTGTCATAAGTATATGCATTCATTAGTGTTTATAAACCAAATTTGAACGTAGTTTAAGGCAGTGTTCCTTTGTAGCGTTCCTATCGCCCTCTAGCGACAACACGCCCTGTTGTAAGGCTTTGGCTGGCTGGACCAAACGTGCGGGATTTGAACCCTGAGCAGTGGGGGACTTTACTCTTTCCTCTACATCACTTGTGTCGAGCACTATATAATTTTCTGGTACCAAGGATATTTCCTGACATATGTCTGCGTGTGTTAAAGGTCCTTCTGCCTTTACAACAGTATTTTCGGCGGCAAAGTTCCCGCCTAAACGACCAACTTCCCGCGCCAACTGTGCCATACCGGTTTCTACCTGTTCTTGGCGGGAAATGAAGTTTCTCATTAGCGCCGTAATTTCGGACACTTCCTCAACTAAAGCGGCCACCACTTTGTCAGACATAATGATTTTTAATTCCAAGTAGACTTATTTATTAAACGAAATGAAATATGCAAATTAATGTCTGTACAAATCGGAAAGTCAATGTTCTCTAATCTGCGAATAAAGAATTAAAAATTACACGCTCGTGTAATAAATGTCAAACAGATACATTTGCGAACATACGGAATCTATTTTCTGTTTCTCTTTATCGAAGAAATCACAAATTAGTTTACTTATCGTTGATTCAACAATTCAATAATCACACTTTACACATGCTCGCATTTGACGACACAAACTACCGATCGATACCAAAAATACAATTAAAACAACTGGAATCAATACTCAACCTCTAACCGGAAGAAAACACTGACTTACAAGTATTTCCAGTCGATCATACGACTTCGATCCGTCGAAATATAACTGCACCAACACGTCCGACAGCGACGAAAACAACACAGAAAAAGCGCACGTCTCACTTCGACGACATCCACACAGAAAAGGCGCGTAGCAGGCCAGGCCTCGTTGTTTTATAGACAGTTCACTTGGCGCCAAATATTCCCGGGCATTTCTGACCAATGAGAAACCTCCATTCTGTCAGGCGCACACAGAAATCTACCGCGTTAGTTCAGGATTGGTGCTCTATTAATAGAATTAACGAGATGCGAAAATATGTAAATTACTCGGTGTGCGTGGCCACATTTATGTTGCGCTAACCATTCGTTCAAACACACATTATATAAATTGACGTTCGTCACACCCTCCACCCCCTTAGAGAAAATTTTCAAACATTGAAAATTTTACTTAAAGCCAAGTTCTCAAGTCAGCAATGTTCATTCAGCAACAACAAAAACATCAGAAGAATTACACATTACTAGTAGATTCCTCTACCTAGTCTCTCAATCGTTACTAAACTGGTTCAGGGTATAGGATCCATCCTTCACAGTAATTAGCTATGGGTGAAACAACCCACATACACACACAGTTTAATGTCTTAATTATCTAAGACACACACCAAAACAATTACTACACAGTGAGATTGAATTAGGTAAACCACTAACAATCAATGAATAAATGGAGTCCACAATGTCAATCTCTATATCTAGCTGGCTTCACGGTATTTCGTTTCGGCCGCTGAATGCGTTTATTTCCATCTCCCTCAGAATCACTCCCTTCGGATTCGAACTCAGTTTCTTCTTCTCGCGAATCAAGGTAACCTTCACCTTCATACTTCTTCAACTTATCAACGTACACAATTTTCGGCTGTGCCCGTGGTGATTTTTGTATTTTATACAAAACCGGACTTAGCTTTTCTTTAACTTGGTACGGACCAGTGTACCATCGGGTCCATTTCTCTTTCAATCCGACTCTGGTCCTTGGATAAAAATACCAAACCAAACTGCCAGGTTCAAACTCCACCGGTTTAACTCTCATATCATAGCGAAAAGCACGTTGCGTTGCTTGGCGCTGCATAAATTTTCTAGCAATTGTAAAGTCTTCTTGCATCCTGGAAACCTGTTCATAAACAAAATCATCAACAGACAAAGGAGCAGGTAAGACTTGACTATCTCCTAAAACAAGATCAATAGGCAGACAGGTTTCACGAGAGAGAAACAGGCGATTCGGCGTGAATCCTGTGCTCTCGTTCTCGCTTGCTCGGTACGCCGCAAGAACATAGGGTAAGTGCACGCCCCAATCACGTTGACGTTGAGAGACCACTTTGCCCAGCATCGAGTTGAGTGTGCGGTGAAAGCGTTCCACCGCGCCGTTACTACTCGGTTTGTACGGCGTAGTTCTCGTCTTGTCGATGCGGAGTCGCTGGCAGAGATCGCGAAACAGAGCGGACTCGAAGCACGCGCCCTGATCGGTCACAATCTGTCGCGGGCACCCGAATCGAGAGATGAATTCCTTCACCAGCACCCGAGCGACTGTAGTTGCTGTCTGATTCCGGATCGGATAGGCTTCGGCCCATCTGGAAAAATGGTCCACGACTGTTAAGATGTATCGATAACCAGAATTAGATAACGGATGTGGCCCCGTTATATCGATTCCGATACACTCTAGTGGGTTTCCCACTGTCAAGTTCTGAAGTTTTCCTTGTCTCGGCGGCTTTCCTCTCCAGTAACAAGCACAGACTTCACACTTCTTAAGAACTCGTCGCACATCATCTCGCCAACTTGGCCAATAAGCCCGGCGTTGGACTTGTGCCATAGTTTTTCGGCATCCCAAATGTCCTCCTGACATTCCTCCATGAGCCAGTTCAATCAATCTGTCCCGACGTTGTGGTGGCATGACAATCTGGAACCACTTCGTCCGACCAGTTTCTGGATGCAACCATTCCCGCATCAAGATACCATTTTGCAAAGACAATTGAGGCCATTGTGCCACCAAGGTCTTGATTGTTCGACTTTGTGATCGCAGCATCTCCATAGTTGGCGGTTCTGCTGACTCCAACTGTTTCGTCACAATCCAGCCAAGTTCCGGATCGTTCCGTTGCTCCTCTCGTATGTCATCGGTTTCCCAGCCGGTTGGTAGATCGGATGATTGAAGAGTTGGTTCGGTCAACACTCGTATCGCATCAATCCGATGTGGCCATCTTGACATTGCGTCTGCATTGCCATGCGAAGCTCCTGCTCGGTGCTGTATCTCGAAGCTAAACTCTTCAATAACAGTGAGCCATCTGGCCTGCTGCCCGATTGGAAGCGGCGTTCTTCGGAGCCATTGCAAGGCCGAGTGATCCGTTCGAAGGATGAACCTACGACCTAGCAGGTACTGACGGTAAGTCTTCAAAAAGTGTACTACTGCTAAAAGTTCCCTTTTTGTCACATCGTAGTTTCTTTCGGCTTCGGAGCAGACTCTACTTCCATAGCAGATTACACGTTCTCGCCCTTGTTGTCGTTGAGACAGAACGGCACCAATTGCGTCTGCCGATGCATCAGTGTCTAATACATATTGGTCGACATCGTTCGGAAGAGCCAGAATCGGTGCTTCCGTTAACCGTAACTTCAGCTCACAGAAAGCGTTCTCACAGTCTTGAGTCCATTCGAACCGGATACCTTTTTGAGCCAGCGAGTGTAAAGGTCGCGCAACCTTCGCAAAACCCGGAACAAATTTGCGGTAGTACGAACAAAGTCCAATGAAGGAACGTGCTTCTTTCAGTGACTTTGGCGTAGGCCATTCTTCCACCACTCGAATCTTTTCTGGATCAGTTCCAACTCCTTGACCACTTACTACATGTCCGAGAAATAACACCTGGCGTCTAAAGAGATGACATTTGCTGGGCTTCAATTTCAATCCAGCTTCGCTCAGCCTCTCCAACACTCGTGTGATTCGTTCCAAGTGAGACTTCCAATCGGCGGAAAACACTATTATATCGTCCAGGTACACCAGGCAAATTTCAAAATTTAAACCTGCCATCACAAGACTCATCATTCTTGAAAAGCTTGCAGGTGAGTTGCTTAAACCAAACGGTAAGACTCGGAATTGAAAGCTACCTCTTCTCGTAAGGAAACCTGTCTTATGTCTGTCTTGCGGATCAACTGCCAGCTGGTGGTAACCTGCACGAAGGTCAAATGTACTGAACCATGTTGCACCTGCGAGCGAATCCAAACTCTCACTGATGAGTGGAAGCGGGAATGCGTCAGGTCGAGTTTTGGTGTTGACAGCTCGGTAGTCCACGCAGAACCGAGGTGTTCCATCTTTCTTCTTCACGATGACCACATTACTGGCCCATTCTGATGTCGACGGCTCGATCAACTTCAGCCGGAGCATTTGGTCCACCTGTTCGTCTATCATTGGAAGTAAAGCCAGTGGTTGACGACGTAAGGTTTGTCGGACTGGTCGTTCTCCTCCAGTGTCAATCTTGTGCTGCAAAACATCCGTGTAGCCATAGTCCCATTCGTGCAACGAGAATGCTTCACGGTGTTGCAACACTATTTGCTTCAGCTGCAACCGTGCTTCTGGCGTGACATCCTCTGCTACATCAGTCCATAATGGCGACAACACTTTTTCGACTTCTTCGTTAGAAGGCTCCGTGTGATTCTCTATCACTTGGCCGCAGCTGGACACCTGGCCATCGTTAGAATTCTCGCCATAGACTGTGACGATTTCGGTTGCACATTGGAGTCCTTTCTTTAGTCTTACTGCACTAGTTGTCGGATTCAAAATTCTCAGAGGCAAATCGATAGCGCGTTCTGGCAGCAGAGTCCCAGCCACCAGCACTCCGGAGTCGAGCAGTTGAGGTTGAGTCGCCCAACTTCTTCCACAGACATCACCCAATTTCGCTAGGATGGCGTATGCTTCAACGTTCATTTCGCTTAACGCTGGCACTTGCACGTCATGTGCCAACGCCACTTTGCGACACATTGAAGGTGCTGCTCGACAATGAATGCCGACTTCATGCCCATTGATCGTGATTGTCTTCTTACCAAAGTTCCACTGGACTTGCTGACTTTCAAGCCAGGACAGGCCCAGGATCAGTTCTGAAATCTGTTCTGTCACCAAGCAGTGTGCATCGAATTGAAGTCCATCGATTTCAACGGTTAGCTTCGTTTCGCCAATGACCCGGATCTCAGTTCCATTTGCAGCTTGCAACAGTTGTCTGGAACGTTTAACATCTGCTTTCTTCACCATGGAACTCGGAACTAAAGAGAGTTCGCAGCCTGTGTCAATCAAGGCAAACGTCGCTTTACCATTGACCTTCACCGACAGGTAAGCGTTGCTGCTACCTTGTACATGATTCGAACGAAGAGTTACTGGCGGTTCCTCACTGGAAGCTGGACCAAGTTGTGTCGAAACCGGACCAGGACAGTCTCTCACCAGATGGTCGGACTGGCCACAACCGAAACAGGTTCTAGGCGTCTTTCTCCTCACCTGATTTGGCGGTTGACTTTCCTCAGCGGTTTCTGGTCGACCACGAGTTCCTTCCCACTGACGTCTGGTTGTGGAGGCGGTTGCCGCTGGTAGTTCCTTCGGCTTCGACTCCCAGTGTCCTCGTCCGTCCAAACGTTTCTCCAGACTCGCCATCTGTCGTCGCTGCGATTCCAGCTCGTCTCGGATGAGTTGTAGCGTTTTCTCCAAATGTCCATCATCTTCTCGCACCATCTTAGCTCGCATAGGTCGACGGTCGGATTGATCAGAATCTCGTCGTTCGGCTTTCTGATAACCCTCGAACCTCATGGCTAGGTTGTATGCTTTGTCCAACGTTTCCGCTTCACACTCACGAACTTTCATTGCCAGTTCTTTGTCTCGGAGAGCGTCAATAAACGCTCGAATAGCTATGGCTTCACTGTGGCTCGTTGACGGTCCAGGAAAAGCAAGGATCATTAACCGTCTAATATCTTGCACTAATGAACCAAGTTCCTCACCTTCTCTCTGTCGTCTGGTGTTTAATTGCGTTTGGTACAATGTGGTTTGATCTGTCCCACCGTACCTCGACTTTAGTTTCTGAATCAGGTCGTCTGACGTCATCACATTGGCTGAGTCGAACTCCCATAGCAGTTGATTGGCCGGTTCCACTAACGCACACATCAGCTGATGAAGTTTTTCTTCTTCCGTCCATCCATTGTGTTTTGCGCACACCTCAAATTTTCGGACAAAAGCTTGGACTGCAGTTTTACCATTGTACGTACCAATCTTAATCCATTGTCTACTGGAACGCAGTGAAGACAGCATGGTTTGGTTGTCCGACAACTTCTCCAACTGTCCTTTCTCTTCTGTTGACTTCACATTCGGACCCGGTTGTGGTTCTACGGTCGACCCAGGTTGACCTTCGGCAACCATTACCGTTTGAGTGGCGACGGAAGTTGTGACCTTCGCCGCTGGGTTCAACGTGGCGAGTTCAAGAGTCATCGGCAAGAGCAAAGGACGTCCTTCAGTCCTTCCCTTCCCGACTTGCACTGGAACTTCTTGGCATGGCTTTCTGTAGATTTCACGGCTCCACGTTTCCATTGTTGTCGTTGCTCCAAACGAAGTCGGAATCGACATCACCGTTGGTAGGTAACCGGAACTCAGGTGCCCACGACTGATTGCAACCGGACGACGTTCCTGAAATGACCCAGGCACCGCCCAGATCGAAGGTTGATTGAAAGGCGTTGCACTTGAATGTGTTGGTATACCAGCGCTTTGTTTTCCGTAGGTGAAAGGAACCGAAGACAACGACGCAGAACTCGTGAGACTGGGACGTGCACTTTCGTCGAGGGCAGCGTACCAAGCGCGAGTCGGATGACGAACACTATCGCTCATCTGCTGTGTAGTCTGCGGTTGTCTCATCTGTCGACCAGTATCTGAAACTAGACACTTAACATTAGTCTGTGTTTCATAACATTTATCAATAACCATCTCCTGTTGTCCAAGCATATTCTTTTTCCAAGGATGTTTAAATGTAATTTCCTGATCACTAACTTCACTCATTTCGTCTATTTCATTGTCCTGTTGACCAAAATCACTCACTTCTAATTCAGACTCACCCAAGTCCATTAAGTCCATTGGTCGAGTAAATCTTCTATGTAAACCCACTTCCGGTTCTACTTCCGCCTGTTTTTCCAATTCAGCCATTAAAACCCCACTTCTGGTACCACGTGTAGCGTTCCTATCGCCCTCTAGCGACAACACGCCCTGTTGTAAGGCTTTGGCTGGCTGGACCAAACGTGCGGGATTTGAACCCTGAGCAGTGGGGGACTTTACTCTTTCCTCTACATCACTTGTGTCGAGCACTATATAATTTTCTGGTACCAAGGATATTTCCTGACATATGTCTGCGTGTGTTAAAGGTCCTTCTGCCTTTACAACAGTATTTTCGGCGGCAAAGTTCCCGCCTAAACGACCAACTTCCCGCGCCAACTGTGCCATACCGGTTTCTACCTGTTCTTGGCGGGAAATGAAGTTTCTCATTAGCGCCGTAATTTCGGACACTTCCTCAACTAAAGCGGCCACCACTTTGTCAGACATAATGATTTTTAATTCCAAGTAGACTTATTTATTAAACGAAATGAAATATGCAAATTAATGTCTGTACAAATCGGAAAGTCAATGTTCTCTAATCTGCGAATAAAGAATTAAAAATTACACGCTCGTGTAATAAATGTCAAACAGATACATTTGCGAACATACGGAATCTATTTTCTGTTTCTCTTTATCGAAGAAATCACAAATTAGTTTACTTATCGTTGATTCAACAATTCAATAATCACACTTTACACATGCTCGCATTTGACGACACAAACTACCGATCGATACCAAAAATACAATTAAAACAACTGGAATCAATACTCAACCTCTAACCGGAAGAAAACACTGATTTACAAGTATTTCCAGTCGATCATACGACTTCGATCCGTCGAAATATAACTGCACCAACACGTCCGACAGCGACGAAAACAACACAGAAAAAGCGCACGTCTCACTTCGACGACATCCACACAGAAAAGGCGCGTAGCAGGCCAGGCCTCGTTGTTTTATAGACAGTTCACTTGGCGCCAAATATTCCCGGGCATTTCTGACCAATGAGAAACCTCCATTCTGTCAGGCGCACACAGAAATCTACCGCGTTAGTTCAGGATTGGTGCTCTATTAATAGAATTAACGAGATGCGAAAATATGTAAATTACTCGGTGTGCGTGGCCACATTTATGTTGCGCTAACCATTCGTTCAAACACACATTATATAAATTGACGTTCGTCACACCTTAAACTTTCGGATGCTGCGGACCGGTAATTGCTTTACCAGCCATTTCACGGGTCGGTGCTTTTCAGCATCAGCTTACTTGTTTGACATGTTATAAATTCTTAAAAGATTTCACTTAACTTTGTCACTGTTTATAACAACTATATTGTTGTTACTGTTGCCAATTTAAACCGTTTACTTTCGCAAAGAAGTTGAAAACTTATGAATTTTTAAGGACTGTTTCACGGACCGGTGACCAGAGCTCCACGGACCAGCGCCGGTCCGCGGACCACCACTTTAAGAACTCCTGGTCTAAGGGTAATAAGTTATTAACTGAGACTGCGAGACATTAAATCCACTGCATGACGCACATTGCTTCATATTCTTTTCCATTGACGCCACTTAGTCAACTTCGTTATAAAATGCAAGATGATCAGCTTCATGCCCATAAAAATTAAATACCTCTTAATATTGCCTTCAGATAAAATTCTTTGTGTTCGGTATGAAACAACTGATTGACGTGCGCTGCTTTTTCAGGTACGAGTACGACTACAGCAATCGCGTTACATCGGTCAAATCCGATATATATATCTGCAAAAAGGGTCACACGCCTTAGGTGCAAGGCCAGTGGCGGCGATCTTGTCTGAGAGGTGGGGGGGGGGACAAAGTCGGCCATAGTCTGGTCTATGACCTTTTTTAGGAATTCATGTCCCCAAAAAAAGATTTTCACAAATTTTAAAACTTTTTAGGGAATTCATCTCCACAAAATCTTTATGACTTTCAACAAATTCATCTCTGAAAAAAGTTGATGACCTTTTTTCCGTACACTTTATCTCGGATCTCAACTTCCAAAAAATATACAAACTCATCTTCGAAAAGAGTTGATGACCTTTTTTTAGTCATTCGCCTCTTTTACACCTTTTCCTTAGAGTCTCGCAACAATGTCATTACCTTTTTCTTACGAATTCGTATAGAACATTTCTCGCCTTTTTTCTTAATTGTTACCCCAAAAATTTCCTCACAAAAAATTGTCTTCTTACTTTCACTGAATTTTCGGGGGACACTTCTGCAAAAAACTTGAGTTTTACCTCTTCTGCTCAAAAAGTCACTGAAAACCCTCACGCACAGTTACATTTCTTGCCCTTTTTTGGTGTTTCTTCAAAATTTGGGGGGCAAATGTATGGCGTGCCCCCCACTCTTAAAGGTGGGGGTCATGTCCCCCCTCAACCCCCCTAGATCGCCGCCCATGTATACAAGGTCATGACTGTGTCAAGCGGCAGCCGAGCCTCGGAGCTTATACGCAGCAATGGCTGTAAGCCTATAAACCCTAGATGATGGATGAGGGCTATGCTCTGGAACGCCATTGAGAGGTGTTGAACCTCTCAACAATTCTCACCCTGTCTGAAAGCCTTCCAAAACCTCCCAAAAGGCCCCTCAACAATTCTCACCTTGTCTGAAAGCCTTCCAAAACCTCCCCAAAGGCTCTAGAACGTCATTGAGAGGTCTCTCGTAATGTTTCTAGTATCAAGCATCCAGGGGCGTCTACACCATAGAAACCTTGGAGCAAATGCTCCATCCTAGAAATAAGGGGGAGGGGAAGATCTGTCAGTGTGCCACCATTTTAGGGGGAACGAAGGGGAGGGGGTAGAAGAGGGGAAGAGGAAGTTGCTCCAATGACTTAGGGGGATAGACGCCCCTGCAAGCATCTCATGTAAGGTAGGTAAAAGCTGTACACCGGACGTTACAATGCGGACCTAGCCAAACAAATTGGTATTAACCGATTCCAAACTTGGTTGAACAAGCTTCTTCAGCTGATACACGTATTCCTAATTTTGGAAAACTATCCCGCAACTGCTCGTTTTGCTATAGTCTCTAATTCATTTGAGTCTCAACCTATAACTTACTTTTTTCAAATGGCTTATCACCATACAGGGGCGTCTAACCCCTCCCCCCGAAGTCGTTGGAGCAACTTCCTCTTCCGTCCCTCCTCTTCCCCCTTACCCTTACTCCCCCCGCCAACAATGATGGCATATACACTGACAGATCTCCCCCTCAGCTCTTTTTTGGATGGAGCATTTGATCCAAGGTTTCTATGGAGTAGACGCCCCTGTCACCATAGCTGGTATTGGAATGCGATTTTGATTAGAAGAGACACAGCTTTCGTTATAATACCTCGTGAATTATGATAACAACCCCATAGAAATTTTAATATTAGGTTAGATTAGATGGGAGAAGGGATCTTGCAGAACAGTGTGGTGTCACATTGTGGACACGGCTACGCTTATAGCTGAGCTTTTGGTAGGCTTACAAGAGAAACACAAGGTGAGGAGAAAATCAAGTTTAGATGTCAGCAAAGTAGACTTTGATTCTCAAGGAGATAGATCAAGGGAGATAGATCAAAAATAGAAAATTTCAAACATAGAGTCTTATGGGATTGATGTTCGCCCGTTTAAGCTAACCCCAGAATTTTTGTAGCGCCACTATATGTTGAGTCGATATTATCTAAGAACATCGAGCCTGAGTTGATTCGGTCAAAGTACACCGCTTCCTAACAGGCGTGCAGCTCAAAACGGAACTCAGTTTTAACAAATGTAATGAACGGAGATAAGCAGCAGTTTACGATTCGTGTTTTTCAGTGTGACGAACTAATTTCACTACTGCGTACTCCATATTTACAATGTAATTTGATGCAAGACCTACACTGTAACCTGGAATACGCGGTTTAGATATCAGTAGACTAGCGATATTGAAGTTTTCACTTAAGTGTATACTTAATTCACCCGTTGCGTTTGTCTTTTTTTTATAGAAGTCGTTTGTCCCCAAATATGATATCATCGCTAGAATGACGTAATTTTCCTCTATTGTCCCATCAGATTCATTTCCGTCAAAGCGCTGTAGATGAAAGACGTCGAAGAACTTTGACATTTAATCATTGAAAACGATGATAAAGACGACACTTATACGACGAATATGATGAAGAAAATGATGACCAACAGTTCCTGAACTGAGCGGCAGTCGATCATCGAAGTGAAAAAGAAATTCTTCGTAATGTAAGGCAGAAATCTTATCATCGTTATTTCAACGACCGAAAAAAATCGGTCAGTAAGTAAGGAAGTATGACAAAACATGAAATTGTAGCTTAATTTGATGCACGTAAGAAGTGATTACTAAAATAAATAAGATAATGAAGTATTACGCAAAAGTAAGAAAATGTTATGGCATGCGCTCTTTTTTACTGCATCTGTTCATAATTTTGCTTTGTTAAAAATTTATATAGCGCGCTTAAAAGTACCATTCAGGACCGTTCCACGTAAAGTGTCTATTTGTCTCCTAATCATAGTAAAATTTAGAAGGTCTTCTGTCAGTCGCAAACAGTGAGATAGACAGTCAAAAGACGACCGAAAAAGGGACAAACACACATACAGTCGAAAGCCATGGCAACCGGCATTATGACGTCATTTTCATAGACATAATACCTTACCTTGTGCTGTCAGCTCGTGGAGCTCTAGCGATCGTCATGGTGAGCACTCTCCATTGTTTCCTATTCGATGACAAGTCCCGTAATTTTGTAAGAATAGTCCATCGATATCTATATTTAGACCTAAATTTAGGTCTAAATATAGATATCGATGGAATAGTCCCATTAATGTCGACCAAGTAG
>OY744603.1:99984017-100076517 GCA_963556255.1 Allolobophora icterica
GAGCGAAGTTCATAGAACAGTTTTGTAGACTTTGTTGATATTAAGTTATCAAAAGTTGACAACATGTCAGTACTGTGGACTTGAACTATATTTCAGACTATACTAGTAATTGCGCATTAGTTATTTAGTTTCTCATTAAAAAACATTTATGTTATACGATGTTCCGGGTGTTTGTTCAAGATAGCCAGGCTCAAAACTTATTGAACGCCCCTTGTACTTCGGGTTGAGAAGCATCTATAAGGTAAGGTAAGGTAGGCCTTAAGATGTTGTTAAACACTGGATAGTACAGGCCTTATCAGAGCTGTAAAGACTTCTAATTAAAGAAGATTAAGTGTACCTATTACAAGAGAGCGAAATCAAGGTGTGCCTCAGCTATGGACACTGGCATAAACTTGTCCAAAATATTTGGGGGGGGGGCATGGGGTCTGGACCCGAGGTGAAAAAACAAGTTTTTTCAAGATGAAAAGTTGTTTTTTGTTGTTTTTTTGGACAAATTTTTAAAAATATAAAAAAAACAAACAAAAAACAAATTTTGTGGTTTCTTTTTTTGTGTTTGCAACCAAAATTTTAAAACACTTTTTTCACCTCTGGTCTTTCGGTGTTACGTTAATGCGCATGAAATGGGGCGTTTTGTTTACATGTACATTTGTTCAATATTGAAGATATTGAAGACAAAAATAAATCTTTGTTTTCATTATGAATTTCTGATAGTATTTCAGTTCTGTGTCTCTGTTTTCTGTTTCTGAAGAGATTTGTCTATATTGAAACATAATATTTTAATATTTGAAGAAATTTTCCTCTCGATTTTTTTTGGGGGGCATTGCCCCGGCTCCTCAATTATTGGGGGGGACGTGCCCCGGCTGCCCCCCAGAATCTACCCCTATGGCTATGGAAGTTTTCGACATTAATGGCAGTAATGTGCGCATCTCTCAACGTTCATATGCAAGATAAGATTGACATGTTGATGTTAAAAATTGGATACTTCCAATTACCACAACATGGAGCTTTAATGGTGTGGTATCCATTCCAACGGGCAGCGGTGGTGAAAGATCTCACCCGATCAATTCATTGAAAAATGAACAGGGCCGAGGGCATATGGTCACTATAGAAAATTGTCCACATTTACATTTGAACGACTCCTATTAAAGCAGCCATGATCATAACACAATTCTTTTTGTACAAAAACTTCTCTTCAAGTGTCACAACGAACATTTTAGATTAAAAGTACATTCTGTCGAAACCAATATTTTGAAGATGAAAGATTTTCACAACATAGGAATGTTTACATTGCAAACACTGATCAAAAACAGAGAGAAATCAATGCCAAAATTAATACTTTATCTCACTTACAAGTCGACTTAATTCAATAATTATAATCTGTAAGTGATCAGCAACGACTGTTCAAGAAAATAAAATCACCTCAATCATTAATTACTCCATGTACTAAGCAACATGAACAAGAGCTTAATGGCCAATGCCTACCTAAATCCTGTAGCAACACAGTTGCAATGCATTTAACTACTGGTACTTTTCTTTGCAGTTACATAGAAATTAGAATTCAATTACATCTACGCTCTTGATTTGCCGGATATGTAGCCAAAGAATGATAAAAAAAACATGCCTGTGCTGCTACGTCTTTTTGGGGAGGGGAGGGTAGTGGCTTAGATCAGCACGTTTCAGGTTGAATGTTTACGAACAGTCCATACCATCTTCTTGGACTTTGACAAGATATCATCCAGGAGAACAGACGCTTCTGGAGTTTTCTCTTTCCCATTATTCTCACTGTAAGTGGAAAGTTCATTCCCCCCTTCTTTTGGCAGATAACACATGAGGTGTCATGTTTCTTCTTCATAACATTGTTTAAATGTACCCTCTCTATTAGTACCCCTGGATACTTATAAGAACCTTAAGGTAAAAACAAGAAATAAAAGATTGAAAAATTGGTGTAATAATACAGAAAATTTGTTTTAAAATATTGTTTTTGTTTAATTTTTAAAAAAGGCAATAATTAGCAAAAAATATGCAAAGACCAAAAAGATAGCTCTAATTAAGACCTACAATTCAAAGAAGAAAACGTCAAAATCGAATGGAAAACAGCTGTGGAACAGGCATACGCAAGGAACGCCTGGCCACTCAAATGGACACCACACTGGATTTCAATTTTGAATTCTAGAAGAAAATGACACAACATAATACTACTTTCAATAGTACCTTTTGAACGCTTATTAAATGCTGATTATCTTTTGTCAGAGTTATATTTTCCCATTTTCAACTCCTTAAGTGGCAAAAAGTAAAAATACAGAAAATTTCTTTAAAAAAATTGTTTTTGCTAAATTTCTCAAAACGGCCATAATTAGTAAAAAAAATACAAAGAACCAACAAGATAGCTCTAATTAAGACCTACAATTTGAAAAAGAAAACGTGGAAATCGGAAAAGAAATGGCTGAGATAAAAGCGATTTAAAAAGCCCTTTTTCCGCCATCTTGAATCCAATATGGCGGCTATGCGATCAATAAGCTGGTCATGTGACCAATTGTTTTGACACACTCTGATGACATATAATAACCCTGTGAGGTCAAACTGAGGGTACACTGAAGTGCACACGAAACATGAGCTAGTGACTAGAAGTAAATAATAAGTTGATATTTGTATTTATTCGAAGCAACAAGAATTCAGGTTAATGAACATTCTTACAGAAACCAGTTCACAAAAACGAAACCAACTTTGTCAGTAGACTTAAACTTGATGAATTTTATAGTACAGAAAAATATGATTACTGTATGGCAAAATAAGTATGCATGGCACACATAAATACAGAAATTAGTCTTTAAACAATAAGTATACAAGACAGAGCTGAGTTTCCTAATAGTATAACTCATTTTTTCAAGAACTGAAGATACTGGCAGTTCCACGTTTCTACACTTTCATGTAGCCTACTTCCTAAATCGTGGCATATGAAGGTCCATATAATAGTACCTAACATATGACCTGATTAACCAGTTGATGCATCATGACCTACCATTGATCTAATTAGCCAGTTTATTCTGCCTTAATCATCAATCCTTTTTCTAGCACCTTATGAAGCCTGTTGCACATTTCCCACATTTGATAATCTCCCATGTCCTATACGTGTCATAGGCACAGTCTCTGGGGGATGGGGACAGCCGGGGCATGTGCCCCCCAATAATTGAGATGGACTGTACACCCAATGCAACAAGTGTAGAATGAATCACCAAATCCCCTCCCCCCCAATATTTTAGACAAGTTTACACCAGTGTGTGTCAATATGCGTAATCACTGATTATTGTATCACCTAAATTATGTTGAACAACGTATTCACAGCCACTGCAATACGCTCTTATGTTGCAACGCAACGTGACAACAATAGATGTGATACACTTTAGAAAACACTCTTTTCTATCAAATCAAATCAAAATCATTTTATTGCAACCCAAAAACAGAAAACATAGCAATGATCAGGGACGTAACTAGCGTTGGGCTTGGGGGGGCTTAAGCCCCCCAAACGAAGTTGAAGCCCCCCAAACAAGTCAAGCCGTTGTATGCTTACGGCTAAAATTCGTATGAACACTGTGTAAATGTTGCCATGTTCAAGGTTTAAGCCCCCCCAAACGAAAAATCCTAGTTACGTGCCTGGCAATGATACGATACATCGAGTAACATCGAAAGAAAAAATATATAAACCAGGGCAGCAAAGGGAAAACCAGAAGGGATGTGTATCCCGCTAGATTAGGGCACCCAAACCTTTTTATTTAACCTAAAAAAAGTACTGGCCTGCATTAGACATATCCAAAGAGTACAGCTGGATGGCAATAACTCATTTCTCATAAATTAACCTACATCAGATGTAGGCTATCCTAATTAGTTAAAGAAGTACAAAACTTAACTAAGAACACAAAAATCTTAATTAACATCTTAACTAAACGCGGCAAAAAAAAATTCCTTAATCATTCATGAATCTTATAATGGAGAGAGAATGAATTCTATGAATTCTTCTTCCATTCACGAATGATTTCCACTGCCCTGTCCAGCGTCGAGTCTTCCTGTTAACACAAAATTATAACAATAACATAATATAATTCCTATAAATGCTCAACAGGGCATAAACTATTAAGAAAAGAAATGAATTAATGTTTGGCTCAGTGTAACATGGTTCAATGGACGTATCTCACGAATGTCAACCAGTAATAATAACTCGATCATGTAGCAGAGAACAGCAAAACTGCATTTCTATCAAAAGACTTCAGTAGTTAAGACAAGAAATTGGTCATTGTTTGTGGACCATGTAAACATATGAAGTGAGTTAATAAACAAGACAATGCTATTGACAATACTAGTGAGAACTGAAGCCAAATAGTAATGTACGTAAAAGCCATTTGTCAATTAAGAGACAATTTGGATCTTCTGAAGATCTTCAATAATGGATTGAATGGCCAGAAGCACAGCACAATAAAAGCAAAAACATTACAGCCTTATACAGCTGGTAAAATACCAGTACAAAAAACAACATGAAGTTGAGCAAATCTGCAATTGTCACTGACCTTGACGAAGCAGATTCGAGCCAAATTCGCTGCTAGTTGCTTGTTCTGTGTCAAGTGGAAAGCATTGTTAGGAATGGCAGCCAACTTCTGCAAAAACAGCCAAAATATTCAAAACCTTCGTAAAGTTGTCTTCCAATTCTTCCACAAACTTGACCTTTCGAGGTCTCAATGGATTAAAATTTATCTGTACAATAAGTACTACCCATAAATGTATTGTTAAGGGGAGATGGGTATAGTATACTGGGCATTCTGATTACATGCTTAAATATAGAGTGGTATACATGTGACTGAAATCCATAAGTTAGTTTATATTTAGAATGCCTTTGAGCATTAGAACACAACCTTGATGTCATATGGTAGTTCTTTATATAATTCTAGAATATATTGGATTCTTAGACGTTAAGAAAAGCAGCTCCTACCACTAGGTGCCATCCATCCTAAATACCCACGTTCATCTGGTCTATAGCTGCCCACAATACACCACCGGTGGCCAGCTAACAAGCCAACTCTGGACCACTGTTCAGGAACTGACACTCATTATTTTATAATGTGTAACCTAAATAAAGAAAATCACATAGAGTGAAGAAGGTGAACCTTATTTCTCGTCATCCACTTCACAGACTGATAATCATGACTCTTAGGATTAGAGATTAGATTAGATTAACTTGAAATCTAAAAACAAAAACAAAACTTTAATCATTGTTTGTCCATCAAGTATCATTCAAAATGACAATAACAACACACACGAATTCCTGAAAACATTAGAAGTGCCAGTGGAGACTTCCTCTAGGAAGTCTATTTCAATTACATATGACTAACTTTTGTTCTTGATGAACTCATGACATCATCTAGGACAGTGAGGAGAGCTACTCTTAACGAACTCATAACTTGGAATGTGCTATAACAATTTGACCACAGTAACATTTACAAAAACTCCTCAGAAGGATCTCAACTGCTGTAGCAAAATGAACACAGCATTCAAAAACCATATCTCGTTTTAACCAAAATTGCACTGCTAATCCATTAACAACCTTAAATGGAATGCATAGTTTGCCCAAAAGATATTAAATGCATAGTTATTATCTAAGTACCAAAATGGCTTGCAGATGCTAACTTAGGAGCAGCATTACATTTGATATACCTAGCTGAGAGACATCGGCAACCATGAAGTATCGACCTTCTGGAACAGTTGGCACCAGGCCAAGTTCCGAAAGGAAGGAACCATTTCGTCTGTCTTTGACACAAGCTCAGCTGGCAGCTGTTCGTAGTGACATTCCAGAGTGAAAAGTCGAGGGATCGCCTTCTCAGCTGTTCCTGTCAAGGAAGACATACATACAAGAAATAATTTAACATTAAAATTATGATTTATTGATAAAAGAACATGCTTAGCCTATTACTATGTTATTATTTCGCATATATTAAGTACCACTATCTAATAATCAAACACCAAATGATGGTGCTCAGCAATTTAGCGAGTGAAGGATTTGCTCAAGGCCCCTACAAAGTAACTGTCTCAGAGGAAGATTGAACCCATACTCTGAAGGCGAGCACTCTAAACCATCAGGCACTGTGTCCTGCCGTATGATTTATGTTGGTCTACAGTGTCACTACTAATCAGATGTTCTGGTCCAATGGTCCAGCCAAGCTTCCAACCCGTGAAGCTGAACACCTTGCCTGCACTGCCAACTATAATTGTTCTCTCTCTCTCTCTCTCTCTCTCTCTCTCTCTCTCTCTCTCTCTCTCTCTCTCTCTCTCTCACATCTCCGGAAGTGTGGCTGTTAACCAAACAATCACAGAAAAGGATACAATCATTTTATCCAAGTGAACTACAAAATAATAATCCAAGGTGTTCAAAAACAAGGTAACCCACTAAGCAGAAATGACAAACTGCTTCTAAGTTTGTTCTTCAACTGACTAAGAGTTAATATATTTATTAAATCGGTGGGCAGATCACTCCAGAGATGACTGACTTACTGTGCATCACTTTATGATACACAGTTTGCATGGCAATAAAATGCTTTTGTGGTAAATGCTTCACAGTGCTAATAATGACTTCTGCCATTCTTTTCTACAAGCAACACCTTTACACATTTGCAGTTGCAACTCTGTAGATAATTCAGCAGCATACACTGTCTACAGGGGCGTCTATCCCCCCTAAGTCATTGGAGCAACGTCCCTTTTCCCCCTCCCGTTCCCTCCCCCTAAAATGGTGGCACACACACAGATCCCCTATTTCTTGGATGGAGCATTTGCTCCAAGGTTTCTATGGTGTAGATGCCTCTGACTGTCGAAATTTTAAACAGGTGACTGACCAAAGCAGAAGTCCTCATTAGACTTAACCAATCCCTTGACTGACGTGAATGCATTACATTCATTGGTTCAAAACCGTAGCCAAACAAAAGAACATTTGCCGTGTTTCAGATTCGCATAAGTTTCTCTATGACTGTACATGTTAAAAATGCTCATAATAATAATAATAATAATAATAATAATAATAATAATGTTTAGTTTGGTTTAGTCTTCAACATCGACTGACCAATGCGGATGTGTTTGTTTAGTTTGTAGGCGAGCCATGAATTCGTAAACTTCATGAGGAAAAACAAGAACATGATGACGTTTGCACAGATTGGCAATGAACTCCAGCTCATCCAAAGTAAAAATCTAAAAAATGAAATGTAACAATTATCCAACATAATCTTCATCAAATTCATCTAAATAAAAAAAAAATAAAGCTCAATAGTAATCGAGACAAACTGCGTTAATCTCACACAAGCAATAAAATGTACTTTAATTTCAGTGAATAAATTGTCAACAACACACAGCCCTTTCAATAGAGGTGTATGATTGGAATTAAAGTAGTAAGGTTCAAATTGGTTATTTGGTATTCCCAACAATAGCATTCGAAAAGAGACATCTTCCTCTAAAAGACTTATGCACACTTTATCAAAACAACAGACGTACCAGATCTGTGCAGCTGAATTAAAAAAAACAATAATGAGTTTAATTTTGCTTCAAATGTGATTTTAAGCCTCTACATGTATATCCCATAAAGTATGTGGAGCTAAAGACAAGTCATAGCATAGGAAAGAAACAAATCACAAAGTCCCAGAAACAGTGCTTCACAGAACATGCAGTTTACATCACAGCCACCAAAACAGACTGAGCAGCGACATGTATGAAAATAATTAAAGATCTGTTTGACTGAAATTCAAGTTCATTCTATCGCAAGGCAATTAAAGTTACATTGTGTCAATGACTGCTCTTGTGAGTCAGGTTAGAAGCACTACCCTACTACCTAGTTAATCGCATTACTATTTGATGATTCAACACTGAGTCAATTCTTACCTTGCCTAAGGGATTATTGAGTTGTTGACTATGATGGCTTTTGCCCTTGGGTTAAACTTGCTTGCCAGTTCATCACAGTCATACTTCCAGTCAGCACAAGACAAGATTTTTGCTTCCTTTGTCTACAACAGCCACAGTTTATTCACACAATAAATTTAGTTAGAACTGAAATATTAAATGTAATGTACATAAAAAATTTACAAAACTTGAGCAATCAAGAGTTCAGGTTTAACATGGAACACTTTGTCTCCAAGGCAATGTCTCTCAGAAGATCACCATAAGCAATTTCAAAGGAACTGCAGAGTCAGAAAGTAGTAAGTTTCATTTTTAACTGCTAGTTATGTGCTACTTTAGTCTGTTTTAGCCTTCAGATCTCAACAACAAAAATTCCTCTGCAGACCGTTTCCATGAATCTGACTCCCTTCTTAACTTTTGACTAGACTCAACCTGGCATTTGGCTTGTGTAAACAATTCTCTTGAGTAGCCTGATGCCTTGACCATTACTGCAATAGAAGTTCTCAGAATACTAACATTATTAATTTAGCAAATGGCTATATACATTTTCATTTCTGTCCGACCTGAATATAGTCAGAGAATTCCAACAAATAACAATTTTGATAATGCTGAACACATCGTGAACGTTGTTGGCTTCTGAACTAAATGAGTACTGTATGTTTTTTGCACTCAATGAATTCGTCTCTAATGAAATCCAGAAATACATATGCGTATAATACAAGCAATGTGAACAACTGCTTACCGGCGTGAATGGCACATAAACAGGAATGGCACATAAACAGGAATGGCACATAAACAGGAATGACACCGGGTTGTTCGACCATCGGCTCATAACAGTCAAAGTATGGCTCAATGATAATCACCTGAAAATGACAAGAGCAGTCAAAGTAAGCAATTTAGTACTTAAGTATGTACTGGTAAGTCTCAATACAAAACATAGCGACTTTTAAGTACCTGACAAAAACATAAGCAACTGAAATGACAGAAGCTGCCATATAAACCAATTCTATATGTATAAAGGTATTGTCGCAAAACCGGGGTGTTCTTGGTTTCTGAGGCAGTGCCAGGTTAAGACCTCTTACCAGGATGTCCGAAACCCCACCCCTTCGAGTAATGTTCCTTTGGTTCGGCTCTCGTGGTCTACCTTAACAGAGTCAAGGTCAAATCTCAGACTGTCCTCCAGACTCTCAAATCCCACCCTTATATAAACCAAATGCCCATGAAGTGTCGAGCTTCCAGATTACTCATCATCTAACCCACGAGGTGTCACCCTAAACAGTCACCAACAGTCTTATTAAGACAACCAACCAATCCACTGGCCACAATTGTCACCCCGAGGGTGTCGAATCGCCTACAGCCTTAATGCACTTGCTAAGCCTCGTACCCCTAAAACGTCACCCCACCCCACGTAGTTCTCTCAGTACCAATTACACAGAAGCACAACTCATAAAATCAATAGCACCCCACAGGGTATTGTTAAGACATAAGAACCCTTATAGCACTTCATACGGTGTCAACATAGGATCATCACACTGTCACACGTTACAGCACCCTACAGGGTGTCAATACAGATTAAGCAGCCTCCAGCACCTCACAGGGTGCCGATACAAGAGAATAGCACCCTATGGCACCTCATGGAGTGCTGATGTAAAATAAGCACCCTAAAAGTACCATCAATCATGTATCTATACACTTTTAGTACCTCACAAATGTGAGGCATAAGTGATGTTATAGTAAAGGATTGTCTTAACTTGTCTTATAGGTTTTTACACACAAAAATTAAAAGACATGAAAATTCAAAAAAGCCAACTGATTGGTAGTTGATTGGATTCACCAAATAAACTTACCTCATCTCCAGGATTAATGAACCTTTGGTGAGTGCAAAAGAGTGACCCATAAGCTCCAACAGTCCTTGAACATATCGATTCTTTGCCTCATTAGAACCGAATGCAACTCAGACAAGGCCTTCAGACAAGATGCGGATGACCCTACAAGCACAAAATACTACACTTAATAATATTATCAAAAGTATATTCAGTGTTTTATTTAAATAAGAAAGTTATATTTAATATAGATCATAGAGTCATTTAACTTCAAACACATTTTGGTGTCAACGTACAGACTACCAGCAGAAAATCAAATTTCATATAATGCATTACGATTCACGCCCTAGACCAGTGTTTCCCAATCTTTTTTGGCTACAAAACCCTTTTAATTTGAAATTCTTTGACGGAACCCAGACCTAAACACAACATATTCTGGTTCAATATTTTTAAACAGTGATCGAGGTAATTACAGTTTTCACCTTGTCACCTTGTGCTGTCAGCTCGTGGAGCTCTAGCGATCGTCCTGGTGAACACACTCCACCGTCTCCTATTCGATGACAAGTCTCTCAATTCCGCCAAATTCATGCCAGTTACATCTTGTATCTCATCCATCCATCTCCTCCTTGGGCGACCCAGTCTTCTCCTCCCCTCACCGCACGCCAGCATCATTTCCTTCTCCAGACCATCAGATCGCATAACATGTCCAAAGAACCTTAGCTTCATTCTTGTCGCAGTTTGTTTTAACGACTCTTCATTCTCAACTCCAATCTCCTCTCGTATTGATTCGTTCGTTCTTTTCTCAGTCCAAGATATTCTCAGCATCTTCCTCCATATCCACATTTCACAAGCGTTAACCTTATTTTCCATGTTCTTTGTCATTGTCCACGTCTCGCAACCGTACAGTACCGTAGGAAAGATTAGTGCTCTCACGAGCCTTTTTTTGGTTTCTATGCTCACATGTTTGTCTTTCCATATCTTTTCCAGTCCGGTCATTGCAGCTTTCCCTATAGCAATCCTTCGTTTTATTTCTGGATCACACTTTCCCTCCTTTCCAACCAGTGATCCTAGGAATGTGAAGCTTTCTACCACCTCTATTTCCTCTCCGTCTATCTCAAAACTATCCCAATCTGCTGTTGTCATGACCTTTGTCTTCTTTATGTTGAAGTATAAACCAGCTTTTTCACTTTCTCTCCTGACCCTTCTTATCAGTTCTGCCAGATCCTCTTTTCTTTTTGCCATTAATGTTGTGTCATCCGCGTATCTAAGGTTATTCAGTGTCTTTCCAGCAATTTTTACTCCCTCAATTGCCCCCTCCAGTTCTGCCTTTCTTTTTAATCGATAATAATTAGACTAGAAATTGTTTTGCATGAAATTCTCCACGGAACCCTTGTCTTCACCTCATAGTCTGATTTACATTGTAACAACACACTTAAGCAACACTTATCCAATTGCTTCAAGAAGCCCTTGTCTTTCCCCCTCACGGTACCCTAGGGTTCCGCGGAGCCCACTTTGGGAAACATTGCCCTAGACCCATCACATAAGGCTAAATGCCTCTGCATTATTTTGCCTTTGGCTGGATAAATTGAATAATTTGAAACTTGGTTAAAATTAAAGTCATTGTTAGATTTTGCCTTTACCTGAACATCTATAACCTCTGTAGCTTTATGTACAAGACAAACACCTTACTTACTTGCTGACCTATTGTTTACTAACCCTAACTTGAGATGAATAAAAATCCCAAAATACCAGGGTTCTTAAATCATACTGCTGTGGCATTGTGATTTTACATAAGACCATGTAAGGCTTAAAAACAAGGCACTTACAATTATTCGCTGTTTTACATGTGTCATTTGTACTATGTTGCTGTTAAAATACATTTCTTAAACTGTGCAGTAATTTTTACATTGTCTTCTAACTCCTACAGTGAGATGACTTACATATTACGCAGCTTCTTGAATACTGGTGAACGAAGGGGTTTTTGCTGAGTGCAGCCTCGCGCAGAGAGTCGATCACATACTGCGACGGGAAGAAGTCAAGAAAGCCCTTCAAAAACATTCAAACAGTCAGCATCAATGACACACATGCTAAAATTTATAACAAGGACTGGAAATAATAACAGCAACAAAAATATTTAACACTCCTGAACATATATTTCTTTAACTGACAGTTTTCACATTAATTGCAAAAAACACTTTGTATATTCAGCACTTTTGTCTCCCAGCTAGCATTCCAAATTCAACCCTTAAAAATCGCAAATGTATAATGCCAACTAACTGCACTATATGAATTTACACAAATTATTAGGTTGATAAATACAAATTAATTTTTAAAAATAAACATTGTATTTATATATTATATTTAATGCCAATTTTAATTGAGTTATACATTAAATACAGTATACACATAAATACATTTTAATATAAGAATTGTGTATTATATAATTATGATATCAATACCTCAACAAGAGGTAAGTGTGAGAAATGGAATACTTATGGGAAAAACCCTTGATTTAAACAGCTGACAAAATGAATCACAGGAATCTCTACCTGTCCTTTGTTTCCTAATCTTACTTGACCTTACCTTGCATTCCTTTATCTTACATTACATACATTGCCTCCTTTTAACTAACCCCGCATTAGAATTAAAACAAGGCTGTTTTACAATAAGGTCATCTCCCCAAAGGTAAACAAACTCTCACATGGAATTCATGTCAAAGAATGTGCAATATCACAATCCATGGTATGATAAAGCAAGTCACAGTGCTGTACTAATCAGGTCACAAGATAATGCTTATACTAGTGTTTATCATAACGATTAAACAAGATGATAATATAACTTATCAGACACTGGCTTCCATTCCCTTCATGTGCTTGGTCATTGAGTACTTGTGGTTTGCCATAACTGCCTACAATCAGAAAGCAATCGGTCAAAGGTCTAACACAAAAGATAAACAAGGTCAGGTCGGTAGAATCTATACATATAGTTTCCATATAGTGTCCGTCTGTCGGGTGGACGCTACGTCACAAACGGGTTCTGTTCTATTTTGAAACATAAACCTGTCGTCTTGACGACGGCGATCTTGGCGACGGTGATAATCAACAATACATAATTATATGACGTCATAATTATGACGGGCAAATACACTAGTAATCAAATAGTGGATTCCGAAATCCACTATTATAATTTTTTATGTACACAGACACCTTCACATAGATGAAATTCAGAAGTGCATTCATTTCAGCAATGAATCATCTCAAGCAGAAGCCACTTTTCAAGCAAAATCTGCTCCTTAACCATAGCCAGGTAATGTTTCAGAATGGAAATCAAAAACAAAACAAAGGGATGAAAATGTGGAGGAAAAATACTACTTGAAAACAATTCCATGTATGAATCTTTAAGGATGCTGTAAAGCACTGTATGTTCAGCATTTACACAGCAAGCATAATATACCAAGGTCTGGTAGAAAGCTGTAGTCAATACCTTCAGACTGCCCTCAAAGCATTCTACTTAAATAGCTTACAGCATTATATCAAGGGGTAAACTGTGGAGTCAAACAGAATAGAATTTTGCACTTAGAAAATAACTATCCATCCAAACAAAATGGATCACCTATATATCAAACTACTTAAAATACTACTTCACATTTCCAAACACCACGAAACAGCACTAACGTTACAGTTAGAAAGCATAAGCTATTCAACTTACAATTTTGGCTTTTAACTGGTTGTTATTGAGGGCCAATGGTGCGTGCTGAATGCTTTTGGCAGATTGTGTGTGACCAACTAATTCCTTGCAAAGCGCATTTTCACTCAGAACCCTTTTAAAGACCCACCCCAGACTCCTCAGCATTTCAATCTGCAGGTGCATTAAACAGGTCAGTGGCAATTTCCAAAACAAAAGTCTCAGGAAATTTGGCATTAGTACTGGGGCACGGTGGCTGATTGGTTAGAGCACTTACCTTGTAATGAGGAGAGTACAGGTTCGAGCCTCCACTCAGGTGTTCACTGTGTAGAGAACTTGAGCAATTCCTTCACTCACAATTGCTCAGTGCCATCGATGTTCTGCCATACGGTCGTGTGTGCACTTCTGAAATTTGAAGTTACGTTCCTTGTAATGATTGCATTTGCAATCATGATAATGTTACGCACAGTAGTGACTTCTAACTTGCATACTAAAATGTAGTCATGAATGAATTGCTGAGTCACTTTGCGACATCTGGATAAAAAAATACTATGGCAACATTTACAATCGGCAAACAATTACAATACTATTACATAAATGTAAAAAATGCACCGTTGAACAGTTCAGTATCCACATCACAGAAACCTTTGGAGACATTTTACACTTATCATGTCTGTGTCTTGGAGTAAGCCCGGAGAAACTTGAAGTTACATTATGTTACCTGTGCTTGTGGGATTTTGCCTAGATATGATCGGACAAGTCAAGGGACGTGTCCGATTGACTATAGGGGCTCAACACCGTAATACGTTTACACCAACGCCCTTTATTGTGTTGCCATTAATTATATTTCGTGTCAAAGTCAAGAACACAGTACAAATAAGAGCTGCGTTGAATCACGACAATAATAATGTAATGCAATTAAACTTACAACTAACTGTCCTGGAAGCCAGACGAACTTATGTCAACCCAGAGCAAGGACCTAGTATACAGATTTAATTATAGAATATGGAGTTCTTGACACAGAGTTAGAACACGCAACGATAATGTTTTGTAGCGCAGTAATTTTATTATTGATGCGTACCACTATTATATGCAGTTGTGGAACCGAATCTAACCATAGCTGCTAATCGATTTTATTTTTTACTACGTGAGCGTTTAAGAATAAGCTGGTTCCTTATCTCTGAGATCAAGATTACAAAATTAAAATAGCATGGCGCAACGTAATGACTTCGATCGTCACTATTGCAGCCCGCTTGTGCGCATGCGCGAACGTTTTCGTTGTTTGACAACCGCGGAGTATTCGATTTGTTATTGGAGATTTTTGCTAATAATTTGACGTTTAGAGATATTGATAATGAGTTCTGGCAACGAGTCCAAGGACTCTGAAGAAGGGTGAGTTTTCGTTTGATTTGACGAGAACCAGATTAGTGCAGGGAAATCGTATGATGATAACAGTGTGTAGCCTAGCCTACAGTTCAGAATTAAAATTCTGCGTCTGTTCTGGAAAATGATATTATGACTTTCAACTTTTACCTATAGTCAGTTTGTAACAGAAAGACTAAGACTTACTCTTCAAAAATGTCCCTGATTTCTTTGCGGTTTTATAACTTCCAACAATCATTGATTTGGCGTGTTTTGACGGGGCAATGAATTGTTTCGAAAAATGGATGGTTGTGGCCGAAAATAATTCAGAGTGTTGAAGTTAATTAGCCTACTTAAACGATGCGATTACCGGCATTGTGATTATCACGAAAAGACTAGGGAGATTTGATTTGTAAGATTATGGAGTTGATAATAATTCGGAATAAAAACCTATAAAGATAATATCAGTGATGATGATGATAATGTCTGTGATGACTCCTTAAGTCTGTTAGCAGTTAGTAGTGATGTGCTTATGACTGATGACAATGTTTATGATGATAATAGATCATTGTTATGTTGATAATATTGATGACAAAATAGAGGACTATAGAATTTGATGACTACTAATTGAGTTTGATTAATTCTGAAGACTAAACAAGGACAATTACTGACGATGAGTCTTGGCTTATTCAGTTATCTGTGCTTTTGACCAAAATATAGTTATTATTGATGACTAATTAAGTTTGATTAATTCTGAAGACTAAACAAGGACAATTACTGATGATGAGTCTTGGCTTATTCAGTTATCTGTGCTTTTGACCAAAATATAGCTATTATTGATGACTAATTAAGTTTGATTAATTCTGAAGACTAAACAAGGACAATTACTGATGATGAGTCTTGGCTTATTCAGTTATCTGTGCTTTTGACCAAAATATAGTTATTATTGATGACTAATTAAGTTTGATTAATTCTGAAGACTAAACAAGGACAATTACTGATGATGAGTCTTGGCTTATTCAGTTATCTGTGCTTTTGACCAAAATATAGTTATTATTGATGACTAATTAAGTTTGATTAATTCTGAAGACTAAACAAGGACAATTACTGATGATGAGTCTTGGCTTATTCAGTTATCTGTGCTTTTGACCAAAATATAGTTATTATTGATGACTGATGGCAGAAGTTCATTTGCCAAGTTTCAACTAACTTACTGAGGTTGCATCAGACTTGCTCTTGTGTAGAGCTTTAAAAAGTGGAACAGTCACAAAAGTGAATAACGCTGCATGTAGCATTGATAGGGGTGTGAAATAATGCCATTCACTAACCAATCAACTTCAGAACAATGCAAGAATTTCTTGACATAGTGTCATATTTAAACTAAGTGATGTAAAAGCACTTTACTTAAATTTATGAGGTCATAATGTTTTGTGTTTTTAAAAATCGTTATTATCAACATCTGTCAACATCACTGTCATCAATGGTATGCTCCCATTCTCCTTGTCTTCCCTCTTTGCTCTTCCTTCTCCTTATTCATCATCATCATCATCATCATCATCATCATCATCATCATCATCATCATCATCATCATCATCATCATCATCATCATCATCATCATCATCATCATCATCCACTCTTCCTTCTCCTTAAGTATTGCCATCATTATTCTCTCCTTCCTCCTCCACCTCTCCTCCTTATCACCATCATTATTGTCTGCATCCTCCTTGTCATCATTCTCTTCCTATTCCTCCTCCCTCTTTTCTTTATAGCAATCATTATACTCACACTGTACACAAGAGTTATTCTTTCAAGGAATTATTGATATCTGGCCATTTCTAGGGCACATGTAAACAAAGTATTTGCCTTTTTATACTGTTACTTTAAGTCTTACTATATGTATGTGTGTGTGTGTGTGTGTGTGTGTGTGTGTGTGTGTGTGTGTGTGTGTGTGTGTGTGTGTGTGTGTGTGTGTGTGTGTGTGTGTGTGTGTGTGTGTGTGTGTGTGTGTGTGTGTGTGTTGGTAATGGTAATTGAAAGTTTATATAGCACCACTTCAAGAGAGACTTATCACATGTGCATCCAACCTAACCATGTGTGCGCATGCATGTGGTATGGTTTGAGCCTCCCCAAAATGGTTACTATTTAAGGACCTTGATAGTTCTGACAACCATTACATTTAGATCAACACGATTTGATAAAGAATTTGCAGTTTTGCTTGATAGGCATGGATTTATTTTTCACAATTAAGTGTTACATTGCAGTATACTACATTTCTTGAAATTACATTGCATTTTATTACATTGTTTAAATATTAACATTAAATTACATTTATATTAAATTATCCTGCATTAAATTACATTATATTAATTTATGTTGCTTTAAAATCTATTGCTCCAGTAATTGCTTTACATGAATTAAATTAAATCACATTAAGATGATGATGCATCCAAGTGAATCTTCTTCTTTTACTAGGTCTACATTCTTGAGCGCTAAGAGCCATCAACAGTCGGATCTACCACTTCAAAAGGATTCAATAAGAGCAGACTGTGAAGAGGCGGGTCATCTGATTATGGATGAGCATCTTCAGATGGATTCAATAAGAGCAGACTGTGAAGAGGCGGGTCATCTGATTATGGATGAGCAGCTTCAAAAGGATTCAATAAGAGCAGACTGTGAAGAGGCGGGTCATCTGATTATGGATGAGCAGCTTCAAAAGGATTCAATAAGAGCAGACTGTGAAGGGGCGGGTCATCTGATTATGGATGAGCAGCTTCAAAAGGATTCAATAAGAGCAGACTGTGAAGAGGCGGTCATCTGATTATGGATGAGCAGCTTCAAAAGGATTCAATAAGAGCAGACTGTGAAGAGGCGGGTCATCTGATTATGGATGAGCAGCTTCAAAAGGATTCAATAAGAGCAGACTGTGAAGAGGCGGGTCATCTGATTATGGATGAGCAGCTTCAAAAGGATTCAATAAGAGCAGACTGTGAAGAGGCGGGTCATCTGATTATGGATGAGCATCTTCAGATGGATTCAATAAGAGCAGACTGTGAAGAGGCGGGTCATCTGATTATGGATGAGCAGCTTCAAAAGGATTCAATAAGAGCAGACTGTGAAGAGGCGGGTCATCTGATTATGGATGAGCAGCTTCAAAAGGATTCAATAAGAGCAGACTGTGAAGAGGCGGGTCATCTGATTATGGATGAGCAGCTTCAAAAGGATTCAATAAGAGCAGACTGTGAAGAGGCGGGTCATCTGATTATGGATGAGCAGCTTCAAAAGGATTCAATAAGAGCAGACTGTGAAGAGGCGGGTCATCTGATTATGGATGAGCAGCTTCAAAAGGATTCAATAAGAGCAGACTGTGAAGAGGCGGGTCATCTGATTATGGATGAGCAGCTTCAAAAGGATTCAATAAGAGCAGACTGTGAAGAGGCGGGTCATCTGATTATGGATGAGCAGCTTCAAAAGGATTCAATAAGAGCAGACTGTGAAGAGGCGGGTCATCTGATTATGGATGAGCAGCTTCAAAAGGATTCAATAAGAGCAGACTGTGAAGAGGCGGGTCATCTGATTATGGATGAGCAGCTTCAAAAGGATTCAATAAGAGCAGACTGTGAAGAGGCGGGTCATCTGATTATGGATGAGCAGCTTCAAAAGGATTCAATAAGAGCAGACTGTGAAGAGGCGGGTCATCTGATTATGGATGAGCAGCTTCAAAAGGATTCAATAAGAGCAGACTGTGAAGAGGCGGGTCATCTGATTATGGATGAGCAGCTTCAGATGGATTCTATAAGAGCAGACTGTGAAGAGGCGGGTCATCTGATTATGGATGAGCATCTTCAAATGGATTCTATAAGAGCAGACAGTCAGCAGATGGAGCACAGCCAACTGGAGGCTGTCAAACTGTGCAACAAAGGACTCAAAGCCAAGAACGAGGTATCTCAAATCATATCGCTTAGTAATGTGTGATGTCCTGTATTACTAATTGCTGACCTATCCTGCAGAGAGCAGTTGTGTTCTAGTTTGGCCAAGAATGGATTTCTGAGGATAATCCTCTGGCATCTTGTTGCGTATAAATGTTTATTGCTTGCAAGATGGTGCTGGCTAAATTAATTTTATTTAATGTGCTACATTAATATTACTTAATTATTCATTGTAATGCATTAATATGGATTAATTATTCATTGTTCATTAATATTACTAAATTATTCATTGTTTTGCATTAATATTAATTAGTTATTCATTGTTCATTCATTTATTCGAGCATTTGTATAGCACCTCTTCAAGGGGGCTACTCAGAGGTGCTCTTGACTCCAGCACGGCCAAATTGAACAGTTTTATGTCTAGCATAGAACGTGTCTTTTTTGTGTTACATTAATATTAATTAATTATTCATTAGTATTAATTATTCATTGTGTTACATTAATATTGATTAATTATTCATTAGTATTTATTAATTATTTATTATTATACCCAGAATTTCGTATGTATACATAAGTTATTTTTTAAATCTTTTCTAAAATGTACCATATGAATCCTGGGATAAGCATCTAAGGCTATTATACAGATTTCTGATTGCACTGTCAATAACACTAATTTGATTCACACAGACCAAAAACAATATGGGATTTGGCAAAACTCGGTTGGCCATTATAGTTTTCAAAAGTTTTCCTTCTGAACTAGGCAATTTTGTGTTTGGGCTCTTTACTGAGTTGTTTGTGTCATTTCGTTCTCAACTTGAAACTCACCTCTTTCAAATTGCTTATCCATCATAGGATGTCTTACGGAGTGATCTTTTGGATATTGATCTGATTATGGATTGGTTTTGGTGTGCCATCGGTTGATGGCTTGTGCATTAGACACAGGCATAATATAAGTTACTAATTATTATTAAAGTCTCCCCGAGACAGTTAATGTGTAGGTACCTTGAGCAAGTCCTTCACCGCATTGATGCTTGGTCACTTGATAGTTGTGCTTAATACATGTAATATAATAATCTCTTTTGCTGGTGAGGTTTGAGATCATAAATACAAGTATAAGATTATGAGAACATTAAACTATCTTTCTACTAAAGATGAAATTTATGGCTGCATGCATTTGAATGGTTGCACGCATTCGAAAAGTTAGTGGACTAGGGTCTCAGACAGATGACAGGTACACCACCTGTTATCTGTCTGAGACCCTAGTCCACTAACTTTTTAAGAATTTATAATCGTTCTCGTGTCTATCCACAGGCTTAAGGTGGTCATTATTTTGATCACCATAGACTCTACTGATGGAAGTTTAAACCAATGTTTTGATCAGTTTGATTGTGACCAGAACTTTGCTATTTTTTATTCCGGATATTTCTATAGCGCCTCTCGAAGTCAACTACTACTCAGAGGCGCTCCCGACTACAGCATTTGATACTGGGCCGGAATTTTCACGCCGAAGCGCAACGAGCAATTGCGAGTGAAGGACTTGCCCAAGGTCCGTACGCAGCGGCTAGAGTGGGATTCGAACCTGCAACCCTCCGGTCACAAGGCGCCGAACTTTAATACCACTGAGCCACCACGCTATGGGAAAAACTTTGTCGGTTGCTTATGATGCAGATAACTAGTTGCTATACGTATATTACTTCACATAAATTAAGTTAGTTGCTGGGTTGAATGGATCTTATGTTGGCAGAGTTTCTAAGCAGTTAAGTAGTGAAATCTTTTTACCTTTTGTAAATGTAATCATTTCGTAATAAACCAGTTGCTAACACTGCTTTGGAGAAATCTGAGCATATGTTGCAGGCGTGAAGTGTTTGCTTTGTACTGACTGCTACTTGAACATACTATGAACTGAGTGTGTGCTGATTTTGAGATGTAATATGTATTTGAAACTGACTTGTTGATAGCTCCCAGAAAGCAGTCATTGTGTAAGGACCTTGAGCTGGTCACAGTGACGCAGTTCCATTGGATTGTGCTTTTTCATTACTTTGGAGTCATTTCTGAATTTAACAAATACCCAACAAATAAATAATCATTTCTACCTCGAGTATAAAATGAAATGAACTTATAGTTCTTTATTTTGTTATACAGCATAAAGGGGTCACAGATGACGGCACAGGAGAATGCATCGGAGAAAGCACAGGAGAAGCCATCGGAGAAAGCACAGGAGAAGGCATCGGAGAAAGCACAGGAGAAGGCATCGGAGAAAGCACAGATGAAGACATCAGAAAGAATCGTTTGTATGTTTAGCATTGATTTACAAGTCTAGTGATTATTGGCCGTCCAACATCTTGTCTCTTGGGAATGTAATAACACTGCAGAGCTTCAGGACATTGAAAGAGACACTACAGTTATACGTTTTGACATACTCCCCTACATTACACTACATTGAATTATGCCAAAAATGGATTGGGCAAATGGTAGCTACAGTTAGTGCAAAAACTTTGCTTTAGGTCTGGACAGATGTTTGGGTGGAAATTTATTGGCAGTTTTCTAAATAGTTATGCTTCTGTATGTATGTATGTATGTATGTATCTGAATAGATATGTAATGCATTTTCATGTATAAATTATTAACTGTGGATGAAAATGAACACATACTTACTGAAGTGAGTGGCAATCACTCTAGCAGGTTGCAGAATTGATGGAAATTAAGTATAGAAATGAACTGACTGTTTTGCCAACATAAATTTGCAGCTGAATTGATTGATCTGTTGTGCCAGCACATGGTGTACTCTTTGCATTCCTTTTGAGAAGTGCTTAAGACGTGTGCTTTACAGTTAGAAAATGAACATGTAATTCTTTGTTTTGTTATGCAGCATAAAGGATACGGTATAAATGATCTAGGTACAGTGTCTAGATACATACAGACATACTTATACTTTGCCTTGTTGCAGGTTGATCGAGGAGCTGAGGTGTGCGTTGAAGGCGAAGGATGTCACTGTGGAAAAGATGAAGAAAGAAAAGAAAGATATGATGAAGGAGACAACACTGCAGCTGCAACAGATGATCTTTGGGCTGCAGGCCAGGATGGAACAGGAGGCACCTGACCAGATGGAGGTACGAATCACTCGCTCTTTGGAATCACAGGCTACAGTTATTCATTATGCAAATGCTTGAATTTCTTGAGTTGATGTGAGCACGATATCTTGAGAGGAAAACATGTTACTCGTAAGAGCTGAGTTTGGTAGGGGGTACAGGTGGAGCAGAAGTCTGAAGTCTGGCACGGATTTGAACCCCCTACCTCTCAATTGACAGTCCAGCACTCTAACCAGTACACTGTCGAGCACCCCTTGAAGTATAGACCTATCGGTAACAAAGGGGGGTGTGTATTGGTATGCCTGTGAGCTTTTTAGAGGATAACAGACTTTCTGTGTCATGGGTTTACCATTGGGAGAAGAGCAAAGGAAGAGATGTATGGTATTTTTGATAAGTTCAGGAGAAGAACTGAACATGGATGGCTGATGTATATGAAATTCTGACAGAATGTACAGGTGCCAGGTAAGAATGCTTCATGAAATGAGGTAAAGAACAGCTCTGTAGAGGCTGGTGATGGCTCTGTGGTTGACCTCTGGCAATGCAAAAACATCAAAGGGAGCTTTAAGAAGAAGACAGGACAAAGGGAACATCCATCACAGCCATTTTGTGGCTTCACTTGGTCAGATCCAGACAGAATTCAAGTTTACCACATCCACATTGGCTTCTCATTTTGAAGCAGTTAACAAGAACTGTCGTTTCAATTGGTTTCTTCTCTGGTCAGTGTTGCTTCAAGTCATTGTTGTGGCTTCCATTTCAAGTCATTGTGGCTTCAGTTTTTGTCCATATAGTTGTTAGATGGTTTTGAAAGAGCTTTATTGAAAAGGATGACTTGAGAATGTTCTCTGGACTTGCACCATATGTAAATTATTGCCAAACACCATTGGCTTGTAACCATGTACACCAGAAACTTGTTTTACTGCTGTCTTTGTAAACCATAGCAAGCCTCTTAAAATATATTTAATTTTAAATAATTAAATTTTAAATAAGTATACTTTTTTCATGTTAGTGGGTATTAAAAGTTTAAAATTTGTTACCGGCTCTCCGAATTTTTGTGGCGTTTAATGTGGCCCAATGTGCAAAAAATTTCCCCATCTCTGACTTAGCAACCCATCTGAGTTGTTCCCAAGCTAAATGTCAAGTCATACAAGTCATGTACTTGCACTGGCTTTGAGAACGTCTTAAAATCTGATTAAAACAATGAGGTGGTGATTGCAATGAATTGTCCTTGTAAATGTGCTCACAATGTTTGATTTCATTGTGTTTACAGAACTTGGAGTGTGCTGCAGAGGAAGAGTTGTTGGGTGCTGATGTTTCTCGTGGTCAACACCAGATGGAGAACGAGGTCAGTGTTTTAGTTAATCGTATTCGTTTCAATACCACACACTGCCTTTTGGTTTCTGAGTTTCTATGTGTGTTACTTTTGAAATGTTGTGATAACTGGTAAAGATGCTGTTCCACTGAGGAGCTTCTGATCAAACTGTAGACACCTTATTCCCATGCGTACTGTTAAATAGAGAATCATTGCATATTGCATGTGCACAGTAGAAGTGGTTACGTTATTAATCACCAAAAGTGTACAAAGGGAACCACGTGGGTCCTGCTGTGCATAATCACCCAAATGCAATGTAATCTTGTATAGGTGTACATTGTACATCAATGTTTCATCGTCGTCATTAGTTGCGGACGCCAGGCATTTGGCGGCGATGGGTACAAATAAATAATCTCTGTCGTCCTCAGTCAGTTGTCATGTGTAGTGTACCTCTCAGTGTTGGTGCAATGATGCTATGTCCTTGTTTATATTTACTATCCACTGTAGTCTTGGTCTGCCTTTGTTTCTTTTTCCTTTGAATCTAGCATTGTGTGGAATTTGGTCACAGTTTACTCTTCACAAATGTTAAACTTGTATTATGTTAATGGACAGTTTGTGCAAGTCCATTATAGCGCACAGCTATTCTTTCACACTGAATTTTGCTATACTGAAATTATGATGGAAGAATTGTTTTAATAGCAGCCAAAAAAAACCTATATTAACATAACAGAAACATTGCCAGTCATCTAAACCATTTCCATGAGCTGTGTATACAGATGATGATTTACTGGTGGAATGTTGCAGAGACTGAAGGAGCAGATTGATCAAAGCGATCGGGAAGTTCTTCGTCTGAGAGACGAACTGAAAAAAGCAGCCGAGCAACAAGAGAAGTGGAAGGTATTGACCCATTTTCAAGTATGATCATCTCTTCCAGCTGCACAACCTTTCAATCTTCTTCAATTTCTCTGCCCTTGGGCAGTTTAAAACGTCCAATGGCGCCACTCCTCTTGATGGTGGGCTTCTTCCTTCGGTTTCCTATATTCATCCGCCATCAGCAGCATCCGTCGAGGTCTTCCTCTTTGCTCTCCATTCTTCCCTCCATAATAAATGTCAGTATTTGTTACCAATTCACTCCCTCTGTATCCACAGAGAGCTGCAGAAATGGGAATATCTGTGGTTTCCTTATTTCAATTACTTATTTGTTTTGGTTGGGGTCTGCATTTTAAAAACAAATCCACGATCTCTTGAATTAATTACAGAAATTGTACTATTAATTTTACAATCTAATTATAGAATTTTGAAAACTTCAGATGTTCATTTACTAAACAGTTAACATACATCTTGTTTTGTAGTAGTTTAATATTGTCAGACCTGAGAGTATCAGTGAAAACTGGTGCTACATAAATTAGTATATATCTTCGGTCTTAAGTCCAGTGAGAAAGCCTTATTCATGCTATTTACAACTCTGTTGTTTAGGTTATTCATTGATGACCTCAACTTATTGGAAACCAGGCTAACTTTCTAAAAACTATTTTTAGATTTATTTAGTTCCTGCACTTCTAACATGCATAAGGTCACTTCATCTGAATCTGAGGCATAATCGTCTGCGGTTTGACAGTTCGAATTGATATTAAACGATATTATATATATATATATATGATGGAGTCTACTCTGCGGGCATGAACTTGCAACTGTTGGAGGACATCCCAGGAAATTAGTCTATGATGATTATGGTAATGAATGTATTAATGAGAACTCTTAACAGTCTGTATGAGTCTGTTAGAAGTGCTTATCAAAGTTGAATGTTTTTTGTTAATTTGCGCCAAAGCACAGCTTTATATGGCTGTGGATTTAACAGTGTTCGAGAGGGTATGATGTCGGATTAATTAAATTAATTATACTGGTACTTATTATAGTAATAATTTTAAAATGGATTATTTTTTTCATGTGATATACTTAGGCGCAGCTTGAAGAAATTCAGCAGAGGTCAGTCCGACAATTCAACAAAATTTGTTCACTGAACGAGAGTCTTGAGCAAATAGAAGAAAAACTGAGAATGGTCGTGCAGCTGGCCAGTGTCACAGAGGTATGATATACAAACACATACAATGCAATACAATATTTGTGGGGCGTGGTGGCTCAGTGGTAAGTTCGGCGCCTTGTGACCGGAGGGTTGCAGGTTCGAATCCCACTCTAGCCGCTGCGTACGGACCTTGGGCAAGTCCTTCACTCGCAATTGCTCGTGGCGCTTCGGCGTGAAAATTCCGGCACAGTATCAAATGCTGTAGTCGGGAGCGCCTCTGAGTAGAGGCACTATAGAAATATCCGGAATAAATAAATAAATAAATAAATAAATAAATACATGCTGTTTCATTCTATGTGCAAAGTTATTGTTGTGTTGGATTCAATTCAACAAAAATGTTTTGACTACATTTGAATGTACTATTGTTTGAAGCAGTTAGACGGTCATGTATAGAGTGCTTTTGTGAGGTAATTAGTATGCATGGCTTAATTTAAGTGTCTCTTATGCATACATAGATGCATACTTACTTAAGTACATGGATACATATTATGTACATGTATACATAATACATACAACATACTTGAATAAATGCATACAAATACCATTGTGATATTCTTAAAAGCTGCTTTACAGATAGCCAGATGCATACATGAATATATTGTATGTGTATATAAATACATATATATATATATATAACTACATCTGGTAATAAAATTACTAATTGCTCTGTGGTATGCTTGTTTAGGATTGTAAACTCGTCGAATACGAGTATATGATTGAAGAACTGCAGATCAAGCATGCATCAGAGTTGGAGGTATGTGTGCTGAAAGTTGATATAACCACATACATACATACATACCTATGTATAATGCCTACTCTTCACACATACCAGGTTACATATATACAGGTAAGATATCTGTCTTATTGGACTGTTCAGTATATTGACTGACCTTTGGTTTGATTTTGGTGTGCCTTGGTTGGTTACTTGTTCATTAGACACCGCTGTGATAGAAGTTACTGCTTAATACTACCGGTATATGCTTGAATGCACACATGCATTGATTCAGTAGCTGTTTTTTCATTTGCACTGAATACAGAAAGTCTGTGCACTTCTGTGCAATGCAGTGGCTTTCAAACAAATTCCTGTCAGTGAATTTAAGCTGCAGCCTTGGACTTGAGATGCTTGTAACTTCTGGATGAGATTAGATTAGTTCTGTAGTCTTAGACTCAGAATATGAGGGCGGGTGTTCAGTATATAGTTCCAATACACTAGGATGTTCCATCAACAGTGTTTAGTTGATGTAGGCTGAAGCTGTTGGAACAGAAATCCTGAGCTGTTAATCTCTTTAGCAGGAACTTGAAAGCATGGTCTTTGGATTGTTATCCAGCACACTAACCTGTTAATCTTGATGGTTTTCCTCAGGGTCTGGTGGCTGAGAGCAACATGAACATCACGTTCAAGAATCGTGAAATTGATAAACTGAACGAATTCATTGATCACGAGAGAGAAATCTGTGAAAGCACCCATCAAGAACTGGCCTTCTGTCGTAAACAAATTGCTGTGAGTTTACCATTTCTCATCCTAATTCTCGGTGTGGGATAACTACACATTTCTATGAGACATAATAATCATCAGAATTACAGTTCCAAGTTTTGATGCATATCCTTCAGCACAAGCAGGAACTCAACAACAGCAAACATACAGGTGGATATTATATCAGGGACTAAGATTAGAAAGTTTGATAACAGACTAGCAATTTCATATGATGTATTGGTATACAAACTCTAAAGCAGTTAGGAATGTGCCATCAGCACTACCAACTTTGTCATGGCATTTCAGTGCTTCTAATATTTAAGCCCAGACTTTCACGGTCCAGCGTAGAAGTTTTGCATCCTCCTGGGTAAAGCTGCATTACAACCTGTGATGTCAGCTTCTCAGCCTCTCTTTCCCAGATGCTTGAAGACCATTTTGTTTGATCGTGGTTTCATTAAATGTTACATCAGACATGCTTTGATTCTGACGAGTCTCTCGTGAAGTGGCGCTATTTAAATTTGCAGTTACCATTACAGTATTACCATTAGCTGCTAAACTGCATCAGGTTTTGTTTGCTTGAAATCAAGACAAAGTTATATAATTTCTAGTCATTTTTTTTATTTTGAAGTATCTGTAACATATTGTACAAATCCTATCTTTTATGGTTTTATTTTATAAAATTTATTATGAAATATACCAAAATACAAAGAAACATCACTAGTGTGTTTGATTGTGAATGAAAATATGGAATTGGATTTATTGGATTGCATTTGTTATTGAAGGATGCGAAGGCAACCTTGTCGAATAGAACGTTGCAACAGATAAACTCACAAAAAGAACAGCAGTCGGATCTGAAGGTTAGAACAATGATCTAATCTGATCTAATCTAATCTGTTGTGGAATTGCTCAGATCATGTTGGAAAGTAAGTAAGTAAAAAAGTATGTATATTCTTTAATAACCAATGTTTTAGGGTTTTTCACTGGGGTCACGGTAATTGACTATTTAGAGCACTTGGCCGGTAGTGCAGAAAGCAACGGTTCGAGCCTCCACTCAGATGGTCACTCGCGAGGACCTTGACAAAGTCCTTCGCTCAGAATTGTGGCTGAACGGGGGCCTTTTTGAAAGAATATACAATGTGTTGTGGTTTATGTGCCATTCTGTTCAATGCAATTTGGTGTTATGTCTCGCAAAGCTATTAACTGACACGCCACATTGTGTAAACATGCCATACAAGAACTGCAGTTTAGCGCTGAATATTGACTTTTTCGGCACTATCTATTTTAACGTGTGTGCCAGTTTAAACGCTGTGTCATAAGACATATGTCCCTGATGATATTAATTAATGAGTACACAGTGTGCAACTGAATGCCCTGCTGATCTGTTATTTCAAATGATGAAGTGTCGATGACAATGATGGTGATGAAAGCATGCAGGGTGTTTAAAGTAATGTTGTCAATTGTTCATCATGGAGAAGTTCTGTCATCAGCCAACCGAGACTCTTGAGAAACGCCTTTTGTCTGTCATCGGCTCAGGATTGCTGATTACGAACTGTAATTCTTTACTGCAAACAGTTCGCAGTCAACCCTGAATGGGACTGCACGTCTATGATGACTTTTCCATTTAATCGTAATGCCTTTTGTCTGTCATCGGCTCAGGATTGCTGATTACGAACTGTAATTCTTTACTGCAAACAGTTCGCAGTCAACCCTGAATGGGACTGCACGTCTATGATGACTTTTCCATTTAATCGTAATGCCTTTTGTCTGTCATCGGCTCAGGATTGCTGATTACGAACTGTAATTCTTTACTGCAAATAGTTCGCAGTCAACCCTGAATGGGACTGCACGTCTATGATGACTTTTCCATTTAATCATAATGCCTTTTGTCTGTCATCGGCTCAGGATTGCTGATTACGAACTGTAATTCTTTACTGCAAACAGTTCGCAGTCAACCCTGAATGGGACTGCACATCTATGATGACTTTTCCATTTAATCGTAATTGTAACTGCAGATTTCTAAAGCCTTACTCTAAAGCTAAGCACAAGCACCAGCTTATTCACGACTGCTGCATCATATCGTTCTTACTTGAAAGCTATTCCCTCACAGATGAACTTGTTCTTAATGAACTGAAACATCGCTTAGGCTAGCATGGAATACCTTAGCACTTAGAGGACTCTATAGAAGTTTTCTCGGATGGTTTACATTACACTGCATGTTACATTACACTGTATTACAGTACACTGTGCTACATTATGCCGTGTTACAGTACACTTACATTACGCTTTGCTACATTACACTCTGTTACAGTACACAATGTTATGGTACACAGTGTTACACTACATCGTGTTACATTACACCGTGTTACATCACATCATATAATTGCTACATTACACCGCGTTACATTCCATCATATAATTGCTACACTACACCGTGTTATATTCCATCATATAATTGCTACACTACACCGTGTAACATTACACTGTTACACTACACCGTGTTAAATTACACTGTGTTGCATTACATTACACCGTGTTACATTACAGTGAAAGATGCCATTTTGGTTTGGTTTCAAGTGCTAATGATTGTGATAAAATTGAGACTTTTGTGAGGATTATGAAGACTGTAGTGTGGCTAATTTATTGAGAGCCTGGACGATGCCTCTTCTTTGTCATAGGATGGAGAAGACAGTGATGAAACATCTAAAGAGTCTGCTGGCATTATGTCATCGACGAACTCTGAAGCTCCACTGACTCTTCAAGAAAAGCTGGAAGATCGGGCACAAGATATCAACCAAAAAGGTCAGTTTTATTGAGGAGAAATTGCTACAGAAATCAAGTAAAGATTAGTGTTATGGCAATTGAGTTGTTTTATTTGGAATAACGTGTAATGATGCACTAGAAGCTCGTTATAACACTTTCTTTTGGAGCCGTATCTACCTTTTAATGAGGTTGTGTTATATTGAGGTCATTTGATTAAGCTGAACTATTGAAGTGACCACATTATATCAGAGTTCTTTTTATACTGAAGCATGTTACGCTGATAGTACTGTGTACATATGGTTTGTTTCTTTTATCTTATTTCTGGTGTAGCCTTCCCTGTCTGTTGCACAAGGCATGAATCGATGGCATGGACTAGTACATTTTTAAGACAAGTTGCTTTCATCCATAGACAGCACTTATCTCATGTGGGGATTGAATCTGCACACTTGCAGTCTGTGGCAGAAGAAGGTGGTCTTCAAGACTTGGCATTAGTTCATGACAGGAGCGTCTTTTCCGCTGGATTTACTTGTCTCTTTATACAATACAATACAACTGTATTTTGATACTGTCTTCCTTCCAAAGTTCAGAAGTGCACACGACCATATGACAGAACATTGGTGTCGCTAAGCAATTGTGAGCGAAGGACCTGCTCAAGGTCCTCACAGAGTATCTGCCTCGGGTGAGACTCGAACCCGTACTCTTAGCGTTAGAGGCTGACCGCTCTAACCAATCGGCCACTGTGCCACCATTCTTTAACTTTCCTCGTAAATATCCTGTGTTCTAGACAGACCATTTTGTGGAGAGATTTTCAGTTGTCAGAGATTCTTTCAATGCATCATTAAACAGATTTTACTTTGTAAGTCATTGATATGTCTTTGTTTGGTGAGACTACAGTTGGCCTTGTAACGCTGAGAATATGAGTTCGATCCTTCTCCCCGTGACAGTTTCTGTGTAGGGACCTTGAGCAAGACCTTCACTCACAATCGCTCAGCGCCATCGTTTGATGCTTGGTTATTGGGTAGTGGCGCTTAATAAATGCACAATAAAAATTAATTAGACTCCAATGAGGAAGCAGCAGTATTTTTCGTTAGTTGCAAACTGTTACATATAAATGCACTGATTGCTAAGGTCTTCTCTCTAGTAATGGCCTGTGTAGAAGCATTACATTACCATCTGTACCATTTTCCTTCATGACATTGCAAGGGTTCTATTGCAGGACGTCCAGCAGGGGTTGAAGGGGTTTCAACCAAACGACCTGCGGGCAAAACTGGTGACCAGCCACCAATGAAGAGAAGAAACACGAGAAGACTGACCGTGAAGACATTTGAAAAAGCTCTTCTCCAGGCTACAGCGATGTCGAATGATGATGCATACTGTGAACCAGAAAATTTAAAATCAAGAAATCACATCATCTTTCTGGATTACGATAATTGGAGAGCACACTTCCCAGCAATCTTGAAGGACCTACCTGAAAAGACGTTGGTGTGGGTATTTTATGGAGGAAAATGTGTTTGGAAAGAACCAGTGGGGTAAGATATTTGACTTGTTATTGCTGTACATAGTACTTTCACTGATCGAAAATAAAAGACTTCAACAAAAAATAACCTGCTCTGCAATTTGTTAGGAAGCATTTTCAGCTTCTATTGTTAAATTTTGTTAAAAACTGTTAGCAATATATTGTGTATGTATATATGTTTGAAATGTGCTTAACATAGCCCCTTTGTGTTCCCTTGAAAAGGACTGAAATATTTGCAGTCTTTATTTGCAGTCTTCTTTCAAAACATCTTTAAGGGTTTTCTGTTGTCCAGGTGTATACACACACAAGGTATGAGGTCATACAATGTAGAATAGTAATGATACTGGTCGATGCACAAGTGAACAAAGTATCATTGTGGTCTTTGATGCCTCATCATTTGTGTATGAATGTTATCAGCAATTTTCTGTTTATGTTTACCTGTGATACATTTACTAGAGTGTTTTTCCATTGATGTGAAATCACTTGTGTTAAAAAAATTGCATTTTTTGTGCAGAATTTTATTGCCTTATGTCCAGTTTGTTCCACTAAATTTGGAAACTGTTCTTTGTGTATTTTAACAGCGATCAAGTTTACGATGATGCAAAGGCTCGAGGCGATGTCTTCGTCAATCGGAAGTGTGGCTCAACCAAAGACGCCACAGACTTCGTGATATGTTTGAAAGTAAGTTACCATCTGTCTAGCCTGTCATTTTTTTATATAAAACTGTTAGAGAGCCTTTGTAGATTCTGCTGTTCATGTGTTTTAAAATTGTGTATATCAAATTCCAGATTCTTTTGGCCCTATACATGTACAGGATGAATGTTTTGCCACTTTTGTGTTAGTTAGTATCAGTGTGAGGTAATATTTCAAGCAGACGAAGAACCATTAGTTCCTTAAGTAAATCTAAAGAAGCCGCGTTGAGTAATAGCAACTTCATTTTTCATTGAGTATCTTCAGAGTTGTTGAAGGAGCCGTAAAAAGCATCTCCCATAATCTTACCTTAAACTGAATATTGTCATTATTCCTCTCTGTTATTTGGGGTTTAACCTGTGCAAACTGGTTGTTTTTAGGTTGGGTCAAGCGACAGAGACGTTCCGAAGTCAGTTTGCTTCACGGTGCTAAGTGGTGACAAGGGATTCCTGGAGTTGGAGAACCAATTTCGCGCAAGTCCACGTCGCTTGGTCGTAATTCAGCCACATGAAGTTGAGAAGCAGAAACTAAGTGTTCTACTAAAAAGTGTTCTTGATGCCTAGGTCAGCATCAGCAGCCAGATGTCATATTGGAGTTCATTATCCCTTTGACATGCAATTTTTGGAACCTGTTTTCCTTGCCTTTTTTTAAATCTAAAATACTATGCACATTTTTAAGACATGGTTAGCTGAAGATTTCATCAAACTAACAAGAATCCCAATGAATCTGCATGAACTGTTGTTTCATCCCCACATTAGTCTGATGCTATTCGTTGTCTGAAATTATTCGGTGTCTGAAAAAAAATTAGTCGTTTTCCAGATATTAAAATCACAAGCAGAGAAGTGAAAACAGTGATTGGTTTCTTATGTGTTTAGTAAATCTTTCGTTTGTTTTGTGGAGCCTCATTTTCACATTAAATTATATTTAAAATCTAATTTCAAAATGTTTTAACAGCCAAAATAAGTGGGTACTTATCAATCTAGAACCTGCTTGGCATCTAATATGTGGATTACTAATACATAGTTGTAGTAGTGCTTGAAACAAGTTATTTAACATCAGTTTGAACTAGGGATTGACCGGAAACCGTTTCGGATACTCGGTTCGGGCGGAAATCCCATTTCCGGAAGTATTCGCCTCGGCAAATATTGTAGACGCAAATAGTTGCCAAAATTTTTTTTCTTTCAGAATTTATTTAATAAACGTACGTATATAAAATTATTAATGTTCAGCCTTAAAACAATTAAACATCCATTGAAGTCCACATTTCATTGATTATTTAATATTTTTTTCTACAATTCAAAATGTATCAGTCAGTTATTACATGTACAGAAATTTATTTCGATAATTTTTTGTTACATGAAAATTTGAAAATGTGAAGCTTCGCATATGGAACAAATGGTACCGGTTCGTTTCCGGTTCGTTTCCGGCAAATAGTTCATCCAAATACTCGGTTCCGGTTTCCGGTGGAAAATCTCTTTCCGGTCAATCCCTAGTTTGAACAATCCTTGATTATGTACATGGTGCCATGTGCTTAGCCTTTGAGTGGCACTTTAGAAGTTTGGAGATTACGATGATGTTATACATGTAGTAAGAAGTTCATGTGGTATCCAGATTTTTGCTGCACTAGTGTCATATGCAGACTTTTAGGATCTACAATTGTCTGTGCTCATTTATATAGCACCTCGTCAAGAATACTCAGAGGAGCTTCTGAGAAGGCCATGATCGAATAGAATGGTATTCAACCGCTTGCAAAATAGCTTCGACACACTATCAACTGGTAATTCAGTAACACTGCAACCCACAGAATTGTATGCCTCTTACAAAGGAATTTGAAAACTGTTAAGCATTATGAGGTTTTACTTATTAAATATTTTGAATGTGGATTTTGCACTGGAAGGATCTTGTGCAATGTAGTTTAGCCAGAAGTTTATGTAGCACTTTTGAATGAGCATCACAAACACTACCTTGAATCTAATTTCCTCATCCCTCCATTTCAGTCCGGATTTAGGAAATTCACTCAACTGAAATCCTACTAGTCTGGTTCCTAGCTGACGTCTTCCAAGCCCTTGACTATGTCACCTTGTATTCATTGTGTGCTCAAATTGCATTTACTTGACCTCTCCAGTGTCAGTTCTTGATTCTTGTCCAGATTATGCTGAATGTTTTAGAACAAAACCAAGAGGTTGGGAGTTAAAACCCCCACCAGGGCAGAAAAATGTTTCAAGATGGTTAATCCAATTGCACCTCCTATCGAATTCGGATATAAAATGAGTGGACTGACGGCCACTGCGCACAATCGCGCTTTTCAGTGGTGGGCCTAAAGGCATGGAATGGGCTCACCCCAGAGCTGCGGCTACTGCCTCTGATATGTTCTACACTAGACTGAAAATTCTTATTTGGCCCTGCTGGAATTGGAAGCACCTCTGAGTAGCCACCTTGAAGAGGTGCTATATAAATACTCGAATTAATGAATGAAAGTTGTTATCAGTGGTCTTATTTTAAGTACATACCGGTACTGATGGAATACTGCAAGCAACTGAATCAATTCCTTCAAAAGTTTTTCTAACCAGTGAGCAACAAGTTCACATTTCTGGACAGCATATGCAGAAAAAAGGTTGAGTTTAGCTATAACTGTCGAAGTTCAAATGATGTACAAACAGCCCAATGAATTAAATACTGCTCTACACAAGAAACCTTGACTACTATGCACACTTTGGGAAAAGGACCTGATCCCACAAGGCGGTAAGGGATTTTGGGGCTGGAGCTGTTTCTTTGAGGGGTTGGCCAAGCAGTGCCTCTGAGCAGCTGGTGTGGTTCTTATTATTATTCGTTTATTAACTCCACATGTTGTCACACTGCTACATGGTACAAAACGTACTACAAAACCAAGTTTAGAACAATAGAATCAAGAGTCACTTGACTGCAAATAAAAATGACTAATAGAGAAACTGGATTCTACTTTAGGGCGCTGTAGAGAACTCTAGTTCTAAATAAAATTATATCTTCCTTGGGAGGCAGGGCAGTGATGTGGGCGTGGACGGAGGTTATACTGTCGTGTGATTTTGGGTGCACGGAACAAATCACGCAGTACGTGGTACGGATTCCATGACACCGTCGAGAGCAGACGCATATCAGCAATTCTCATCAACTGTTCAACATTCGGCGTATTGTCTCTGAGGTAGCCAGCTCGTTCGATTTTCGACAGAAATCTCCCAAGTCTCTTTCGGTCTTCTGCAGAAGTTCTGCCCCACCAAGCAAGTGCTGCATGGTCCTCTTGTGGGTATATTTGTCAACAAACTGGTTGCTGTAGCTGTAGTCGTACCTGGAAAGCAACGCAACGTATTTGAGCATTTCATACCCAAAATAAAGAACAGTCATTTCAACAGCCAACCCTGAGAGGCATTTATTGTATGAAGATGTGGATACCACAGTTTTAAAGGTATGTGTAGACATAGGTATAATTTACAAGGGGTAACAGGCGTACCGTACCCCCACTTTTTGGACTGGAGGTACCGTACCCCCACTTTCATACCCATTGTTTTTGCCCATTATTACTCTACCTGAGGAAGCCCTCAAGATTCAAAACAATTGCCCAGTATTATCATAAATGTGATCACCATCATCATCACTCTCATTATTATTACTATTGTCGCTGTTATTATTATTATTATAATTATCATCATCATCATCATTGTTAAGCCTATATTATTATTATTCTTGTAATTATTTAAGTCGTGAAGCTGAAACAATGCAAAATTTGGTACCCTCCACTTTCTAGAACGCGTCTGCATGTAGATGAGCGAGTATTACTCTCTGTTGCTGTCTAATCTTCCATTCACAGTATGTATTAAATAGAATAACATTGAAATTCGGCCTATACATGACTATAATGCAGATCTTTTTTGGTATCTGTAACCACCTGTAATAATTTTAGCCTTGCTTATACTAATTCTTCAACCGTTGTCATAGTAATAGGTGCTATATACCAGGAGACCAGTTTGACGAAATGGTCATTGAGAGTGATTCCAGCCTTGGCATCAAAGACGCTCCTGTAGCTACTCGTGTTGAATGAAGTCTGAGGAAAAAACTTAATCCCTCAAGCAAAAGAGGATTCCCTTGAAGCCGCTGCCTTCATGACCTTGATCTTATCGTAGGATGCCTTGCAGAAAAACAAAAAGGCACAGGATTTCAGCAAAGTACCAGAGTTAGGCAACGTCTTAGCCAAGTTATGGCAGTTCACTTTAAGGTTTATTTCAGACAAAGCTACACTTCAATCAGATTGTATTTCAAACAAGCCTGTATTTCAATCAAACCTGTGTTTCAATCAATAGCTGTATTTTAATCAAGGCTGCATTTCACACAAGAGAAACTTACTATACTGTAAAAGCACTTGTCACAAAATAAACTCTTGTCTGAAGGGTTTGCCAATGGGAATAATAGTAATGCAAACAGAAGCTGCTTATGGTGGAAAATATCTCAGTGACAAAAGTCTAAATAAAACTTGTAATACAAATAAAACATAACTATTGTAATGTGGCCTAACCTTTATAATTTCTCTCTTCGATTCTTGGCATTTACTCATTCGGAATAGAATCTGTCCAGGTCAATGAAGCCTCCTCCGAGATGATACTTCTTAATAATGCGCTTCAGCATAGTCTTCTAATCGATTCCTTATCTTGGACTTCAGCTCATTCATTAAACTAAACCCCCGCTCGCAATCCACACTGGATATCAGAAAAGTTTAAATGAAGCCGCAGGTCGTTTTCGCCTCAGACCTTTTTTCTGCGCCAGTTTATATCAATATGATGACTGAATTTATGTGATAACATTATTTTAAATATCCAAAACCGCATGGCTTCCAAAATCATAACAGAGAAAACTAGACCGGAAGTTGGCCATTGCATAGATCTATTTAGAGTTCGGAAGAATTATGTGGCGCCATATTTTAAAACAGACACTAATTATGTGTGCTGCAAGTTAAATAAAATAAATAAATAAATTCTAGAGATTAGAGTGCCGTATATTCGTAGACAGTCGATAAGATCGAAGCAACGATTCAGAAGCACTTGGGTCGCTACGCAGTGGCTTGAGGTGGATTCGAACCCGCAACCCTCCGGTTACAAGGCGCCGACTTACACCACTACACCACCGCGCCAATGGGAATAATAGTAATGCAAACAGAAGCTGCTTATGGTGGAAAATATCTCAGTGACAAAAGTCTAAATAAAACTTGTAATACAAATAAAACATAACTATTGTAATGTGGCCTAACCTTTATAATTTCTCTCTTCGATTCTTGGCATTTACTCATTCGGAATAGAATCTGTCCAGGTCAATGAAGCCTCCTCCGAGATGATACTTCTTAATAATGCGCTTCAGCATAGTCTTCTAATCGATTCCTTATCTTGGACTTCAGCTCATTCATTAAACTAAACCCCCGCTCGCAATCCACACTGGATATCAGAAAAGTTTAAATGAAGCCGCAGGTCGTTTTCGCCTCAGACCTTTTTTCTGCGCCAGTTTATATCAATATGATGACTGAATTTATGTGATAACATTATTTTAAATATCCAAAACCGCATGGCTTCCAAAATCATAACAGAGAAAACTAGACCGGAAGTTGGCCATTGCATAGATCTATTTAGAGTTCGGAAGAATTATGTGGCGCCATATTTTAAAACAGACACTAATTATGTGTGCTGCAAGTTAAATAAAATAAATAAATAAATTCTAGAGATTAGAGTGCCGTATATTCGTAGACAGTCGATAAGATCGAAGCAACGATTCAGAAGCACTTGGGTCGCTACGCAGTGGCTTGAGGTGGATTCGAACCCGCAACCCTCCGGTTACAAGGCGCCGACTTACACCACTACACCACCGCGTCCCCCAAGCTGCATTAGCTTCGAAAAACCCGATGACTGGTTGAAAATAGTATTGCTAGCTGCGTAAAAAACGCGCATTATAAAAACAGTTACTGATAGTAATCATTTTGACTTGCATGACGTTTTAAAAAACGTGTTAATTGGCATATATCAGTACCCAAATGAATTGCACCTCATTGCGTTCTGTCAGTGAGAATTAGTGAGTAAACTAAGATATAATAATAATACTATCTACATCGCATCTCAATATGCTACCAGCAGGGCTGTAGCTGAGGGTATACGCGGGTATACAGCGTGTACTCACCTCTAGAGACCGTATACTCACCTCACAAAATATTTATATTTATTTAGGCCCTATATTAAAATACTCACCTCCAATATGACATTCGGAAAACTAACCGGTAGCGTGTAGCCTACTCACCTCTAATTTTACCACTACGTACAGCCCTGGCTACCAGCGCAAAAGATAACTAACAAATATTTCACTGCTCGGTCCACGAAACCTTTTCAGACATAGAAACATATCAGGCAGGGAGGCCTTGCATCGAGGACCGAATTCTATGCACCAAGATTTATTACATTAATGTTAGGCCTTATACTGACTACTAACAACACCACATTTTTTTTTATCTAGTAAGACCTGAAGCCAACTTCCGATGCGGATACAGGCCCGGATTAAGCCCTCGGGGGGCCCTCGCCAAATCCTCCGGGGACCCTTAATCCCTTAAGTTTACCCCTTCCATCACCATACCCCCTCTTCCCTTCTCAAATGTTAACGCTTGTCTATTATTGACGATATAACTCAAACTTAATAATAATATGTAGTTTAATTAATAAAATACCAAAAAACATGTTAAAATAACACTTTATTATAGGCTCACTTTCTAAGACAAAGCTGCTGTTTTTAGCAATTCGTGACAGTTTATCAGGATCAGTGCGAAACAAAGTGAATGAAAGTTAGCCCTTAGCCGTCTTCCAATTTCAATGATTCATACAATAAATTTAACTTTAACATACTGCAAAACAGTGACTTCCTACAGCTACGTGATCAAAGAAACGTCAATAAGAAACTTACAGTAGATATTGTTCAGTTTAACGATTTCAAATCTTATGATCTACAGACTTTAGTTCACTTTTTCTGTACTCTCCTGGCCATGCCCGCCGAGAGGGGGCCCAGAGGGCAAATTCCCAGGGCCCTGTGATTTTCCGGCGATTTTTATGGGGCCGGGCCGGGCCCGCAATCAACTTTTCTCATAAAGCCTCAGGGTGAGAATTGTCGGGGGGTTCAACCCCCCTAGTCTTTCTTAGGACCCCATAGTAAAGTCTTCATTTCACACCCAAACTCCACATGAATCAAGGTCTAACCCCCCCCCCCCAGTCTTTTTTCTACAATTCTCATACTGTAAAGCCTAATGATAGTTTAGGGGACCGTGACTGCTCTGCCTAGGGGCCCGGAATTTCTGTCGTCAGCCCTACTCCTGGCAGTGGCAAACTAGTCAAGAATGTCATCGAAAGAAACAGTAGGCCTATCTAAGAGATCACTCTCAACATGCACTGAGAAATTCCAGTGCAGTTAGGCGTTTGTCAGTCATCGTACTCCGTACATCTGCCACTGACGGGTCCAAAACAGAAATGTGTGTTGTTACCGCTAAAGCAGCGCAAGATGCAGTACCAGACTCACAAATTTCAGACAGAGCTGATGTACCTTCACTGGAACGCGTTTAGCTACCACCAACATTTCGATCCTGTCCTTCGTCTGGCTCATTTGATGTGACTGTCTGTTTGTAGTGTAGCCTACGAAAAACCTCTCCAATTTCGGAACTGAGGCAACGCTATTTCTTTCCCTGTCAGTACGAGCTAGCTGTAGCTAGGCCTACTCGTCTTTTTTGAGCACCGGAAAGTTGAAATATTTTATTCTTTGGCATTGTTCACTTTTCATGAATATAATTATATAATATCCAGCACGGTAATTGTTTATTTTTTTAGACGAAGACGAAATCATGATTATTATAATTGGAATCAATCACCAATTCACAACTGACTCCTGACGTAAATTTACAGTTTTATACTGCCCTTGAAGAGAAAAGCTGAATTAACAAAAATTCTTCTTGTTCACGCGGGGGCCCCCTGACGACTGGGGGCCCCCCGCCATGGCATAAATGGCATACTGGTTAATCCGGCCCTGTGCGGATAGCAAAATAGGCCTAATATCATCTGCATGCGTACATGATGCATCCCAAACACGACTCTACACCAACTGCTCTTGACTCCTCAATAAAATTGTTAACAAATACATTCAACAACGAAGATGAAAGGGAACTCCCTGGTTTTTTATTCAAGGAAATTTTCTCAACTGCACATGATGAACGAATTAGGGGGTCTAGGGCTGTCACCCCAGTGAGGTCCAGGGGCAAAGCCTTTAGTCAGGGAGTTCGCCTCTGAAGCTGAAAAGATATGGCAGTTTAAACAGTGAATTCGCCTCATTTTTAGCAATGTTTTAGTGCATAAATTTTTATCGCTACCGGGTGGACATCATTAATTAATTAAGGCTGTTGACGATTCATAAAACGGCATTAGGCCTATGGCCAGGCTGACCTAAACCCTAAGGAATAATAAAGGAACCTGACAGTGACATACATTATTACTTTCACATATTTATTTCACTGAGGTTAAATTCTAGGCGGTTAGGCCTACATATTCGCCATTCGCCAAACCTGGAAAGAAAGCGGCAGGCGATCGACTGCAAAATCGTTACTGAACAAGACTTAGACTTTCAGTATTATTATTAATCTCACAAAGAATTCTTATAAAGGCGTTCTTGAAGCACTCGAAGAGGCCTGCAGTAAAACAGTTGGAGAAGTTGCTGCAAAGCATAGGCCTGTATACTATATTGTATTTTGTATTTCTAAACTTATATATGGGGCCTCTACACAGTGCCCACCAATGAGAAGCGCTCCCAGTGCGAAAGTCCTCGGGAATAAAGACAAGTTTTAAGACAACGTAGGCTGTGAACTCTTTGGCCAAGTTTTAAGACAGTGTTTATTCAGACCCCCACCAACACCCAATCCCGTTTTTCTCGTGATTTTAGTCCGCCCATAAATGTTGCGTTCCGGAACCTATTGTTCCGTTCCGGAACCTTTTTTTCTAGAAAAAAAGCAGTGGATAAAAGATATGGTCAGAAAAGGAAAGGGAACTATCAAGAGTTACACACAGGTTATGGACAGATGTAGAGAAAGTGTAAGAAGGAAAGCTTTGAGCAATCTTGGCCAGTTGGGTCTTTGACGGATTTAAAGAAAGCCGGTTTGAGGACAGCCATGCTTGCCAGGTCATGGGAGACAGCATAGAAGTTACTAATTAATTAATAATTAATCAATGGGAGCAATAAGAGAGGGCCGAGCAGGCCTAGGCTCATCAGCTCAAAGATAGAGGAAATCTCAGCTGTATAAAGCAAGTACTTGATCAACGCTTTGGTGATGATGCTGAACTGATGAGTAGGCTGCGAACTCTGGCCACTCTACAACAACGGTCGGCAAATTTGGAACGAGCTCACAACATGCTATATGCTCTGACCTGGCTCTGTCCGAGCCATCTTTTGAGTTTTCGGAAATACTTGAATTGGACAATATTGAAACTCTTCGACAAAATTTAATGACACTGGCACAAATAGTTCGCTTTCTTGCATGATCGGATGCATACAGAAATGTTACGACGGTCTTATGGCTGCTAAGCCTCACAGCGCTGACGCTGAGCGTTTCATCAGCACAAGCTCGGCTTTAAAATCTATCGGTTGAAACAGCATGTCGGTCGATTCAGATAATGAATACTTGTATATTTATCACAATATGCCGCCATTAATCGAATGGGAGCCTAGGGCTTCCGTGCTCGTGTGTCTGCACAAACGAGCGCATAGAACGAAAGCCACACCAAAAGCAACAAAACAAAGTTGGTTTAAGGGGACATTTACAGTTTTTTGGAAGCGAACAGGCAGAATGCGACGAAACTTTTGGTCAAGATAGCACCGCCATTGTTGCCAAACCAAAAATATTTTGATCTCTGACGTTAATTATTTCCGCCTAAATGTGGAATAGCCCTGGAAGTCGGGAGAGCCGGGGAGACGCTCTACGCATTTGCAATTTTCCTTGGTATGTACCTTGACAAGTAGCAGCCACAAAAACAATTTCTCGTAATTATTATGCAAATGTTTTCAATCATTGCGTTATCATTATCCGGTTACGTTAAAATCGGGATTCTGGTTTCCCCATCGTGCCTAGGCACGCGATAGCATTGAACCTCTGGATTGTGATGGATAGTTTTTTGTAACAGGAAGAAGGTTTCACGAGGATCTTCCGTTATTCTCGTCAACCGTCGGCCGAGCTCTTTGATGAACGCCAAGCCTTCGTGGTCCATGGGTCCCATCGTTTCTATTGCGATTGGAGTGAAGCAATATCTCAACGATAGCTCCGCATATTTGGATTTCTTTCGAGTTGGGGATATTTCTGCGGCTCCTCCCGCTGCTGTAGACGTCTCGGCCAAGTATGAAGGCGCGAAAGTGTCAATGATCTTTACGTCCCAAATCAGGGAACGCCCGCTGTTCCACGGAATCAGCGTTTGACCATCAGGTCTTTTCCCATCGAGTCGGGAGAGGCCAGCCGGTTCCTTGATTGAAGGGGTGCCTGCCTTAATGAGACTGCGCAGCACGATGTCGTTTGTTGATGCGTGTCTAGCATGTCTGCCGAAGCTTAGTGAGCAAGCCAATCCATGTGAGCCTCTGGCTGAAACCGTCGTTCCGCATGCGCATGTGTGGGGGGCACAGATGACTGCACCCAGTCTTAGGCCCACAGCCACTCTCATTGACTCGTCATCCAGTCTTAGGCCTTGTGTGGCTAGCGGAAGGGTAAGGAGCCAGTCTGAGGCGTGCGGGGCCTGTACAGCATTTAGCCTGGCCCGATCATACGGGTCCTGAGATCGAGATGCGATCTCTGTCATGGCTGCTGATAACAGTGGTATGTCCCATGAGGCCTGTTTGTAGTCTAAAGACGGGAAGGCGATCTCTTCCACGATGCTCTGCTGCCAGCGAGTTCTCATTATTTCCACAACAGAGTCTTCAAAGTTCAGGCACCTGTGTAAGGGCGAGGATGTGTGATTGGATGAGGTGAGATCTTGCGGCTGAAGCTAAAAAAAAACTGGAAGTGCCAACGAAGAAGCTCTCCTTATTCCCAGCCCGCCCATCCTGATAGGCATGGAAGCGAGTGTCCATTGGTCGTCAGAAAGAGAGATGTTAAGAATGCTCTCGATACCCGAGCGTAGTCTTTCGTCGAATCTCGTGAGGCCCGGGTGGTCATGACTGGGCGTGCAGCGTAAGATGTGGATGAGCCTCGGCGCTCCTATTGAGCTCCGTAGTATCAGGAGCGCATCCTGTCTTGGTATTTGTTCAAGTTTTTTCATAGCTCTTGCCATTGCTCGTAATTGTTTCGATTTTAACTTGATTTAATGTTACAAACTGGCAACTGCAAAAACTGTTTGCGTTTAACCTCGTTTGACTAATCGTTATTTGGCTTATTTCTGACTCAACAAACCAGCTACAAATGATTAACAGTTTCATATGCCTATCTAATATCCAGAGCTGCTGAGTATGTGTGTATGTGTATGTCTGTGTATTCTTTCCTTCCATCGTTTTTACTCATCCATCGCTGATCATCTGACAAACGCAGATTCCTTCGCATTCTTACGGATCGACCGCTAACGAATTCAGCCGAACCGAAATGACCCGAGATTCTACGGACTTTGCCGACGGATTACGGGATTTACCGAAGCCGTCTTGTTAATTTGTCTTCTTACGGATCGACCGCTAACGAATTCAGCCGAACCGAAATGACCCGAGATTCTACGGACTTTGCCGACGGATTACGGGATTTACCGAAGCCGTCTTCTTAATTTGTCTTCTTACGGATCGACCGCTAACGAATTCAGCCGAACCGAAATGACCCGAGATTCTACGGACTTTGCCGACGGATTACGGGATTTACCGAAGCCGTCTTCTTAATTTGTCGCCGAACTGAACTCGACCGAGCGACCATCGCTTATAACGAGAGTCATGTTCAAAGCAGCGAACAGGAGATCTGTGAGAACGCGAGTTGCCACATTCGAATCGGTTCCTTGTAGTATTGTTATTTTAGAATTTAGGTTTATAGTTTCGCTTAATATGGCAGAGTGATTTATTGATTAGATCTTAAAGCGACAAATTCCATTAGTGGAATCAATTACACACAGGAAGGATGAGGGTTACATCGTACATTTCCGACTGCTTTTGGATGGGGCGCGGAAGACTTCTCTGTAGGTACAAGCGAGTGTATTTATTCCTTAAACTATGCGCTATAAAAATTATGGCAGAAACGACACCCCGTGGCGACGATTAACATACAAGCCGATAAAAAACACATGCCCTTTGATGGTACCGTCTCCAGTGTTTGACTAACGAATTGTTTGGGAATTTTGTCATTTCTGCCATACACTCGCTGCGTGAACGCTGAGCTGAGAGAGCTCCCTGTACCATTGGATTGAAGAATTGTGAAATTATTATTAATGCAGACATTTGAGAGTTGTATATTAGTTTTGTTATTGATGTTTTGCCATTTCTAAAGCATTTTTAAACATTTCAACGTAACTGCAAACCTCTTCTATTGGTTGAGATCGATGTCCAGTGGAGGTCCGAGTCCGGTTGCCATAGAGACCATAGAGCGGAAGTTCTCCATTATATATGACGTGCCGGTAATATCTATTATCTAATACGTCACAGTTATACACAGTCCAGGCAAAAGGAATCCCCAATACATTACGATATTGGTGTATCCGATACGATCAGGTAACGTCAATTTTGCCAGGAATGTTTCCTGAAGTCCGCGTATTGCCCGTCGTTATCCGGATAATATGAATATTATTTAATGTTCGCACCATAACCTTAACTTGAAGCAGTATTCTGTCATCTTTACGGAAAGATGCTATGGGATACCGTCAGCGAAACTAATCAGATAGTATTGTGACGTAAGTTTATGGTACCCTTCAAAAATAGAAAAGCCTTTATAGGCCAAAGTAGACTAAAGAACGGAAATTTTCAGATTAAATTTAATCAATTTTGCTGAATTTATTCGCGTTTGGCTAAGATAGTAGGCCTGGTAATCTTATCTTATCTTATCTTATCTTATATGATTATTTATAAAGCGCCTCTCACAGCATAGACTATTCAGAGGCGCTCCCAGCGTGTCAGGTAATAAGAGTGCTACTACTACTACTACTACTACTACTACTACTACTACTACTACTACTACTACTACTACTACTACTACTACTACTACTACTACTACTACTACTACTACTACTACTACTACTACTACTACTGTAACGAATTGTTACAAGCCTTAAGTATATTACTTTCACTAAGATTGCGAAGTCAATGTCATTCGCTAGAGGCCACTGCGGTAGTGCAGTACAGTGTAGGCCAGCCGTAGATCTGTGGTATGCGAGTCAACCAATGAGAAGACGTCGCGCTTTCTGTGCTTGTTCGTGATTGGCTAGAGGTGAGCACGTGCGAACATTTGCGCCCGTTTTCGTGGCCTGTATGCAGTTTCAGCCTAGAAGTGAACGAGGAAGGAAGGAATTGGTGACCTTAGAGCTAATTTTAGCGTGAAATGGTCTTAACTGCGCAATAAGGAATTTTACGATTAAAACGATGGAAATTGTCGAAAGTTGGGGATAATATTTCATCGTAACTAGATCTTTGAAGATCGGGCGTCGAATTTATCGACGGGCGTTCGATATTTCTTCGAATTTGGGGAATTATGGCAAAATTACCGGGAGGCCATGTTTTCGATTGAATTGGTGCAACGGAGCTCCGGTGACCTTGGATAACCTTGACGTGGAATGATATTTACTGGATTTGACCGGAATCGCAAATATTGGCAATTGGGAAGAATATATCTTGGAAGTTCAGGGAGTACAACCCCTTATTCTTTTGAGTCGTATATTGAAATCTCCAGCGATAGATAAGGCGATAGGTTAAGTTCATGTGCTATATAAATGTACACGTTAACTTAGTCAGGAAACATACAGCGATAGATAAGTCGATAGTTTAGATTCACTTGTGCTATATAAATGTAAATGAACATATGGCGATAGTATAAGTCGATAATTTCATTTCTGTTTCATTTTATTAAATAATTATAATGGATCAAGATATCTTTTCTGATGACGAAGTTGTTCGAATAGGTGACGTATTGGAAAAGCTTGAAGAGCGCCAGGCAAGCCAAGAATCGATACTAAGTTCATTTGTAGAGCGCCTGACAAATCAAGACTCTATATTAAGTGCATTGGTTGAATCCCAACGAACCTTTGTAGAAACTCAAAGGGTATTTCTAGGACGCCAGTCGACTCAAGAATCTGTATTAAGTACATTTGTAGAGCGCCAGACAAATCAAGACTCGATACTAGGGGCATTTATAGAGCGCCAGACAAATCAGGAAACTCTTATAAGGTCATTATTCGAATCTCAACAGACCTTCATGGAAACTCAACAAGTATTTATGGAGCGCCTGTTATCAGATAGGGTCCCTGAGAGAAGAGAGCAGAAGAAAGAAATTGAGTCTGTTGTGAGAGCGCCGAACCCTAGTGAGGGCTTGACACTAAGCCCTGCTGCGCCAGCAACGGAAGCCGCGGACATGCCACTCGTCATCCATGGTAGAAGAATGCCTCAGGGACCTAGTATAATGCAACCGGACGTGAAGCCTCGCTCTCGGCCTAGTAAGAAAAGGCGACAGCGGTTGCAGCAGATAGAGAGAAGAGAACAGGCCCACAGCGCCAGCAAGCTGGGTTCAAAACCAGGGCTTGTATACTCTTCAGATGTTCTCTCACAACAGCGCGGGCACTCGCTAGAGCGGGACGAGCACGCTACACTACTACTACTACTACGACTACGACTACTACTACGACTACTACTATACTACTACTACTACTACTACTTATACAACTCTACTACTACAACTATTACTACTACTACTACTACTACTACTACTACTACTACTACTACTACTACTACTACTACTACTACTACTACTACTACTTCTACTTCTACTTCTACTACTACTAATAATAATAATAACAATAATAAATAATAATAATAATAATAATAATAATAATAATATTTTGAATTCCAGATGGATCATAATTGTAGGAATAGAAAAATGATGATAATAATAGTAACAACAATAATACCATTTATACATATCGCCGAAGCGCGGTCGAGGCACAAATGTCGCTGTACATGAATTCAAAGTGAACGACAGTCACATTATGGGACCTATTTTTAAAATGTATGTCTTGAGCAGTGACTTGAATATATCCGCAGATGGTGTAATCTTCATATTATCGGAAAAGCAGTTGGATGAATTGGATCCAGTGACAGAGACAGAGAATGTACCGTCGCATAACCTCGTGAAAGACCACATGAAATAGAATTGAATCGATGAGAACCGTAGAGAACACCTGTTCTGGTTGTGAGCTACTCGAGTGCAGAAATTGACAATAAAATTATAGCTATACGGCCTAAATATCTTCTTATCAGACGTCTACGCTGCACTGTCGCTAGACTCAATGAATTGTTTCTTCGGGGAAACCAGCTCTTCAAGATAAAGTGAACTACTTCCGAATATAAAAGAAGTTGATACAGCAGATTAAATTCAGTAACATAGAAATGAAACTGTTAATTATGAAAATTAATATGTAAACGAAAATCAAAACGAGCAAACTGAGAACCATATTAGGCCTACATATTCATAATAAAATTCAAAGCGATCCCAATCAGTCAATCAAGTTGCTCGAAACTCGGCCAAGTCGAGTTGGTCGAAAAATCTGAGTCTCGATCGACTTGCAAGTCGAGTCGATCAAATGTTTTGACACGTCGAGTTGATCGTTGTTTCCTCGACTTGACTCGACTATGAAATATTTTACTTACTGCTTTTGCGGCTACGTCACACAATGACCCATATGATGTAATGACGTAATTCTATGTAAACACACAACTACCGTATTAACGTGATTTGAAGTTCAGTGCAAATTTTGATCCTCTCGATGCTTTGGTATAGTGAAAGCTGTTTGGATAGGCCTACTTTTTTCAGTTTCACGGTGAAAATGTGGAGATTTAGCTGCGTTTAGATGCTACAGACTATAATAGTACGAACGTCAGTAATCTTGAGCAGTTTAAACTTTAAAGTTTCTTGAACTAACTGTAAACTAGACATTGCACGTCCTCTACTGCCGTCTTTTTGTTGAGGTGGTACTAATTTCTGACCGTACTATAGGAGATTACCTTGTAGCCTAGCTGATCGAGTCGACGGCGACAGCGTGGCTTAATACTTACTGGAATAGAACAGGGCCTAAAATCGCATGTCTTCTGACACGAGGTGAGCAGTTGACATTGTCCAGTGAGCAGTTGACATTGTCTGGACTTTACAGTGTGTAGTATGAATTTTTGAGAGATTAGCTCAAGTTAACCACACACGATATCATTATAATACCCGAATTTTGCTTACCAGTTCAATTGCACTTGAGGAGGAGTGTAGGCCTACAATTGAAATTCATGAGTGTTTTAGGTACTGGAATATGAGAATGTAACAGTCGTCAGCAATTTTGACCGAGAGAGTCCAAGTCGACAAAAGTCGATCAAGTCAATCGTTTATTTGGCAAGTCGATAAAATCAACGAGAGGTCGACTAGTTGACAAAGTTGATCGAGTCGATCGTCGGCCGAGCCAAGTCGATCGTAGCACCCGACTCTATCGACCGCGGGGTATAGTAGGTCCCATTCATGGAGCTCGAATGTCGCAATTATATTAATTTAACGACGCAGTGATACTTAGGTCTCTGGCTTAATAGGCCCCATATATTCACAGTATTTCGGCGTCGGTGTGATCACATACATTTAGGACGTCAAGCCAGGGACACCAGTTTGGCAGAGTCCTTTGGAGATGGTCCTGTCGTCCAAGAATCTGTCTGTGGAGATTCATATGTTGGCCGAAAACTGCACTGTGGATCGATTCATCGTGTGTTAATCCATAGGCATAATTTTCAGGGAAGAGTACGTATTCAATCGGCTAGATCTACTTGCATTTATTATGAACTAGCTGGTTTACCCGGCGTTGCCCGGGTTTCGGAGGTTTTGGGCCGGGACACCATGGTAGCGGTCAAAACGGGGGACGCGAAGCTGCTTAACCCGGCGTTTTGGGTGTTTCAATCCCTCTAGCGAATAAGCAACAAAACACTGCTTAACCCGGCGTTGACCGGGTTTAGTTCAGTGAAAGTTTCAATCCCTCTAGCGAATCCGCACTGTAGCTGCTTAACCCGGCGGCGCCATCTGGCGAGTGAAAATAGGTTGAGTGTAAGTTTTTTTTACCAGCTAAAAATGCATTGCCCGGGTAGGTTTTGGTCCGGGACACCATGGTAGCGGTGAAAACAGGGGACGCGAAGCCTCACACTGGGTGTGTAATGCCCACCCCGAGACATTAGTGAAGGTTTGGAGTGAAAAGATCCAAAGCTGTAGAAATGCATCGCGGTCAAAGATCGCTGTGACAGACAGACAGACAGACAGACAGACAGACAGACAGACAGACAGACAGACAGACAGAGTCTTCTCTTTATTTATATAGATGTTCATTAAGAATCTTTCTTTTAAATTTAAACAAAATTCTTGTATAAGCTTGTGACATTTGCTGCAAAACAATGTTTAACTTGTATCAAATATCACCTGATTACAATGCATGTATAATAAACATTGTTAGATGACTAAAATTAGATAACAATGAATGTTAGTGACATTATAAAGTATTCTTTTGGCACCTTTAACTGGTGTCTTTTGAACTGTGACAAACCGCCGGTCGCCTTTTCTTCTATAGCGTGTACCAGGAGACCGTAAGGCCGGCCGGATGGTTATCAACTATAACGTATTTTTGGGTGTCCTGGATTCGGCTCCCGTGGTCTGCGAGAGACTTATGTAGTCGTATGATACTGAGTGATGGACTTGGTTCCTACCGTAGAAAAGATAGACGACACAAATGTTTAATGGCAATAATATTCTTGTTTCAGCGAAAATCCACAAAGTCAATCACAAAAGATCTTCTTAATCTGTGTATTCAGATTAAAACTGAAAACGTTCTTAAACGTCAATTGTTCTCCACAGTTCAATCTGAACAGCAATTCTCAGATAGTTGACAACTTATCTGTACTTGCTATGATTCTTCTTTATACGCATAACGTTTACTCACATGAAATTATATCACTCAATATTAGCCGAAGAAGAGATTTAATCACACCGATTGAATTCAACAGAAAGACCGATTTCAATGCTACGAGTCTTTCGCACAGAAATTATAGGCCTACGACTTCTTCACAGTTCAGAAACCGTTTGTGACGTCAGTCTTGACGACGGCGATCAGAGCATTTTAACTGACGGTATGACTTCAAAGTTCTTTCCCCGTGAAAGTTCGCCAACATCACCTCAATAAATGTACTATAGTCACCATGTAACTCGAACACGATACGCCTTCTATCCTTCGAGCTAACAACGTTTTTTACAATGACATTTCTTAGCCTTATATATAGGAAATACTGGAGGAGGGAGGGGCCAGAGTCCGGGGGGGCAGGTTCATTACGTACAGAAGTTCAGCGCGTGCATATTACAGCCATAGCGCATAGGGCGTTTATGACGTCACAATCGTGTTAATGGAAAACCACACAAATTTATACGCCTATACGTACAATCTGTTGGTGGCAATTTCGTCACAGAGCTCTGTAAATTCTTTGGTTTTACTGCATTGTACATAAGTTTTGAATTGTCGTCAACGGCCTATGTTGTCATTATGACGACGTTAAATTTTGGTTTAAAAAAATTACCTGCAATTTATAATGAACTTTGTTTGCTCCATATAAATAGTACAGTGAATTACGTCATGCGTTGGCAATCTATACATATAGTTTCCATATAGTGTCCGTCCGGATAAACGCTACGTCACAAACGCTTTCTGTTCTATTGTGAAACATAAACCGGTTGTGTTGACGACGGCTGTCTTGACGACGGGGATAAGTAACGATACATTATAGGCCTATATTATGACGTCATGATATGACGTCATAATATAGGCCAGGATAGTTGAAGTAATTGGAATGAATAAGCGTAAGAACCAGGCAGGTGTGTCATCACTCCCATCAGCCGTGCAATGAAGTCGATCAAGTGCATAGAAAATATCCATTTAAGTGAAAAGCGTTTGGCTTTCGTTCGCTGAATGTTTAAGGAATGGCTGGGTATAGTCCGAATCAGTGGAAATTCCAGCATAATGGTTCTTTAATTCTGCAGCAGTAACTTGACTAGTGGCAGTAGAGGAGCCGGTCTTTTGCGTCAGTTGTTTAACCTTTTCCCAGAAGATTCTGGTACCGTTCTGTGGGTCAGTGCGCGAGAGAAGCTTTTTATTGTTTTCTCTGGAGATTGCTTTTTCGAACTTCCCCAATCGTAGGAGTTGATTCTTCCGTCGTAATAAGTGGTTGATCTGAGGAGTGATTGACACTTCCCGCATAGAGTACTATTTGTCCAGCCAATGCTGCATATGTTGATGAAACATATCCCATGTTGTTATTTGCTGCTGTTTTTCACTGTTAGCAACATTTGGTGGCAGCTACGGCGGTTTGCGTCGAACTCACAGAAGATTTTGTTATAATAACACACCGGCGATTGAACCCACAGTTCAACAACATCAATAGCAGGAACTTTAAGACTACAAGAAATTAGAAATAATTACACGAGAATTTTATCAGATTTCCAAACAACTCTGCTAGACTAAGTCTTTTAGCGGGTATTCCGATGGTTTTTACATGCGGTGAGAATCCCACACAATGCACAACATGGAAGATTCGAAGGAAAAAAGAAACAACGGCAGACCAAGACTACGCTGGAAAGACAATATAAATGAGAGGACATAACATCACTTGGACTCTAGGGGGAGCAACATGGACATGGCCAGTGGCCAATGGCCGAGGACAATGGAGGTCATTTATTCTTACCAATCGCGGCCAAAAGGCTTGCATCAGGAAACGATGACGGTGGCGGTGATGATGACGATGATGATGATGATGACGACGACGACGACGACGAAGATGATGATGACGACGACGATGATGATGATAATGATGATGACGACGACGATGACGATGACGATGACGATGACGATGACGATGACGATGACGATGACGATGACGATGACGATGATGATGATGATGATGAAGTTAGTATACTACTGCATGTATTCTTCATTGTTTAACTTCTTGTGGCTATTATGCCTTGACGCGGACTTCGCACTATGTCACCGAGCCGTTAAATGAAGTTAGTGAATATACACAATGAAAGTGTTTTATGGGTGTCTAAATCATTTTTAGTTTAATAATTGTCTAACCGTCTCTAACGACATCTTCCGGCTTCGACAGCCGTTAACGTTGACTTCCATTTAAAGCGGAAGAATACGCTGTTCAATGCCGTTTATGAATAAATATAGCAGCGTTTATAGACATATTAAAGGTGTCTAAGGAGCTCCTTGTTTCAACAAGTGAATAGTGACATGTTATGGCTAAGGTGGAAGTTATCGACCTTATCTTAACCGTATGAGAGATGCAGCTGTTCGAAAAATTATTTAACAGTTTATTTATATACAAATGCCTTTGAAATCGATTGAAAAATTTCTAAACAGGTTTCGTCTTAACTTAAATGATCACCAATAGCTTTAATTAGAAACATATTAGCAATGACACGAAATGGTTGGTTAATTGTTGTTTAACGACGAAATGCAGTGTGCGACCGTACGTACGGAACGTACATTATTTTTTTCTATAACATACGTTATTTTTTTCTATAACGTACGTACGATACGCGTACGTTATTATGGAAAAGTGTGTCATACGTCTCCTAGGCATTATATTTCGACCAGGAAAACAACTCGAAAAGTAAGTTTTCTTTATGCACAGGCCTATGTAGGTATATGTTTTGTATATTATGTATATATTACATATGTATATACATATATGTATATACATACATATATACATACACACATATACGGATATAAACACCTAAATATATATATATATATTTGGGTGTTTATATACGTATATGTATATACGGGTTCCCATCGAAAATGTCGCGAAGAAAATGTCGCGTTAAAAATGTCGCGGACAAAATGTCGCGGATATAAATGTCGTTGATATATAATGTCGCGGATACAAATGTCGCGGATAAAAATGTCGCGGTTAAAAATGTCGTTGATACATAGTGTCGCGGATAAAAATGTCGCGGATAAAAATGTCGCCGTTCACAATTTCGTCGCGTCTTGTTTACTATCTGCTCTATTGAGCCAGCAATGTCTTTGACCTCAAAATTAGCGAAGCGTGATACCTCGAAGTCGAAATCTTTTGATGTCAAACATATTTCGCGTCTTGTTTGTCTTGCCTTGAATCGAATTCAGCGATTCTTGAAACCTCGAAATCTAAATAATTTGATGTACCAGAATTTCGCATCTTGTTTAGCCTATGCTCATGTGAGCCAGCAATGTAAGAAACCTCCAAATCTTTTGATGTCCAATATAGGCCTATTCCGCATGTTGATTATGCTCGATTCAGCCAGCACTGTGTAAAACTTCAAAACCGTTTGATGTCCAACAATTTCGAATATTGTGTATGTGTCTGAGTTTGTATATAAGGCAACCAACAAAATCAGAAAGTTGTCAGTTTGTCATGCTGCGAATCCGGTGCAGTTGCAGAGTTTTGATTTAACAGTAGCCTAGATTTATTATCGCTCTCAGTAGAAATGGAATTTATTAAAACTCAGAAAGGACGCGAAATGCTTGTGCTGGACGGGTTTTCTTTTGTACGAGAGAGGAAAGGAGTCAACGGTAAGCTTATTTGGAAGTGTTCGCAATACAGCGATTCCAGATGCTTAGCGCGTTGTCATACGATCGACGGTGTTCTTGTGAAGAATATTGGACACCATAATCATGTTCCAGATGCAGCCAAAATAGCAGCTCGAAAGACTGTCGAAGACATAAAACTACGCGCGGCAACGACTCAGGAAGCCGGTCATCAGATCGTCGCAAGTACAGCAGCTGTAGTAACGGCGGATGTTGCTGCTCAACTTCCTTCAGTCAACGGACTCAAGCAAACGATTCGTCGAGAACGTCGGGAAAAAGAAATACCTCTTCCAAATCCGGAAAATCTTCAAGATCTCATCATACCGGACGCATATAAGACCACTACTTCGGGCGAGAACTTCCTGTCATATGACAGTGGTCCTGGCCAGAATCGCTTTCTTATTTTCGCTACACAACGCAACCTGGATCGGATGGTGCAATGCGAAAATTGGTATGCTGATGGAACGTTTAAGTCTTCGCCGCCACTGTTTCAGCAGATCTACACAATTCATGCATTGAGGTACAGTGACGTAATACCCACTGTCTTCATTTTAATGTCTGATCGTAGTACTACTAGCTACGTCCGCGTTTTCACGGAACTTAAACGCTTACAGCCAGCTCTTGATCCAAAAACCGTCATGACAGATTTTGAACAGGCTGCAATACTTGCTTGGACCACCGTTTTCCCAAACGCAACTCAACGTGGTTGCTTTTTCCATCTCAGTCAGTGTCTATGGCGTCATCTGCAACAGACTCCAGGCCTGCAGCAACGCTACACAACTGACGCTGAGTTTGCATTAGCAATACGTCAATTGGCGGCATTGGCTTTTGTTCCTCCTAATGACGTCTCGAGTGCCTTCGATGACCTGATGGAAACTCATTTCTACCAGATACACAGCACAATCCTAAGACCTTTGGTAAATTATTTTGAAGACACGTGGATCGGGCGGCCAGGTCGACGAGGAAGAGGTCGCAACGCCCCTATGTTTTCACACGCGCTTTGGAACTGCTACGATGCCTCCCTTGATGATCTTCCCAAAACCAACAACTCAGTCGAGGGTTGGCATCGAGGATTTAGTCAACTTCTAGGTGCTCATCATCCCAGTATCTGGAAGTTCATTAAAGGAATCAAGAAAGAGGAAAGCATGAACGAAATGAAACTGGAGCAGTACGTCGCCGGCCAGCAACCTCCACCCGGCAAACGGGTCTATAAAGATACCGCCGAAAGAATCAAAACCATTGTGGCAGACTATGGACTTCGTCCAACTACCGATTATCTGCGGGGTATTGCTCACAACTTGAGATTGCAAATTTGAATATGAAAATTCTAGTACGAACATTATAGTACGAACATTCTATTTTTTAATACGAACATTGTAGTACGAACATTGTAGTACGAACATTCTAGTACGAACATTCTAGTAGGAACATTATAGTTTTTTAATACAAACATTCTATTCTCTATACGAACATTCTAGTAGGCTGTAGTACGAACCTTCTAGTAGGAACATTATAGTTTTTTAATACTTTAGTTTAGTATATCGTATATCGTTCTTAATAGTTTAGTCTTCGTATATCGTATATCGTTCTTAATAGTTTAGTATTAAACGGTCAAAGTTAAAAATTGTCTTCGAATTTCGTTCTTCATAGTTTTGTGTTATAGGCTACTGTCATACGGTTCCCAGTATGGTGAAAATGTCGCGGGGAAAATATCAACGACATTTTTATCCGCGACATTTTTATCCGCGACATTTTTTACGGCGACTTTTTTATCCGCGACATTTTTATCCGCGACATTATATATCAACGACATTGTTATCCGCGACATTTTTTCTGCGACATTTTTACCGCGACATTTTCTTCGCGACATTTTCGATGGATACCGTATATACGTATATATACGTATATATGTATACATATATACGTACATATATACGTACATATATACGAACATTATGTGTGTATAATTGTATATCATTGTGTCAACTGGTTGATGAATAAACGAAAATTTGAATTTGAATTTGAATATATATTGGTATATATTCATGTGTTGATCAAAGAATACCTAACAATAGAAGAGCATTTTCTGCCGACTTTTCGATTGCTTGGTAGACCCGAGTAGCGCTCGGTGTCAACACCACTGAGGCTAATTTTTTATTATTTTTTTTAAAGACATCTTCCGAATGTTACAACCGCTAATATTAATCAATAGCGTCGCTCGAACCAGCAAATCTATAAGCGATAGAGTTGACATTTATATATAATGTCTGGAGAACCCATTTTAAAGGTGTCTAGCATGATTCCGCATTATCTATATTCAGGTTTCCGACATCTGGCGACTAGAAAGACTGTTGACACCTTACATTTTCTTACAATTTTTCTTCGAAAGAGTTTCCCTTACCAGCAATGTATTCAAACAGTTTAACGAATTTCGTGGCATGAAAAGCCGTTTACTCAGTGGAACTTTTTATACAATTTTCGTCGTTATTAAAGTAGCCGTTTCATGAGATATCTTCTTAGACGCCTTTACAACATTACCAAATGATGCTATATAAGCCTGAGAGACGACAGCAAAATATTGTATGAGTGCCATATAACTAACTGCCTCGTGGTAAGAGTCGTCAGCAGATCTTGGTCAACGAATGGCACGTGCTCCATCTGGTGAAGAACTGTCGAAGTGGTCAGCTGATCGTCGATGGACGCGGTTCAGTGAACGCCATGTCTCTTGGACCGTTCACACATTTCCTTATATAGCATTATTTGAAACGTTTTACAGGTGTTCACACTAATTGACTAACGTATTTTGAGCACATATACAGTATTAATTAACACTTGTTTTTATATATAAATTCATATATAGTATTAGTAAACACTGTTTTAAAGGTGTCTAAAGATAGTGCTGTAAACCATCGGCTACCGAGTCCCACTGGACTAGATGGATTGGTCTAACTGTTAACTTAGGACCGAGTGAATGAGAGGCGGTTGTACCTGATCGATGAGGCTGTCGAAGGTATCAACATCGACAACTGTAACCACCCTTGCGTCGGTCAACCATGTACGAAGGCAGCTCTGTGTGTTCCGCTCAGGGACCTCTACCAGTGCCTCAGCTGTACCGCAGATGATGCTACAAACTGCGAAGATGGTAGATAACCTAAGTTTAGTAGAAAAGGCCCTATAATAAGTGTCCATGACCTTTCATATAGCGCCCTGTTAGGCAGTGAGTAATCTAGACGTCTTTGGGGGGGGGAAAGTTCCCCCCCAGGATTGATGTTTCCCCCCCCCCAGAGGCGAGGAATATTACAATGTACAGACCATCAGGGGAGGAAAAATCCCCCCCAGGATCGATGTGGATACATGGTTTTCCCCCCAGAGAGAGAGATGGATTCCTAAAAAAAGGTCATCAACTTTTTTGACAGAGGAAAAAAGTTAAAAATTGGGTGAAGGACTAAAAAAAAAAAAAAAAAGGTCATCAACTTTTTTCGAAGATGAAAAATGGAAAAATTTGAGAAAAGTCTGAAACTTTTTAAAGATGGAAGACAAAATTTTGTGTCAATTGTTTGCTCCCCCCAGAAACCTGGTTTCCCCTCCCAGACGAGGGGGACTAGATTAAACACTGCCTGTTAGGATTCACTCGCTCACTCATTCAGTCATTGGCTAACTATCCGGTCGGATGAATGATTAACTAATAGGCTGGCTAATTGGTTAGCAAACTTCCTGGCTAAATGGCTAACTGTCGCCTAACTGACTAGCTAACTGGTTTGCTAATTGGCTAACTGTCCTAACATAAGGGTATTGAGGTTCAGTTTTCCACGGTATCTCAATTATGTTTCGTGTTCTTTGTACCACTAGTGTCACCTAGCGAACACAGCTAAATATAGAGAGGTAACGCATGGTATGAGACACGTTGTAGGCCCTACAACCTATTGGTTAAGAACGCAACGTTTAAACACCTTTACAATGTTGGTGACCGATACTATAATAAATAGGTCTGAGCCAATTTCAGACATGCTAAATTTTATCCGTTAACTAAAAGGGCCTTGTTGCCATAAGGTGTCGTCAAACTTTTGAACCATCCAATGGTCGTCGATCAGCTTAACTCCAATGCTTGACGTCAACGTGTGTAGCATCGGTAAGATGTCATTAATTTTAAAAAAAGTTGACTGCATTGCCGGAAGTTGTAGGTCACAACATACGCACATGCACACTCGCGCGCACACACACACACACACACGCGCGCACGCACGCACGCACGCACACACAATATAAATATTATATATTTATGTATTTATTTATGTCGTTAAACTGAAACTATTAGGCCTACTTCTACCTTTTACACTATAATTGCAAAATGCCTTGCGATGTGCTAAAAATAATTCTGTCGACGTCAACGGCCTTTGTTGCCGTAAGGTATTTTTTATATACTGGATACTTTTCGGTTGGTGCCAGTCCCAAGCTTGGCTAAAGGAGGAGGGCGATGCTAATCATTCATGTTATGACGCAGAGTCGTTAAACAGCAACTAACCAACCCTTGCTAATGCTTTTCGAACTAAAGCTATCGATGATCATTTATGCTGCGATGAAAACTGATTGCAATTTTGTTCATATCGATACCAAAGGCATTTGTAAATAAATAAACTGCTTACTAATCTTAATAGAAGGCTGCATCTCTCAAACGGTTAAGATAAGATCGATTACTTCCACCGCAGCCATAAAATGTTGCTATATTCACTTGTGAAAACCAGAATCGCCTTATACGACACCCTTAAAACACCACTCCACGCCATATATTTGTAACTTCGTGAAACGCTTGGATGGGTAATCATGTGAACTGTTATGTTGCGGGACTATGTGAGGAGCTGTAAACAGACAAAAGAATTCGTTAAACAATTAAAACATTAGCAAAGGCAGGTGAACTTCAGTGTCTCCTCCTCCTCCTCCTCCTCCTCCTCCTCCTCCTCCTCCTCCTCATCATCATCATCATCATCCTCATCATCATCATCATCATCATCATCATCATCATCATCATCATCATCATCATCATCACTGACACTGTCATCATCAGTTCCTGACGCCAGCCTTTTGACGGCGATGGGTACGAATAAATGACATTCATTGTCCATGGCCATTGGCCAAGTCCACATGGCTACCCTTAATGTTAGTCTAAGACTTTCTAAGTGATGTTATGTCCTCATTTATATTTTATATCCAGCGTGGTATTGGTCTGCCTTTGTTTCTTTTTTCTTCGAATCTCGCATGTAGTGCACTGTGTGGGATTCGGTCAACTGGCATTCTCTCTACTTCATGTCCAAATCATCAAAAGAGTCTTCGTTGAACAACTTTGTCTTGCAGAGTTGTTAGGATACCTAATTATTGTCCTATGTCGACGTCACGGGGCTTTATTGCCAAAAGACATCGTTAAATCGTTCACCGTCGGTGGCCGATGAATTTGAATTCTCTCCTTAAACACCTTTTAAACGTTGTTAACCGATGCTACATAGGAAGAGCAAATTGAAACAGATTTAAATCAAAAAGTGCGTTGACATTATTTGTAGTGCCATCAACCACCTGCCTAACACAAAACAACCACGAGAGAAGGAAAAACAATTGATGGACGAAAGATTATAATATGAAAAAGAACTAAGTATATCAATGAACTTAAAATAATACGTCAGAGGTCTTTATAGCTGTATGATGTCATTAAACAATATGATTGAGCTTAAAATTACTAACGGGTAACTAATATTAGTTATAGCTTCTAGTAGTTCTATTTTAAAGGTGTCTAATTTGAGGTTTGAATTTAATGTCGTAAAATATCTGTCCTTTCCGGTACGCTAGCGCCACCTATCGTTCACTACTCTTTTTATAACGACTTTTCCCATTACCTCTAAACACTACATACTACTACAAATTACTTCAACTTCCCCATTGCTCGTACTCTAGCAATGCCAATCCGGGCAATCCCAAGTCTGGAGAAAGGAGGAGGGCGACGCTAATCATCCTTGTTCTGACACAGTGTCGTTAAACAGCTACTAACCAACCAACAGCCGATCAGTTAGAGAACTCTCCTAAGACACCTTCAAAACATCGTCAACCGAAGCTACACGTACATTGGCATGCCACTAACGAGCTTTTAGTTAGTTAGTTAAACTTAAACCATCATTGCTCGTACTGTAGCAGTGCCAGCCCCAAGCCTGGTAGAATGAGTAGGGCAACGCTAATGGTCATTGCTATGACACATGCAGTGCCGTTAAACTGAAACTACTACTGCTAGGTTTTTAGTTCTATTGGTTTCTAGGTGATTAAGTCATAGCTGTATTATACCATAGGCACGGTGATAACTGTTCAAACTACTTTCTCTCCACGTCAACAGCCTTTGTTGCCATAAGATTCACTAAATTCTGGATCCCCGCTGATTGGTTTGGACGCTTGCCTTGTAACGCGGGGAGTACGGGTTCGATCCTCGTCTTCCTCTGAGACGGTTACTGTGTAGGGACCTTGAGGAAGTCCTTCACTCACAGTTGCTCAGCGCCATGGATTGATGCGTCGTCATTAACTGGTAGCGCTTAATAAATGCATAGTAGTAGTAATAGTAGTAGTAGTAGTAGTAGTAGTAGTAGTAGTAGTAGTAGTAGTAGTAGTAGTAGTAGTAGTAGTAGTAGTAGTAGTAGTAGTAGTAGTAGTAGTAGTAGTAGTAGTAGTAATAATAATAATAATAATAATAATAATAATTATTTGATTAATTAATTTGACCCGGCGTTTCAAGACTTTACAAAAATTGCCTTCGAACAGATGACCTTGTTGGGTGCACCCCTGATGCAAGGTCCAGCTGTGGATAAGGTTTTAGAAACGAAAGCTAACGATCTTGAGAGAGCAATCGCAAGACTATCCTTACTTCATACACATGATGCTCTGGTTCTACTGAGAAACGGTTTAAGTGTACCGAAGCTGTTATACAGTATGCGCACAGCCGTCTGTGCTGATTGCCCGGGCTTGGCCCGGTTCGACAAATTGTTGAGAGAAGGTCTATCGACCATCCTGAATGTAAACCTTGACGATGACCGGTGGCTCCAGGCTTCTTTGCCGGTGAGAGACGGTGGTCTGGGAGTTCGTTGTGCATCTACGCTGGCACTTTCCGCCTTTCTGGCTTCTGCCGCTAGCACAACCGAACTGCAGACATGCATCTTACCAACAGAGTCGGCTGAGATACCATACGAACTGGTCAATTCAGCACTCACCGCGTGGAAGACCCTGACAGATGCAGAACCACCAACAGGAACTGCAACTCATCGCCAAAAGGAGTGGGATATCCGATACACAGACAAGGCACGGACAGGCCTACTCGAGTCCACCAGCTGTCCTCGCGATCGTGCTCGCCTGCTAGCTTCACAAGCACCTCATTCTGGTGACTGGATGCTAGCTCCTCCGGTGACTGCTTTGGGCCTTCGCCTCTCAGACGAGGAGATACGGATCGCAGTCGGGGTGAGACTAGGCACGGCACTCTGTGAGCCGCACTTGTGCCACCACTGCCGAGAAAATGTCGACGCAAGAGGGCTTCATGGTCTGGTTTGTAGAGGAGGAGGAGGGAAACAACAGCGGCACGCTATGCTCAACGATGTGATCTGGAGAGCGCTGAGCAGAGCGAAAATCCCTGCTCAGAAAGAGCCTCTCGGCCTCTCAAGAGGAAATGGAAAGCGACCAGACGGTGTCACGCTGATTCCTTGGTCACGCGGACGATGCCTGACATGGGACGTGACAGTGCCCGATACCTACGCCACCTCCCACCTTGCCCACACATCCATCGGAGCTGGCGAAGCCGCGGAACGTGCAGTTCTGATCAAGAGGGCGAAATACGCAACCATCACTAACACCCATACCTTTGTGGCGATCGCCTTGGAGACGGGCGGATCTTGGAGTGGTGAAGGTCTACAGTTCGTTGTGGAGCTGGGAAGCCGGATATCGGACTCAACGCACGATCCACTGGAGACATCGTATTTGTTCCAACGGATTTCAGTGGCCCTGCAACGTGGAAATGCCATCTGCCTTTCCAGGACACTGCCACCTCTGTCTGAGTGACGCTAAGATGGCGCTTCAGATAATTAAATCATTATTGTTAAATATAATAATAATGATGATGACAATAATAATGATAATAATAATAATAATAATAATAATAATAATAATAATAATAATAATAATAATAAAAACAAAGGCTGTTATATACGTCTCCGGACAATTTTTTTTACCTACCTGGGGGATCCTTGATACCCCGGGGCTAAAAAAAAAAAATAATAAAAATAATAATAATAATAATAATGATAATGATAATAATAATAATAATAATAATAATAATAATAATAATAATAATAATAATAATAATAATAATAATAATAATAATATTATTATTACAGAGAATACATTGACGTAACACAAGAAATCAGTCGCCGGATTTATCTCTCGTGAGGTTTTAAATCTTTTAAAAGTAACGCGACCTCGTTAGAAGACGTTTTTTATGTCATTGTGTTTCTATCGATATCAGGACATGGAATACCGATATACTTTCTGGCGTTATATTCGGGATTTTGCAGGATTGTAAGTTAAAATGTGTGAACTCTACAATGTAAATCGAAATAAAACTTCATAATCTACACCGGTTAAACAGTTGTAACATCCTGCGACGTCACAATACGAGTTGCCTAGCAACGCAGGAAAGACGTTAATTTATTTACATTTTAAACACAAATTCTTGACATCCAATTGTGGCGTTCTACCGCCCGTCCGGACGCCTGCACTCTCGTTGCGCCGGGCGGGTGTCCTGGTGGTGGTGACTCCAGCCCACTGCCCGTCTGGAGCCCCACCAGAGTCACTTCCTTGTGTACTTTAACCGTAAAATGGCTGTTCTCTATCTCTTCCCATAGTGAACGTTCCTATCAGAGGAGATTCAGGATTGGCCGCTTAAGAAAGGCAACACTATACAGTTCTGTCTCTGGGTCTGACTCTGCTTCTTCCGCGGTCGCCGGATTGGCAACGTCCTGCAGGATGGCCGTCCTTCAGAACAGGGTTCGTTCTCTAATCCGCAGCAGTCTTCCCTCTTCGTGTGCCTTCTTAGCTACGGGCTTCCCTTTACTCTCCGCCTGATCTAAACCTTGACGTACCATTATACATCTCGTGACTCTTTAACTATCGCCATTTATAAGGGACACCAAACGTTTTCTAAGTATCGGGAACAAGGAATACATGTGACAAGTCTTTACAAAACATCGTCCTAGACACCGGTCTATTGGGCAACTGTCAAGGGTAACTCTCTACGTCATGTCGTCTAGGCACATGTCCATACGTCTTCCCACCGTACGTATCTCTCGCTCCATATCCGTGCAGGGCATACCGGCCTCACGCGTATATTATCATGCACCACATTTACGGCGTAAGTTTCCTTACCCGTCTTCTGTGTTGGCAATTATCGACCAACACAGTGATAAATTCTGCTTCGGAAGAGAGCGGGGTCTCTATGGCACACTGATAGTGAAGGTCCCCCTTCGCTATCTACACACAGAACTTCGTTCCGACCTACGCACGAGGGGGCCCATCCTCGCACTTCAGTCAGTCCTCAGAGCTGTGTGTTACGACAAGCAAATATGTTTCTACATGGGTATCCGACTACCCGGACTTTCACGTATCGCTCTCTTGGTCTGCGTTAATGCCCCTTTTACCTGGGGACGCTCGTACACTTCACCTTGGGACTTTGACTAGCTGAACTTCAGCTAGGAAAACCCGGACATCTCTCTTCCAAGCATGGGTTCCCGACTACCCGAAAGTTCACGTATCGTTTACTCTTGGTCTGATTCAATGTTCCTTTAACCGGGAAATCTCGTGCACTTCACCCTGGGACTCTGACTAGCTGGGTTTCGCTAGTAAAGCGGACGTGTCTCTTTCGGACCTGGGTACCCGAATACCCGACCCGAATATCTTGGTCTGATCTCTTTCCGGTTTACACAACCTTTTATCTTCTCGCTATTCAGAATTAGTCTGTCTCGAGACCTGAGCAGCCCCTTACTCCACAAGCCGTATCTCTTGAACATGACTGAATCCAATAGAGAACGTAACAGTTGTGTCTTTTTCCGGGAGCGCACAGACTCGTAGGCTTCGTTTCTCGGTCCTCACACTCGATTCTGCTAACGGTATCTGTGGGTAAATATCAGTAACTTTACCCCGTTATTGCACACAGACCTGTGTATTTTTCCCCCGTGGGAACTTTCCCGAACACCGGAACAGACAACGGTCGGATCGTCCGGTTGGACTCCCGGACGGATATTTGCCGGTAAACCGCGGGAGTAACTATGACTGCAAGGGAACCAAACACGGTGACCGCGAATGGAAAATTTACCGGTAGTTCCCCGATGTTATCGAACGGTACCAACGGGGTCACCCTCCCCGTACAAATCGAACTGTCACCACCGGGGACTTTGCTTCCCCGTTTTTATACAGACCTGTGTTTTCTCTAACTCTCACGATCGGTCCCTCCCCGAGGTTTACTCAGCCTGTTAAACTTTCACAATCGGGATTCAGACCGGCTCGCGATCTAACGGCAGGGTGGGCCCCAAACCTGTCGAATCGGCGGTCAATCCAATACCCAAGAGTGATTAGATTCGGCTGTAACTCGGGATCGCACTGGACGATACTTGAACTGAGTTATCACCAATCGGGTCTTCGCCCGCGTATCTCTGACTGCTACCACCGGGCTTTGCCCGTGTATCTCTGACGGTCAACACCGGGTCTTTGCCCGCGTATCTCTCTGACTGCTACCACCGGGCTTTGCCCGTGTATCTCTGACGGTCAACAACGGGGCCTTTCCGCGTGTATCTCTGACGGCCAACACCGGGTCTTTGCCCGCGTATCTCTCTGACACTCAACAGCGGGAACTTTGCCCGTATATCTCACCAGACATCAACCGGTCTTTCCGGTATATATCGAAACGGACATCTACGGGTCTGCTTCCCCGTCTTTTGTACAGACCTGCGTGTATCGAACGGATCACCGGGGCCTTTCCCAGATCTATCGTAAAGTCACCGGCGGGCTCACCTTTCCCGTCTTTACCGAACGGCCACCGACTAGGTCTGCTTCCCAGTCTTTATCGAACGGAACCGCCGGGCCTTTCCCGGACTTTACCGATACAGACCTGTGAGCCGTTATCGCTCACGATCGGTCTTTCCCCGAATCAGCCTTCCATGATCAGACTCGGTACTGCTCGCGATCTACAACAGAGTGGGCCCTTACTCCGTTGGATCGACGCTTTGCCAGCACTGGTCAGACCGCGTTTGGAGCGGCTGTCACTCGGGAGCGCACTGATTAGCCTTGTAAATAAATATTTGTAACCTAACCGGTACCCGATCGAATCACTCGCCGTATACTACCACACGGAGTGCAGTATTAATCGCTAACCAACGACACTGAAGAACAGTATCGCTGTACATGCAGGATGCAGCGTCGCCATCCTACAATATAGGCAAAACACCGTGAGGCAGCCTATACTTATCCCTCGCCACACTATACCGTGGCTTGTTCCTTATATACTAGCCTACGCACACCTTCTCAAATACAGGTGTCTAAGGTATCGAAATCAACCTATGATAATAAGCGCCGCCCTAGCTTTAGGCCTTATTTATTGGACCGAAAAGTGTGTAAAATTATTCAAATTAATAATTTAAATCGCTTGAATGGCAAAAACAAGCTCAAACTTAATTATTGGCTATTTTAATATCGCGTTAGTGCTACCATTTACGCATCGGCCGCTGACGCCCTGCGATGCATTATATCACCGGATAACGCGTCAATAAGACAGATATTATTAAAACAACATACATTCGAGCCCAGTGGCCAGTCCGCCACACTCTCCCCACCTTACTTAGATGCGGAGCATCTCTGACAAAATCGGGGATCTTAATCACTCGTGACACAGAAACATCTCCAACCCAGATCCACTTAGAAAGCAAGGAACCATTGTACCACTGGTTATAGGGCGGAATACCTCGGTCATCTGGACGACTTACTCGGTCAAGTACTCAATCCAGACCCATCCATCTCCGCACCCCGCACGAACGCCAAGTAACGATGATAGCCTGAGCATCTAAGTGAAGCCCATCTCCTGCGAACCGTACTGACGACAGCCTGTTTAATGGTGCTAGAGATCCAAACCACCACCCTACTGGCAACTTGTCTAATCCATCTCCGCACCCCGCACGAACGCCAAATGACGATGATAGCCTGAGCATCTAAGAGAAGCCCATCTCCTGCGAACCGTACTGACGACAGCCTGTTTAATGGTGCTAGAGATCCAAACCACGACCCTACTGGCAACTTGTCTAATCCACCAAGTCGCCAACCTTAACCGGCCCTCTGTCATGAACCTGAGCTCTACCTAACCCATTTGGCCAGGAGACCTAGGAGAGAAAAGTCACCAACTATCTCCCGATCTTGCAAATAAACGATAACTCCTTCACGTCACGCACACCTCCAAAATAAAACAACCGAAATCAAACGTCGAATAGGGGAAGTGACAGCCGCTTGTGAAAACATTTTTTTTGTCTTTTTTTGTATTTTTTTTTATTGATTTCCATTTAAAACAAATTATCGTATTTACACAATTGTCATCTCTACCCATCATCGTACAACAAGAAACGAAACTCTACAACACACTGTTTTCGCTAAGCTTCGAAACATTAATACCGCAGTATCAGCGCATATACATACGATATCACCCAATAACGTCTTTAACCAAGGACACTCAACAATCTCCACTGGAAACTGTCAGCAAAACTCCTGCAATCAACGGCACCACAAGGATCACCGACTACCTTGTAACTCATGCGGTATCAAACAGACGCATCACCCAAACATTGTCAACCTGGAAGTGCCCTACACAAAAGCATTGTCGAAAGAACGTTTCCAAAAATCGCACTTCAAGAACACTGCAATATCAAACCGGATACCAACACTCAAAAGAAAAGGATTCTCATCAAAAGATACTCGTCGTCCTTCCCAACAGTCTACGAAGAACCGCAAATAAAACGTAACCAGTACTAGGAAAACAGTCCAAAAGAAACTCATCATCAAAATGGAAACTCAAAAAGAGTCATTCGACATAGTCCAAAAACCACCGCAATCAAGCGGTAACTGGTACCGCTACTGTTATTCATTCCAACAGTATGAAAAACAATCCAAACGAAACATTTCATCAGAAGGGAACTCAAAATAATGTCTTACGACAAAAGTCCATAAAACCACCGCAATTAAGCGGTAACTAGTACCGCTAAGTCACTATACTGTATTCTACGAGACACAGTCCAAAAGAAACGCTCTCATCAAAATGTAAACTCAAAAGTGTCTTTTCAGAAAACCACCGCAATTAAGCGGTCACTACATCATACTGCTGATGCAACTCTGTTTCTCTTCGTTTTGTAAGCGGACAGTGCTGCTTGCAAAGTCCTATCAGGCTGTACTCCCTCCCAGCCTCGCAAGACCCAAAAGAACTTTGGTAACTTAACTCGTAACTATACTCGGTAGCGGATACGAGCGAATTCTCAGAGTGGTTACCCGCCGACTGCACTCTTATTAGTGTCGGCAACGAACAACCGACACTCTGTGGGTTCCAATTCTAACCCCAAAGAAACAACATGGGACCACCGACCTTTCCTTTCCGGAAACCAAGAGACAACGCTGTGGCTCGCGTTCCACAATGACCGCGACATAAGCCACACTGCTACACCTCAACGCTCGGAACTACCTGGACGACAACACTTGCCTCAACTGATTCAACGTCCTACCTAAGATCCGCACCTTCACCTCCACCGGCAGCTCTCTGTGCACGCCACCGTCTCATTTGCCCTTTTGTCCACACTGACACACGACGTAATCAGTGTTTCTCCAAATTACCCGGGCTCCTACGGTTCCTATGCACTTCCAGGGGTCTCTTTCCCCCATTACCCACTGCCTCCAACCTGGTGAACTCTACTGCGAACTTCTTAATCTCTGCAACCCCGCACGAACGCCAAGCAACGATGATAGCCTGAGCAATAATCCTTGGTGCGAGCAAACACTCTGCGACCGTAGAGAAGCCCATCTCTTGCGAACCGTGCTGACGACAGCCTTTTTAATGGTGCAAGAGATCAATAACGTGAATCGTGCTTCGACGCCAGTCGTCCTTCATCAACTTCTCGTCCTTTATCGCATTCTCGAATTCGACCTCAAGAAATGCCAAGCGACGATCTCGTTCTCGGTCCCCAACGTTGGTTTTCCGGTTGTCTCTTGTAACTGTTCCTCGGCCATACTTGGTCTGTTTCGCATGCTTATTTACTCTTATAAGCTGCCTCAAGGTTACCCGGTTCTCTTCCTAGCACCTTCTATGCTAAGACTAGGTTGGCCAGCGCACCAATAAATGCATCGCTTGCAACTGTTTCGAAAATATCACTCGTCCTGAATGCACCAGAGCCATCAGCCTCCTTATCTCTTGCACTACATTGCTCAGACTTTCTCATGAGCTTGCCCCTTAGTGCAAAGTTTCATTCGAACTAGGCTTCTCTGGTATTCGGACCCGCAAATGGCGTTAATCTCTTCATTTGCCAAGTTACATTTCTCAATAAACCATATCTCACAACAATTGAGATGGACCCTTAAAACGTATCATAATGGACCTGTCTATTGGTCACTTCTCGAATTCTGTCGAGATCAACTTTGAACTTCGTCAACACTCAAAACACGGCAACTACCGTCCTTCAATCGTTTATCTCAGGATTAACCAGTATTTCACGATCGGTCAAATTACCACCTCGTTCAGAACTATCTGTCAACGTAGGCTTCTTAACTACTTCCGCTTCATTGTACATACGGAAATGTTCCCATCGGCTGTCAACGGCACCTGCCGCCGCCGCCCCGATGAAACGATTATAGTCTGTCAAGACAGTCTTCGGCCGAGTCACTGTTCACTGTCGGTCAACTGCCTTAACTTCACACCCACCACCGAGGGTGAAGTTGGGCTTCTTATCCGTTCCCGTTCTCCTGTCTCTGTTTCTCTATCACTTTCGTAACTATTAGTCTCACCAGCGTATTACAGCGTAATCGAACTCTGCCGTTTCCCCGATCTACGCCTCGTATTTCGTATTTGTGTTCCCGAGCCACTGAAATCGGACATACAATATCATCTCTCTCCGGTAACCTGACACCAAGGATTCGCCTTCTGTGTAAAGACATCTCCAATTAGATAACGCGGTTCTCGAACACACAAAAACCAACCGCTAGGAAATCATCCAAGGAGCAGAAACGATCTAACCAAAAACATCGAAGAAAAAGACATGGACCGGTTATCACTACCAAGCAGTCTCGGAACCAAAAGACGCAACGTGGACATACAAATGACCAACTCTTCTCAAAAGACCTGACAGAAGGGGAAAAGAAACACGCAAACGCGAAGAAAGCGACAACACTTAGGGAAACGATCGGTAAGAAACCAGGAAAACAACGAATGAAACCTGGGAACCAAGTGACCAACAACTCCCACAAGAACTAGGTACTCAACCTCGGAAAGACTCAAAAACAACGAGAAGTCGCATCGAATACTAGCCTCCGGAATCACCCGAAAACACCAACGAGATGAAAACGGCAGACGGCAGCGCGAACTACCGAAACATCAACTAGCAGAAACGCAGAAACAGAAAGAGGAGAAAAACAAACTCTACCGCATTATCCGAATACTGCAACGATTCGAGTTTCCACACGATGCCCGAAAACTCTGGTCCTGTTACAACGCCTTCCTCATACACTCTCGGCCACTATACGCCACACCCAAACGCATAGATTTATACCGTATTTAAACTAAGTACTTGAACCAGCTCAAGGGATCCTCGTATGCCTTCTACCGCTTTCCCATGTATAAGTCGCGGTACTCTAACGTTATCGAAAGGGCCTTGATAAATCAAGCTCGGTCTTTTCTACAGTTCGCTACCAGAACTGACAAACTCGTAATTTGTATCGTTTTAGACATCTACACATTAGTCCGTGGAACGAATCTCGCCCATTCCACAAAACCAGTGAGAAAACGTTCCTCTAACGTGGCCAATCTGGGCCCAGCTTCCGTTTCAATTCGACTAGCGCACCAGGCGCAACCGATTCATACTACCACATATTCCGCCGTATCTTTGCAAATAGTGGGTAACATCATTCGACTCGTCAACTGTATCTTCCAGAATTTCCTATCATCTACAGTAAGAAAACGCTGGTACCCCACTTCTGGTACCAGTTGTGGCGTTCTGCGCGCCCGCCCGGACGCCTGCCCTCTCGTTGCGCCGGGCGGGTGTCCTGGTGGTGGTGACTCCAGCCCACTGCCCGTTTGGAGCCCCACCAGAGTCACTTCCTTGTGTACTTTAACCGTAAAATGGCTGTTCTCTATCTCTTCCCATAGTGAACGTTCCTATCAGAGGAGATTCAGGATTGGCCGCTTAAGAAAGGCAACACTATACAGTTCTGTCTCTGGGTCTGACTCTGCTTCTTCCGCGGTCGCCGGATTGGCAACGTCCTGCAGGATGGCCGTCCTTCAGAACAGGGTTCGTTCTCTAATCCGCAGCAGTCTTCCCTCTTCGTGTGCCTTCTTAGCTACGGGCTTCCCTTTACTCTCCGCCTGATCTAAACCTTGACGTACCATTATACATCTCGTGACTCTTTAACTATCGCCATTTATAAGGGACACCAAACGTTTTCTAAGTATCGGGAACAAGGAATACATGTGACAAGTCTTTACAAAACATCGTCCTAGACACCGGTCTATTGGGCAACTGTCAAGGGTAACTCTCTACGTCATGTCGTCTAGGCACATGTCCATACGTCTTCCCACCGTACGTATCTCTCGCTCCATATCCGTGCAGGGCATACCGGCCTCACGCGTATATTATCATGCACCACATTTACGGCGTAAGTTTCCTTACCCGTCTTCTGTGTTGGCAATTATCGACCAACACAGTGATAAATTCTGCTTCGGAAGAGAGCGGGGTCTCTATGGCACACTGATAGTGAAGGTTCCCCTTCGCTATCTACACACAGAACTTCGTTCCGACCTACGCACGAGGGGGCCCATCCTCGCACTTCAGTCAGTCCTCAGAGCTGTGTGTTACGACAAGCAAATATGTTTCTACATGGGTATCCGACTACCCGGACTTTCACGTATCGCTCTCTTGGTCTGCGTTAATGCCCCTTTTACCTGGGGACGCTCGTACACTTCACCTTGGGACTTTGACTAGCTGAACTTCAGCTAGGAAAACCCGGACATCTCTCTTCCAAGCATGGGTTCCCGACTACCCGAAAGTTCACGTATCGTTTACTCTTGGTCTGATTCAATGTTCCTTTAACCGGGAAATCTCGTGCACTTCACCCTGGGACTCTGACTAGCTGGGTTTCGCTAGTAAAGCGGACGTGTCTCTTTCGGACCTGGGTACCCGAATACCCGACCCGAATATCTTGGTCTGATCTCTTTCCGGTTTACACAACCTTTTATCTTCTCGCTATTCAGAATTAGTCTGTCTCGAGACCTGAGCAGCCCCTTACTCCACAAGCCGTATCTCTTGAACATGACTGAATCCAATAGAGAACGTAACAGTTGTGTCTTTTTCCGGGAGCGCACAGACTCGTAGGCTTCGTTTCTCGGTCCTCACACTCGATTCTGCTAACGGTATCTGTGGGTAAATATCAGTAACTTTACCCCGTTATTGCACACAGACCTGTGTATTTTTCCCCCGTGGGAACTTTCCCGAACACCGGAACAGACAACGGTCGGATCGTCCGGTTGGACTCCCGGACGGATATTTGCCGGTAAACCGCGGGAGTAACTATGACTGCAAGGGAACCAAACACGGTGACCGCGAATGGAAAATTTACCGGTAGTTCCCCGATGTTATCGAACGGTACCAACGGGGTCACCCTCCCCGTACAAATCGAACTGTCACCACCGGGGACTTTGCTTCCCCGTTTTTATACAGACCTGTGTTTTCTCTAACTCTCACGATCGGTCCCTCCCCGAGGTTTACTCAGCCTGTTAAACTTTCACAATCGGGATTCAGACCGGCTCGCGATCTAACGGCAGGGTGGGCCCCAAACCTGTCGAATCGGCGGTCAATCCAATACCCAAGAGTGATTAGATTCGGCTGTAACTCGGGATCGCACTGGACGATACTTGAACTGAGTTATCACCAATCGGGTCTTCGCCCGCGTATCTCTGACTGCTACCACCGGGCTTTGCCCGTGTATCTCTGACGGTCAACACCGGGTCTTTGCCCGCGTATCTCTCTGACTGCTACCACCGGGCTTTGCCCGTGTATCTCTGACGGTCAACAACGGGGCCTTTCCGCGTGTATCTCTGACGGCCAACACCGGGTCTTTGCCCGCGTATCTCTCTGACACTCAACAGCGGGAACTTTGCCCGTATATCTCACCAGACATCAACCGGTCTTTCCGGTATATATCGAAACGGACATCTACGGGTCTGCTTCCCCGTCTTTTGTACAGACCTGCGTGTATCGAACGGATCACCGGGGCCTTTCCCAGATCTATCGTAAAGTCACCGGCGGGCTCACCTTTCCCGTCTTTACCGAACGGCCACCGACTAGGTCTGCTTCCCAGTCTTTATCGAACGGAACCGCCGGGCCTTTCCCGGACTTTACCGATACAGACCTGTGAGCCGTTATCGCTCACGATCGGTCTTTCCCCGAATCAGCCTTCCATGATCAGACTCGGTACTGCTCGCGATCTACAACAGAGTGGGCCCTTACTCCGTTGGATCGACGCTTTGCCAGCACTGGTCAGACCGCGTTTGGAGCGGCTGTCACTCGGGAGCGCACTGATTAGCCTTGTAAATAAATATTTGTAACCTAACCGGTACCCGATCGAATCACTCGCCGTATACTACCACACGGAGTGCAGTATTAATCGCTAACCAACGACACTGAAGAACAGTATCGCTGTACATGCAGGATGCAGCGTCGCCATCCTACAATATAGGCAAAACACCGTGAGGCAGCCTATACTTATCCCTCGCCACACTATACCGTGGCTTGTTCCTTATATACTAGCCTACGCACACCTTCTCAAATACAGGTGTCTAAGGTATCGAAATCAACCTATGATAATAAGCGCCGCCCTAGCTTTAGGCCTTATTTATTGGACCGAAAAGTGTGTAAAATTATTCTAATTAATAATTTAAATCGCTTGAATGGCAAAAACAAGCTCAAACTTAATTATTGGCTATTTTAATATCGCGTTAGTGCTACCATTTACGCATCGGCCGCTGACGCCCTGCGATGCATTATATCACCGGATAACGCGTCAATAAGACAGATATTATTAAAACAACATACATTCGAGCCCAGTGGCCAGTCCGCCACACAATTTCATTCCTTTCACGCCAGATATCTTCATTTCCCTTCCTCTTCAGATATTCATGCATAATAACAATACAATCCGTCTAAACCGAAAGCACAAGGCATCTTCATCCATTTTCATCGCAAGTAATGAGCCAAAGGTCACCAAAAGACGTAGGCTTGTGCCCAGTTTGCTTAAACGAGTTTAAGCTACACCGTTCTAAAGGCACACTACACACCCATGGACCCCGTCGGAACCCATGTCCTGGATCAGACCCGGCGCCAATTAGTGTTTTGCAAACAGGGAGCAAATCTTCACACACGACACAATCTGACGAGGCTGACGATAGTCGGTACAATGAAGACGGCGACAAAAGCCTTTTCAGCAGTAAACCGTTACTAGACATTTTAACCCATCCAAATGTGAGAAGACCACTGCTGAAACGCATCCCACTAGCAACAAGAACATCATGTAGGATCTTGCTTACCAAGATTCTGAGGTCAGTTATACAAGAACCTAATAGCACCTCCAAATGGCACGATCTACTTCAATTTCCATCGATGATTCTGTCTAAGCCCAAGAGGGGAGGTAAAAAGCGGAATTTGGGCAAGATAATTCTACAGCGCATCGAAACCTGGCATAGTGGAATGGTCTTTTCTGATGTTGCTAAAGAATTCACGCCATCTGACGCACGAACCAGGAGAAATGACAAGACCTACGATGGGAGAAAATATCTTGCCCAGGCAGTGTCTAGCAGGCTCGAAGACGGCGACATAAAAGGGGCCCTTCGTTTGCTATGCTCTGATGATGTTCCTGTAGAAGATTCACCTAAAGTGATGGAAGAACTGCAAAAGAAACACCCGAAGGCCTACAATGACCGGAGAACACTGCCATGCCCTCAGGAAGACAGATTTGATGCCATACAGGTTTCTGGAAAGATGGTCTCTAATGCTATAGCTTCCTTTCCGGCCGCATCTAGCGGAGGACCAGATGGTTTCACACCACAACATCTCAAGGACCTTCTGTCCAATGCAACAGACACGGATTTCGTAGAAACTACTTCTGATCTAATCAATCTACTATTGAGAGGCGGGCTACCGAAACACATTGCAGAGATTTTATACGGCGGTAGACTAATAACGCTTGGGAAAAGAGATGGCGGAATTAGACCAATAACAGTAGGATACACGTGGCGACGTCTGGCTGCCAAGTGTATCTGCCATGCTGTCACTCCATACCTATCTCAAAGTCTGTCACCACTCCAAATCGGCGTGGGAGTATCAGGAGGGGCCGAGGCTGCTGTCCACGCAACCAGACGATACTTGCAGTCTATGCCTGAAGACCATATCATAGTGAAACTGGACTTCTCCAATGCCTTCAACGCTCTGAGAAGAGATTCAATGTTAGAGGCGATAGCAGCAAAAGCTCCAGAAATATACAGATACGTCTTTGACAACTATGCCTACGCCCCCCAACTACAGACCAAACAGCATACTATTCTGTCAGAGGAAGGGACTCAACAAGGCGATCCCTTAGGACCTCTGGAGTTCTGCCTGACAATACATCCACTTCTCGAGAGTCTGACAACCCCACTAAATATTGGCTATATGGACAATCTCACTCTTGCTGGACCGATTGATACAGTTGAGTACGACATCAGCTTGATAGAGAAACACGCGCCCATGTATGGTTTACAGCTGAATCGAGCAAAATGCGAAGCATCCGTCAGTGGTTATGATGAAGCAAACTATAATCAGACCTTCGCCGAGTTTGAATATGTGGCCGTTGAAGATCTGACATTGCTGGGAGCACCGCTACTACCAGGTAGAGCTGTCGATAAATCCGTTCAGAAAAAGATTAAAGATCTGGAGAAAGTCATCACAAAGCTTGAGACACTACATCCACACGACTCATTCACCCTGTTGAGGTGCAGCTTAAGCATACCGAAGTTGTTATACACACTGAGAACATCAGCCTGCTTCTTAAACGAAGGACTTCTACGCGACTTCGACGAAATATTGAGAACAGGACTGTGTAGCCTTCTCAACATTCACATGAGCGACGATCAATGGATCCAGGCATCTTTGCCTGTGAGAAACGGTGGTCTTGGCATTCGTAGTGCCGATATGCTGGCAACTTCCGCCTTTTTGGCATCAGCCGCTGGCACGCGAAGCCTTCAAGACCAAATGCTACACGATGTCACTGTAACGGTCGCAGATCCATTGGTAGAGGAGGCTTCTAGATCGTGGTCTTTGAGATCGAACGCGCCTACTCCCATCGAACAGAAGGCTCATATACAAAGAGAATGGGACAGCGCACTGATATCGCGTGCACTTGAAGGCCTTTCAGAAAGAGCTACTGATTCTACTGCCAAAGCCAGACTGTTAGCTGCGCAATCACCACACTCAGGAGACTGGCTTCAAACACTACCCATAACAATCGCAGGATTACGGATGCCAGGAGAAGTACTGAGAATAGCAGCCGGCATCCGACTGGGCACTGCGTTATGTGAAAAACACACATGTAAATGTGGGGCGGTAGTAGAATCCAATGGCCATCACGGATTTTCTTGCATCAAGGGAACTGGAAGGCAACAACGACATGCCATGATCAATGACGTGATTTGGCGGGCGTTCATCAGAGCCAAAATACCGGCCATCAAAGAGCCCAATGGCCTCTCCAGAGCTGACGGAAAAAGGCCTGATGGAGTCACCATAATACCTTGGGCCAGAGGTCGATGCTTAGCGTGGGATGTCACGGTGCCAGATACATTCGCAGCATCATATCAGCATGTAACATCGCAAAATGCAGGTGCCGCAGCGGAAAAAGCAGCCCACAATAAGGAAAACAAATATGCTGCCATCTCACAATCGCATCATTTCGTCCCTATTGCAGTCGAAACCTCAGGAAGCTGGCATGCCGAGTCGCTGGAGTTTGTCCAAGAACTTGGTGCCAAGATAAAAGCAGCTACAGGTGATCAGCGTGAGACCAGCCATCTGCTCCAGCGTCTGTCGGTTGCCTTGCAAACTGGAAACTCTCTATCTGTTCTAGGCACCTCGGATTTGAACAACAAGGAGACCGTGCAGCCAGGACTGAATGTCGGTCTATAGCTTAGAATCCCTAGATACAGTTAACAATTCGTCTGCATATGAGTTTGTTGGTTGTATAATAATAATAATAATAATAATAATAATAATAATAATAATAATAATAATAATAATAATAATAATAATAATAATAATAATAATAATAATAATAATAATAATAATAATAATAATAATAATAATAATAATAATAATAATAATAATAATAATAATAAAGGATCTTAAAGTACAGCAACCTTCAGCCCACACATATTTTCATTCCGGTGGCAATTGAAACTCTGGGACCAATGAACCATGAAGGCCTGTCGTTGATTGCAGATATAGGCAGGCATCTGACCATCATCTCCGGAGACAACAGAGAAACAAGCTTCCTGTTTCAAAGCTTATCAATTATCATCCAACGCTTTAACGCAGTCGCTCTCTTAGGTTGCTTAACAATATCGCAGCAAAAACTCGCTCGGCCGTTCCAGGAATAATTTTTTCTTCTTTTATATGTCTCTGGACAACTTTTATCTACCTGGGGGATCCTTGATACCCCGGGGCTAAAAAAAAAAAAATAATAATAATAATAATAATAATAATAATTTATGCCCCAAGGTACATATGATCCCCAAGGGATCATATGTACCTTGGGCATAAAAAAATAATAATAATAATAATAATAAGACAACGCAGTCGCCTTCCACAGCACTTTCGTTGTTCCAGATCTTGACAAGTACGGCCACTCCAGAATCAATATATTTAATTAGTATCTGACACCTGAGGGATCATATAATATTATACCTCGGGTAAAAAAATAATAATAATAATTAGAACAACACCAACAACAATAACAAAGTTATGCCGCGTCAGTTATTTGGAACGAACTCCAGAAAAAATCTTCCACTTCGTTAATCCTCCATTTCTCTCTGTCTCTCACTCTGTCTCTATCTGTCTCTGTCTGTCTTTGTCTCTCTCTTTGCTGTTTGTCTCTGTCTGTCTATGTCTCTTTGTGTCTCTGTCTGTCTGTCTGTTTGTTTGTCTCCCTATTGTGCAGTCTTTTTTCAAAATAAAGACCCAATTTTCAAACTATTCCATCCTACACCTGATCCCATGTCAAACACTGATAACTGTTGCTATTAGCAATGCTTTCCACCAGCTCTCTTCATCCGTTCTGACTTAGAGCCAAAACCACCCAATCATCCGGGTTATTGGTTTTATATTGCGCCAAGAGTTAAGGTATTCCCATTAATGCTGAGTTAAGGTATTCCCATTAATGCTGTTGTGTGGTGCATAACATATTTTTGCAAAGTTTCGTTACATTCGCTTTGGCGTTTTATAAATAGCTCAGGAAATTAAAAATTAAATATAGGCCTATGTGTGAGACTAGACACCTCTAATACCTGAACAACAGTAGCTATGTATTCAGCCTTCGCCTAATTTCACGTGTCAAGTCTAGTAACCGAATGGACGAAGGTAGACCATTCCAATTAAGCAACAAACCTATCACCCCTTTGTTCCAATAATAGGACAGGTCTCACCGAACGTTCGTTCGTGCTACATAGTGCCAGTCCAAAGCCTGGAAAAAGGAGAAGGTCGATGTCAACGGTGCTGGCAGTCAATATATGTCGCCCGAGTATTGGAACAACTACTATCAATTAAAATGATAGTTGGCATTAGACACCTTCAAAATTGATTCCACCGATAATATTTATTCGAGAAATTGCGTTTAATATGATTCTTTCGTCTTCTCTGTAATAATAGGACAATGAATTACATCATGAGTATGAATTTATGAATAGCTGACTAAATTAATACTAAAAGGTGGTTGGAATTAAACACCTGGAAAACGCTTTGACTGAAGACTTATAAACGCGTAACCGTAAACACTTTTATATGAAATGTTGACGAAGTCCTATGTTACTTCAGTTACCATCCCATGTGAGCGGCGTTAACCCTCGGGCTACCAAGGGGGGGGGTGGTTACCACCCCCCCCTACGTTTTTCTGGAAAAACTTTTTTTTGCACATGGAATATAATTTTGACATTTTAGGTAGCTGTAGGGGGTCCATTTGCGCAAATTTTGAGGTAAAAGTCATGATGATATCCCACGCCATAAAAAAGTTATACCCGATATAGCCTAGGTACCACTTATGAAATCAGGAATTTCTCTCGTCAGCTGTTAGCTGTTGTCGACTATAAAGGTATTCATTATTCTTTCTGGAAGAGAAACAACTATGCCATTCTTTAGAGGGAATTTAGGGTTATATTTACTTGCTTAGTTATTTGTCTTTTGATAACCGGAAGTGATCATAATGAATAATAATACGCTTTTTCAGTGTGAAAATCACTGATGCAATATCACAACGTAAACCGATATGGTTGGGTATGGGGAAGGGCTATAAACAGTTGAAGCAGAATACTAACAGAGTAAAGTAGTGCTGTGAAGTGTTCAAGAAGCCGGTTTGCAGGAAGCATTCGCACAAAACAATGAAAGTAACTTGCAACAACTGCAAGGACCACTGACGTATTTGACTGCCGGGAAAAATTACATAATTTCTTGTTTCATGTTGATATAGCTGCACACCTTTAGGTTTTGCCTGTAACTAAAACAGACTTTGGAATAGTTTGTATTGTTGAAAATTAAGCCTCATTATATTTATTATATTTAGAATATTCTTGGATACATAGTTCATTTTCAAAACCCACATCATTTATATATTTTTGTCCAGGTATTTACGTAACAATCGTAATTGTCTATGGGCATATATATATACACACACATATACCGGTAATAATGTGTGTGTGCATATATATATATATATATATATATATATATATATATCAGTCTTGCGTGTCGATGTAGGGCCTTACGTCATAATATTAATTGATCAATAGTACAAATTGTGTGCGATAATATCAGATATCGTTAAATGGACCGGTGCCTTTGTTAAAAACTATATAATTTCGAGATGCATTCACATATTTTACAACTAAATATACCATTCTTTTCAGAAATGAATGCTGAATCAAATGCTGTATTACATGATATGATATCTTAAACCAAACACGAAATTCCGGGGGGGGTGGTAACCACCCCCCCCTTGGTAGCCGATGTCGCAAAAAAACCTTGGTAGCCTGAGGGTTAAGTGTCGCCCCACAAGTGCTGAGTTGAAACGGCGCTACATAACTCTATATAAGTATTGCGAAGGAACAGTGAAGGAACAGATGAATACAGGAATGAATTTGCTTATATCAGCGAGCCTTATGATAAAGTATGTCAACTTCTTTTCCGTAAATGGCGTTTCATGTGGAAACATAACAAAATAACGTCATAATTTTGCGTTATATAAATTGTTCATTATATTACGTCATAAGCAGGGCTGTAGTCGAGGGTATACGCGGGTATACAGCGTATACTCACCTCTAGAGACCGTATACTCACCTCACAAAAATTTATATTTATTTATATTAAAATACTGTAGCGTATACTCCCAAAAATACTGTAGCGTATACTCACCTCTAATTTGTTTCGGAAAACTAGCCGGTAGCGTATACTCACCTCAAATTTTACCACTACAGCCCTTGTCATAAATTGGCGCTATATAAATAGTTAATTAAATTACGTCACAATTTGGTGTTATATATAAATAGCTAATTTACTTACGTCATACTTTGGCCTTGCATAAATAGCCTATAAAATTACGTAATAGGATAGCGTTTGTAAATAGTAACTGATGAACCAACGTTGCTTTTTGGATGACAAGAGGTCTGTGATGCTGTGTCCCTTTTGCGTCACCGTATTTTAGATCGACGCTTCCAATCACGTGATTTACGGCAACATCCGGTCTATTGCGAGGCGCCAAAAAAAACCTCACCTCTTGTTATCTCTCTCCGGGTCTTCAATTCAAAACTTTAAACACTGTTCCTTCACAAATCCGAACCTAATTCATCCTCTTCCCCTGACCTCCATCGCCGTTTCAACTCCAAACACTACCGTCCTTAGCTGCTGCCTGATTGACCCCTTTTGATCTGGACCTGGAACCGATTTCACCCACGCCTACCGATTATGATTTGACTGAGCGTCTGTGAATAAGCTTGTTCCCGCGACTTCGCTTTTGTGGGAGCTGTAGAAATATCGAGATTACGATCACGATTACGAAAAATAAACATCTTAAAATATTAATTATGATAATTATGACGATTGCGCTTTCACCTATATACGGATCGGCCACTGGAGCCATCTAGTGATTGACTTGCCGTAAAACAATTAAACAATATACAGCTATTATTAATATAACCTTTGTTCAAGCCTTGTGGCCTGTCGCCACGTAGGTATGTCAACTGCAAAATTAATTTTAAAACACTACCAAAACAGTGGAGTTTAACGTACAAAAGATATATAGGTTTTTTGCAAATATATTAAAGGTGTCTAACGTCAACTGGAACATCGTTATAAATTTTAACTGCATAAAGACCGAATGAGGGCAGTGGTGGATAGTTTCTGTTCAAAAGTAACTAGTTACAGTAACTAGTTACCGGAAAGAGAGAAGTAACTAATTACACGCAAAAACTTACTTTAGAAAAAGTAAGTACGGACAGAATATAATTACTTTAAAAAGTAACAAGTATTTTTAGTTACTCTAAGTGGGAACATTAACTTGAATTTTCGGCTAACTTGATGATGAAAGTATACTTTGAAATTGTGGAATTAAAGGAAAGAGTTCAGAGACACGAGCATGTGAATAAAAGAATGTTCAGGTTAATCCATGGTTTCGCATGGATTAACTGGAAGCCGCCTTCATGATGTTGTACGTTCCACCACAGTGGCACGAATGTTGTACTCATCTCCAGTCTGGTGGGGATTTTCCAGTGGTCTTGAGAGAGAACGTCTTTCTGCCTTGATACGTAAGCTTAAGCGACAAGGGTATCTGCCAACTGATACTCCTACATTTGACCTGTTGTGTTCTAAGGCTGACGATGCTCTCTTTGCAGCAATCCTTCAGAACCCAGGGCATGTCCTCCATGATTTGCTCCCTCCGATACGATCTACCGGATATTATCTTCGACCTCGCCGGCATAATCGCGAGATACCACGATGTGATCCTTTGACGGGGAAGGGTTACATTGCTAGATTACTGCATAGATGATAAGAAAACACTTGCTTTTTTAATTACTTATTTTATCATTTTTATTTCGATTTATTATTACTTCAATGTTTTATAATCAATGCTTCTAGCTTCTGTCCCATTGTGCGTTTGCTAATGGTGTAATAAAGAATATACTTACTTACTTACTTACTTAATAATAAAACACCTTTAATAATATGTATAGCGTCCTAGTCGAACTAGACGATGCGAAAATGGGTTGATTTTAAGCTAACGTAGTTACTAAATTTTTACGTTACCGTCACCTCATAAGAGTAATCAGTTACCACTGTGCGTTACTTTTGGTAAAAGTAACAAGTGCCCCAAAGTTATCGATAAATAGTAATTGTAATTACAAGTAAAGCGTTACAAGTAACGCGGTAAAGCACAACATTCAATGAGTGATAGTTGGAGAAGAAAAATCCCCCCATTTTAAATGAGCCTGGATTACACTCCCTGACCTCTACTGATGTCGTTAAATACTTGAAGCTACTAACGGCTCAATTTGGACACCTTTGAAAAGGATTACACCGATGATATATATTTGAGAAAAGGTTTTTTAATTATCACTAATGTTTCTGGTGTCACTTTAAATCAATAGGAAATTGAAACAAGTCATTCATTGGCATCTATAAATAGCTTATTATATTACTACTTCAATGATGGCTAGCATTAGACACCTTTAAAACGGTTTCAACTGAAGTTATTATATTTGACAAAAAACGAGGTTTCTCTACAGTAACTCTTTCCAATAAATGAGAACTCTACCATCACGTGACTTAAGGCACGAGTTTGTAATATTATCACGCTGTTGTAATATAAGGACGGGTTCGTTTTATTGGAACGAGAATTTGACAATGGTGATTTGGTTACCAGCAGTTTAGCAACATGCTATGGCATCAAAGGCCATTGTCGTCGATAGGGTATAATTTTTTCACAGCTCTTACCTTTCCTGAGGCATTGATAAAGTCTGGTCTTAGGGAAAATTAACACTGAGGGTTAGCAGTAGGTAGTACTGTTTAACAACAACTTATGGCAATAAAGGCCGTTGTCGTCGACCGCACCTTTGTAATTGTATCGGATGGATCCAGAGTTTAACGACACCTTGTGACAAATTTTTCAACGATTCTCACCATTTCTGTTGCACACCACAGCAACTTATCTTTATCTGGTAAAAGACCGCTCTTCTGCTTTTCTTTATAGAGTGAATACCGTGCTTAAAGGAGGGGTGTAATTTTTTAACATTTGCTATGATATAGTAGTCTTACAGACAAAATTTAATCCAACCTTTAAAGCGGTTGTTTTATATATTACCCTTTGGTAATAAATTTTATGGTGTCTAACTCAAACCAATATTTCGTTATTAGTTTTAACTATTTAGCGATATCTTGTGAAACTGCCACTACCTTACCTTAATTCTTAACCTTCTTTTAGAAATTCGGAGCTTACGATTACGATTACTTCTTTGGTGCATGAATATAAACTGGCGAAGATAGACAGCTTCAAAGGTTTATAAATGTGGTCACAAAGGCCGTTGACGACATTTCTATAATATTTTCCACTAGATCCCTCTGTAGTATTATCGATTATCTTTGGCATTTTCTTTCTTTGACTTTCTAATGCAATTCGCCCGCAATTTCTATATTCACTGCTCTAAATGGGTCTGCTATTTTCTTATTATGACGTAATTATGGCTGCCAGGGCCGTTAACGTCATCTACTTATTATTAAGATTCAACAACTTGTTATTAACGTAGCATTAGTTTCTGCTGAACGAAGCACTGTAATAAAAATGGTTGGGCTCGCCCGCCTGCTTTATTCATGCTTTGGACTGGCACTTCCAGGGTACTGGTGTTGGTGTAGTTCGTACATCAACTGCTATTTCCTACTAGTTTCTGTTATTTAGCGACATCTTGTGTCTGCCACGGTTCTTGATGCACTCTCTATTATTGATTTAATGCAGTTTTCTCTATATGATGTCGGTTAAAATCGTTTAAAAGGTGTCTAACCTCGACCAATCTTTATAACGATTTTAGTCGATCGATATCCAACTTATAAATATAACGGCGCTATAGAAGTCACTAGTATGTTAGGTTGGATTATATCACATCAGATCTAGTTTTATTGGCTTGGATTGGATTGGATTAGATTTTTTGATTTGATTGGTTTTCACTATATTTTCTAACGGACTAATCTTCTGGATATTGACCTGATTGAGGCTTGATTTTGGTGCCTTGTGCACTATGTATATACAGGCGCAATAGAAGTTAATTCTTAGAATTACACACGACCGTCAAGGCTGTTCATGTCGACTTAACTTTACAAAGCTTAAGAACACCTACTGTCTTACGCGAATTCCTGATATTAGTTACACCCAGCGTAAACATTTAAAAATTGGTGATCTGTCTCGCCCTCACCTTCTGACCTCTCTTATTCTGAGGATACTAGTGTATTTGAACGTCATAATTATGACGTCATATTATAGGTCTATAATAATTATGTATTGTTGATTATCACCGTCGCCAAGATCGCCGTCGTCAAGACGACAGGTTTATGTTTCACAATAGAACAGAACCCGTTTGTGACGTAGCGTCCACCCGACAGACGGACACTATATGGAAACTATATGTATAGATTCTGTGGAGGAGTTATAGGAAATGTGTTACGCTAACCTGGATCATTACACAAATATAGAGCGCCGTAGTCCTAATAAATATAAAACACCGGTTTTTATTAGGCTTCGTTAACTTCATAAGAGCCGTAATAGACCAAGAACTCCTAGTCGCAGTGCTGCCACTCCTTGGGATTTTCTTAAGATCTTGGGATATGGGGATTTTCAATAGCAATCTGGGGATTTTTTGCTAAGATCTACAGTTATAATATTTAATAAGGAATGATAACAATAATCACATGCTGGCGTTGAGTGACTCGTTGGCCATGTGTCTACGGCTACTGGTCGCTTACTTATTTACCTTGCTTACAGTTATCTTGTTAATAACATGAAGTCATTCTTCATCCGTAGATTCCGTACATTCCGTAATCCAGATATTTTACGTCCGATTCCGAAGTTCCTATTTATGTTTGCACAAATCGTCGTAAAATGGTAATGTCAACAGTTTTAAACCGGAATTTGTCATGGCATCGTCTGATTCTGACTCTGAGTCTGGCGACACTGGCGCCGAGCCGCATAAAAAGCAACGGTATGGTATGGACAACCATACAACGTCGAATTGCTGTTTGGTTAAAGTTTTCAGTTACCCGGGATTTTTAGACTATCTTGGGGTTTTTCAAGAACATGGGATTTCTGAAAATGCAGGATGGCAGCACTGACTGCATTTGTCAATGACATCTTGTGGCTGATGTTAAAGTCGACCTTACCTAGTCTGCCACTTTCTTTTCACACCCAGTGAATGGATGGATCGAGAGTTTAACGACATCTTATGGCAACAAAATGCATTGACATCGAAGGAAATTATTATACAGCCAACTTGCTGAATAAACGCAGTCGACGAATATGTAATTTCGGCTTACTAAAGTTAAAGGTGTCTACTCTCCACTCTTTATTATTTAGGACCACTTCTGGCCTCGAGGGCCGTAGCATCGACCTTACCTAGATGTATGCCATCTTGCAAATAATAATGATGAAACGCAGTCCAAAAATATGTAGTTTCGGTTGGATGTAATTTAAAGGTATCTAATCTCAACTTCAGATTTTATTATTCGTATCATGGCTTTTTGGATGGATCGACAGTTTAACGACGTCCTATGGCAACAGAGGCCGTTGACGTCGACAGAAATGTTTTGGCATAAAACAGGCATTTTAACCCAAGATTAAATAATAATAATAATAATAATAATAATAATAATAATAATAATAATAATAATAATAATAATCTCGATTTTGCAACGTTTTCTTCAAGATTGTATAGTTAGGTCCAGCTTGGATGGGCCCGCTGGTCCTCGATCCCGGGTAGTCCTGACAAGGTGCCCTGGAATGCAACGGCATTGAATCGTTGAATTGTTATTGAAATGTTCTGGAAGAGAAAGGTTGTCTCGCGGGCCTCGCCAGTGATTGCCGTCAATCGGCGGCCGATTTCAGAAACGAAGGCGAGACCTTCTTTGTTTGTAGGGCCCAATGTCTCCACGGCGATCGGCACGAAGGTGTATCTCGTTTCTAGTTCTAAATATTTGGCGTGCTTCCTTGTGGCCGCCCTTTCTGCTGCTCCTCCGGCCGTGATCGCTGTCTCGGGAAGATATGAAGCGACTACCGTATCCACCACGGTCGCGTCCCATATCAGAGGGCGTCCGCCACTCCAAGGGATCAGAGTCTGGCCGTCCGGCCTTTTTCCGTCGGATCTGGTCAGTCCTGATGGTTCTTTGATCGCCGGGGTACCCGCTCTATTAAGAGTGCGGTGGATAAGGTCATTGATGGCGCTATGTCTGGCTTGTCGACCGAAACCGAGCGAACACGAGAGGCCGTGCGATCCCCTTGCTGAGACGGGGGCGCCGCATGCGCAAGTGTGTGGTTCACAAATGACTGCGCCCAACCGCAGGCCGACCGCCACGCGCACGGCCTCGTCGCTCAGCCTGAGGCCGAATGCGGTGAGCGGGAGAGCATGTAACCAGTCAGAGGCGTGTGAGGTCGTTATGGCCTTTAGGCGTGCCTGATCGTAGGGGCTGTGCAGATTCGCGTCGACAGACGATGTCACCCCGAGGAGCAGCGGCTTGTCCCATTGTGACTGTTTGTTGCCAGGGAGGTTCGTTGGGTCCCAAGTTCCAACGATCTGCAGCCAGTCAGATAGTGCAGACGTGTTGGCAGCGTCATCGGTATTCGAGGCCACGCCCAAGATGAGGGACTGGACTGAGAGAGTGCTTGCGGCTGAAGCCAAAAAGGCGGGTAGTGCCAGCGAAGTCACCTTCCTAATGCCCAGCCCTCCCATCCTGATCGGGAGGGTAGCCTGCGTCCATTGATCGTCGGTCAGCGACAAATTCAGGATTCGCCCGATCCCATCCCGCATCATTAATAATAATAATAATAATACTGAAGAGGGGTAGCCGTTCCAGAATAATTACCATAATAATTTCTAAGTCCCTGAGGGAATGAAGTACCTCAGGGCCAAAAAAAATAAAATAAAAAAAAATAATAATAATAATAATAATACGAGAAACCACTTACCTATTCCAACGCCTTTCGCTGACGATACAGCGTTTTAACGCACTGGCTTTTGGGAGCACTTTTGCCGGCCGGGAGATAGATGAATAGGGCCATTCCGGACACTTTATTTTCCATTTTAGTTAATATTCAAGTCCCTGAGGGATCCTGTATACCTCGGGGCAAAAAATTAAATTATAATAATAATAATAATAATAATAATAATAATAATAATAATAATAATAATAATAATAATAATAATAATAATAATAATAATAATAACAACAACAACAGCAGCAGCAGCAGCAGCAGCAGCAGTAGTAGTGGTACTAATGCTTTAACTGGTGGTGGTGGTGGTGGTAGTGGTGGTGGTGACACAGCAGTAATATTACGGCTGATACTAGACACCTTTAAAACGTTTTAATCGACCATATCTAACAATGGCGAAATATATGACTGTATCACAGGTATAAACGAAACTGGTGGACGAAAGTTATACGAACTTTAAATTAAGAGACGTCAACGTTCTTTGTAGTTATAGGATGTCGTCAAACAATGGATTCATTACTACTATAAATTTCTAACCCAACTTTTCAATCTAATAAATAGGTTATTAATTGCCGTCATTCTTTGGCGTTTACAAATAGCTTTCTAAATTACTAATAAACTACATGTACGCACTGCACGTCCGTGCTAGGCTAGTAGTGCCAGTCTCAAGCCCTACGGAGAGAGGAGGGCAACGGCAGCGGCCCAAAATAAATCATTAAACACTCGAAACTATTACTACCTATCAAAAAGATGGTCGGAAATTATACACCTTGAAAACGGTTTCAATCGATGATATATTTAAGAGCTGTATTATACCTAAGTAATTTTCTCGAAGATATCTCCCTTGTTGCCATATTAACCCTCGGGCTACCAAGGGGGGGGTGGTTACCACCCCCCCTACGTTTTTCTGGAAATTTTTTTTTTAGCACATGGAATATAATTTTGACATTTTAGGTAGCTGTAGGGGGTCCATTTCCGCAAATTTTGAGGTAAAAGTCGTGATGATATCCTACGCCATAAAAAAGTTATACCCGATATAGCCTAGGTACCACTTACGAAATCAGGAATTTCTCTTGTCAGCTGTTAGCTGTTGTCGACTATAAAGGTATTCATTATTCTTTCTGGAAGAGAAACAACTATGCCATTCTTTAGAGGGAATGTAGGGATATATTTGGTTCTTAGTTGTTTGTCTTTTGATAACCGGAAGTGATCATAATGAATAATAATACGCTTTTTCAGTGTGAAAATCACTGTTGCAACATCACAACGTAAACCGATATGGTTGGGTATGGGTAAGGGCTATAAACAGTTGAAGCAGAATACTAACAGAGTAAAGCAGTGCTGTGAAGTGTTCAAGAAGCCGGTTTGCAGGAAGCATTCGCACAAAACAATGAAAGTAACTTGCAATAACTGCAAGGACCACTGACGTTTTTGACTGCCGGGAAAAATTACATAATTTCTTGTTTCATGTTGACATAGCTGCACGCCTTTAGGTATTGCCTGTAACTAAAACAGACTTTGGAATAGTTTGTATTGTTGAAATTTAAGCCTCATTATATTTATTATATTTAGAATATTCTTGGATACATAGTTCATTTTCAAAACACACATCATTTATATCTTTTTATCCAAATAGTACAAATTGTGTGGGATAATATCATATATCGTTAAATGGACCGGTGCCTTTGTTAAAAACTATATAATTTCGAGATGCATTCATATATTTTACAACTAAATATACCATTCTTTTCAGAAATGAATGCTGAATCAAATGCTGTATTACATGATATGATATCTTAAACCAAACACGAAATTCCAGGGGGGGGTGGTAACCACCCCCCCTTGGTAGCCGATGTCACAAAAAAACCTTGGTAGCCTGAGGGTTAAGACGTCGTTAAACTATTGATCCATCCATACTTTACATTAACATGAGATCGCGTAGGCCTATAGTCATCATTACCTGCTCCTGAAATATGCTTCATGTAAATATCAATTAAATTAAACGCAATCTATTTATTAGTTTATTAGTAATTTAGAAAGCTATTTATAAACACCAAAGAATGACGTTAATTGTGTCATGCATACAGTGTGAGAACTGTAGAAAAAGACTGGGGGTGGTTAGACTTTGATGAGTTTGATCCAATTGGAGTTGAATATTTTATCCATATTTTGCAAACCGAGAAAATTTACAAATGCAATAGAAAGCTCAAACTCATTGAAGCGATGACATGACCAAATTGATTATAATACAATTTTCTTCACATGATCACAAATCTCACAAATAGACCAGAATATTACTTTATTTGTAACCCGCAAAGCGAATTGTGAAGGAAAATGTAAAAATATATGCACAATATAATCACACTGGCACAACTGAAGGGGTTGGAAACGAGCCCCCTGGGGTGTGCAATGAAGTCTAAACTGGGGGTCCTAAGAAAGACTAGGGGGTTGAACCCCATCCGCCCGACAATTCTCACCCTGCGTGCATAGGCATTTATAAATTACTAATAAAATGGAGGTTGGAATTAGACTCATTTAAACCTGAGCATTAATATATCGCCCCTTTAAAGAAACTATTCAGAGGCGCTCCCAGCGCAACACCGGCGAAAGAGAAAAGTCTTTAGGGCAGAGAAGAAAGCGGTGGATGAGTATCAAGGAAGAGATCGCAGCTCAGGAGGAAGCCCATTCAAAATTATGGGTTATTATATAATCGAGAGATATAGCGTCTGATCTTTACCTGCTCTTGAAATCTACCATATATAAATATCAATTACTGTGGGAAAAATATTGTGAAGGAATGGAGGAATGCAGAAATGGACTTCCTTATTTCAGCGCCTTTCGAGCCATACGCAAAAGGCGCAATAAAAATCCTGAGGTACGACGACGGCTTTTCTTAGAGCCTGGATCACGAGGATATCCTTAAATGGCGTTTTGTGCAAATGCACAATTAAATTACGTCATACTTTGCTGCTATAATATAAGACCAACGTATGACGTAATTATAAACAGTTTTATTAAATTACGTCATATTTTGGTGTGACATTAATTTTCCATTAAATTACGTCATACTTTGTTGTTAAATAGAAAGGTTTATTTGCATACGTCATACTTTGGCCTTGCATAAATAGCTCATGAAAATTAATTCAAGCATTAGCGTTTAAAAATGGTTACTGATTGAGTGGTTTTTGGGTGAGAAGATGCGCCGTATTTTCTCTGGAATTATAATGTTTAAGCATTTTGAAACTGTGTTCTTCCTGTCTTTTGATTTGTCCGGTCTTTCCTTCGTTTGAACAGATCAACGGCTTGGAGTCAAAAGATGTCGCTAAACAATTAACACCATAACAAATAACAGTTAACGCTGGACATCTTTAAAATGCCTTTAAACAGACCATTAGATCAATCAGCAACATCTTACAAAGAAACGGTAACTTCCATACGAAAACTGTATCCTGAACGTAAACCTACCCTAACATGTCACTGTTACAAGAGATTCCTATAGGCCTATAGATGCACGACCATATTTTAAGAAAAAGCAGGAGGGCTCCAAAGCACACCCGTTTGAACTCGATAATTATTTCCTTTACTAACGTGCAGACGATATTAATAGAGACAATTTGACACGCTGATTGAAACTGAGCAGGGTTTCAACCGTAATTGCATTCTATCGCGCGTAACCAATTTACGTAATGGCAGACGTATTGACGAAAATTACCAACATGAGCTCGTGAATAGAGGCTAGGAATTTTTAAGAACCTGTAACTCGGCAATATGAATTCAGCACAAATATGCGTTCTGTTAGATCGGCAGATTATTTGTCCTCTTCTTCGCAGTTGATGTGCTTAAGAATGGTAATGGGTTTCTGTAATATGTTGTTGATGGTAATTGTGTTATCCAGCGTGCTGCGTAAACCGGTAAAGGAAAAAGCGATGTAAATAAAATTGCATCCATACAGTCTGCATCATGACGGCCTGATCGCTTCCTTCGGCTGTAATTGTATTCTGTTACACAAAGTTCACTTAACCCTCGGGCTACCAAGGGGGGTGGTTACCACCCCCCCCTACGTTTTTCTGCAAAAATTTTTTTTAGCACATGGAATATAATTTTGACATTTTAGGTAGCTGTAGGGGGTCCATTTGCACACATTTTGAGGTAAAAGTCGTGATGATATCCCACACCATAAAAAAAGTTATACCCGATATAGCCTAGGTACCACCTTGTTGAAATCAGGAATTTCTCAGTTGTTAGCTGTTTGTCGACTATGAAGGTATCCATTATTCTTTCTGGAAGAGAAACAACTATGCCATTCTCTAGAGGGAATGTAGGGCTATATATTTGCTTGCTTAGTTATTTGTCTTTTGAAAACCGGAAGTGATCATAATAAATAATAATACGCTTTTTCAGTGTGAAAATCACTGATGCAACATCACAACGTAAACCGATATGGTTGGGTATGGGGAAGGGCTATAAACAGTTGAAGCAGAATACTAACAGAGTAAAGCAGTGCTGTGAAGTGTTCAAGAAGCCGGTTTGCAGGAAGCATTCCCACAAAACAATGAAAGTAACTTGCAATAACTGCAAGGACCACTGACGTATCTGACTGCCGGGAAAAATTACATAATTTCTTGTTTCATGTTGATATAGCTGCACGCCTTTAGGTTTTGCCTGTAACTAAAACAGACTTTGAAATACCTATTGTTGAAAATTAAGCCTCATTATATTTAGAATATTCTTGGATACATAGTTCATTTTCAAAACCCACATCATTTATATTTCTTATCTAAAAAGTACAAATGTGTGGGATAATATCAGATATCGTTAAATGGACCGGTGCCTTTGTTAAAAACTATATAATTTCGAGATGCATTCATATATTTCACAACTAAATATACCATTCTTTTCAGAAATGAATGCTGAATCAAATGCTATATTGCATGATATGATATTTGAAACCAAACACGAAATTCCGGGGGGGGTGGTAACCATCCCCCCTTGGTAGCCGATGTCGCAAAAAAACCTTGGTAGCTGAGGGTTAATTACAACATGTTGTGTGTTCAATGATGTTGTTTAACACCGCATCCGTTTTGAAAGCATTAATTTTGTCCTTAGTTCTGTACATTCAAGATTTTGTGCAAACACGTTATGTGTTGTATGTGTATGAGTGTATCTTGCTATTTCTTTTGCGCTTTTCAGAAACTTTAACTGTGCAAGAAAAACGGCTACTTTTTAGGTTTAAGAAATTCAACTTCATAATTATCAGCGTAAAAGCACGATTATTTTCACCAGTCTGTTAGAGGGATACAGTGGATGTATATATAACATCAGTTGAAAACTTTTAAAGGTGTTTTAGCAGAGTAAGTAAGTATTGTTTATTTGCATCTGACAAGTGCACATGCATTACATGTACTGCCATATTAGCTGGTATGTACGTAGGTAAAAAATATGTTATAACAAAGATGACTGGCGTCATCCTGAAGTCCACCCACCTGTAAATTAAATTTAAAATCGATTTAAACCCACAGATGGAAGAAGGTACATGTAGTTAGTTTCCTGTTAACGACGTTGTGTCATAGCATTGATGATTAGCGTCGCCATTTAGTCTACACAGATTTAATTTAATTTAATTCACAGCTGTTGTGTTGTCTTTCCGACCATTTGAACTCAAGAATGCACCATCTCTCGACGCATTCAAATCACAGCTCAAGATCTATATTTCTAAACTATCATAAGACTGTCATTGATTATATTTTAATTAGTGCATGACACCAACTGACGCGTGTCGGTTGCAGTTTGTATATAAAGAACGGAACCCATCAGAACCTGCGCGGTCTGTAAAAGAGCGGCAGATCATTTTGCTTTTCATCGCAACTGAAGTTTCTAACAACGGAGATGAGTTTCTGTTATAGCAAGCGATCAGTCGCTTGTGCGTTGTCGATGGTTGCATTGTTTTCAGTTTGCTATGGGATATTCATGCAACGACCGTGTGGGTAGGAGTAATAATAATTGGAACAAATAAGTACTTCCCTCTCTGGAATTTCTATCTTAATAATTTATTGTAACTCGCAACTTCTATTGCGCCGATTTCTAACGCATAAGACATCGGTCAATGGTGGACCGAAACGAAGATGTAATGAGGTCAATATCCAGAAGATGAGGTCCGCGAAGACAGAGGGGAGGG
>OY744603.1:100079047-100159047 GCA_963556255.1 Allolobophora icterica
TTTCGTTGACAGTTCCTTGCAGAGTAAACGTCGGGTCTTATGGTTACGACGATTCATGGAAAGCTGGTTACATATCGACAACTAGAGGGAGTTTGGAGTACACCTATGATCCGAATGATATTGGAAAAAATCGCGGAATCGTAACCTGCGAACTGGACCCACAACGTGCCTCACGAGAAACAGACGACACTTCGACACTTGGGCGTCCGCTGAGGCGAGGGTGCAGTTGGTGCAGTACCTGGAATCGACGTCGCTCTGTACAATCATCGTCGGAGTTGGCGCAGATTCGGTAGAAACAGAATTTTTCGACTTCAGGAGTTCCGCCAACTGGTTTTTCACTGGTTTTTCACCAAATATAACATGAATCTTTTTGGAGTGGGTCTGAGGTTCAGAGATAAGGTTACTTTCATCATTCAGAAAGGATATCCGTGGAAGACAAAGTGGCATAGAAAACCTCGAGGGGGAGAATGGCTAAAAACGTCTTTTACGCTGAGTGGTTAGTTGTGATATCGTAATCTTAATTAATTAACAGTCTCTTAATTAACTCCTTAGACATGCTCCCGATCTCCAACAATCGGGAATGGACTTCAGTGGCTGGCAAAACAGATGTAAGAAAAGACATGATGCTCGTACTAGAGTTAAATACGGCAACATTGCCATTTTCCATTGTGGAATGTTAGAGAGAGAGAGAGAGAGAGAGAGAGAGAGAGAGAGAGAGAGAGAGAGAGAGAGAGAGAGAGAGAGAGAGAGAGAGAGAGAGAGAGAGAGAGAGAGAGAGAGAGAGAGAGAGAGAGAGAGAGAGAGAGAGAGAGAGAGATAACCAATGCATGACAATATCTCCACACAGCTTCCTGTATGTCAAACGCTAAGAAAGGACTATCGTGCAGATTTAAGGTGCAACTTCAAGCTATTGTTTACATCATTTTCAAGACCCTGTCAGCATTAGCATCCCTACATGAAGCCTACATTGGCCCTACATTGACATACTGGACTCGAATAGAACTCATATAACGGGTTCCATCTAATTAATTTCCAGGGAAATACTAATTGAGGACACTGTGTTAAATAACTTAAGGTCGATGTCAACGACAGCATTAAGATGTTACTGTGTTAGACCTCATTCTGCTGTTGCCATACTCGGTTGGTACCAGTCCCAAGCCTGGATAGAGGAGGAGGGTGACACTCATCTTTGTTATGATACAGCGTTGATAATCCTAAACTACCTCCGTGTTAGACTTATTTCTGGCAGTTTAAGAAGAGTAGACCAACATTTTTTATTTAAACATTAAGAATTTTATTAAGTGTTGTAATTATTTTTCCAGGTGGTACTGTTTCCGGAGTGATGTTCAATACACCGTAAGATGTCAACAACGTCGACTTAGTTCATAGATACATCCAACGTTCTTCTTAAAATGAAGTGTTACAATGTCAAGGAATGTGTTGTTCATGCAATTGAAAAACGCTTTTATCGTTCAGACGATTTTACTAGGTTTTAAATAATTGCATTAGTGTTTAATTTTGTAAAAATAAATGCCTTAGTACCTGAACCTGGCGTAAGACATGAAATTCTTGATTATTCAGTTATACGTTAAGGACAAATGAGGCAATGACCTTTGGCGATCCATTCCAGAGGACGGCAAAAAAATTAAAATAGAATAAAGAAAACTTTAAAATTGAATATTAAACCTAGTGTAAAACTCCGAGCGAGATGATAATAAATAAAATCTGATTATACTGATATGAAATTAATGACAATATATAATGTCTGAACATCCAAAACGTGTGTTGTTTTAATTGGTGTTATCTGAAATGTCTGATGCTTTCTCACACAGAACTGCTCAGCGGCCCTGGAAGTAATAAAAATCTCCCTGAGCACATCATACACAGTTATTACTATTATTATTATTATTATTATTATTATTATTATTATTATTATTATTATTATTATTATTATTATTATCATCATCATCATCATCATCATCATCATCATCATCATCATCATCATCATCATCATCATCATCATCATCATCATCATCATCATCATCATCATCATCATCATCATCGAAACTAGGGCATATAGCACCGACTACCGTAAGAAACAATCGGAAAAGACTGAAATAATGGTAGAAGCGCAACGAGTTAAGTAAGAACGTAACCAAACATGTGTGTGCTTGTAACTGTAAATCTCCGAAATAATATTCCGAGTGCCAGGAAAAAGTGAAGTCAGGGAGACCAGATTTTGAACGGCGCAATATCAATGCAAACCTCACCTCCTGCTACCTCTCATCTCTTGTCACCTTCCTCAAGTCTTTCACTCAAAACAGAAAACATTGATCTTTCACATCTCCTACCCTGATCCTCCCAATCTCCTTAACTCCCTCGCCGTCTGAATTCTCAACACCGTCCTACACTCAAGAGCCGGGTTGTTTTCTCCGTTCCGGTGCCAGACCAGAATCCGGGAGGTCAGGTCGAGGAGAGCGCATGGTGCTACGGTGGAAATCGTTGGCTGCTGTGGGTGTTGGTTGTGTGGTGGCGCAGGAGTAGAACTAGGATAATGATAGCTTCAAGTGTTCGGTTTTCAGTCGCGAGTGGAAAGCTGTGGAAGAGTTATGGCACGCAGAGTATCTAATGACAAAACATTAATCGATGAATGTTAGCAATAATATGTCTGTGAAGGACTTGCTCATGGTCTCTACACAGTAACCGTCTCATGGGGACAGGATCTAAACCACACTTACGTTTTACTTCTCCGTTTTACAAGACGAGCGCTCTAACCAATCGGCTACCCTGACCCACGAACTGTTGAGAGATCTTTCCAGTGATGGAGGATGAATCCAGAGTTTAAGGATATCTTATGGCAACACAGGTCGTTGACGTCGACAGAATTATTCAGGTAGTAGAGTATTTTCCGTCATATATGGCGCGTTGTCTCTACATTATGACGTCAGCGAAAGGGCCAGGCTGAACACATTTATCAGAATATGTTACGACGTCAGAAAAAGGCCAGGTTTAACTTATATATTAGTCTGTATTATAACGTAAACAATTGACCAGGTTTCACTTATTACAGACAGTCCAGAGCGTTGGTTAAAATGCTCTGATCGCCGTCGTCAAGACCGCAGTACTGACGTCACAAACGGTTTCTGTTTCATAATAGAACAGAAACCGTTTGTTACGTAGCGTCCTCCGACAGACGGACACTATATGGATATATGTAGGCCTATAGATATCCATAGAGCGTCCGTCGACTGCGTTTAAAGGCTGTACTATCTATACATATTATGTATATAGTACAGCCTTTAAACGCAGTCGACTAATGTAAGTTAAGGTGAAGATATTTTAAAAGTGTTTAACCTAATCTTATCTGTGGCTTTAATTGTTAACCTCAGTGTTTAACGGCTTATTTTGGCTGACTGGGCCGTTGACGTCGACCTTAGACACCAGGATCCTCATGAATTTCGATGACTATTTAACGCAGTCGACGAATATATAAGCTCTGAAAAGCATTGTAAAGGTGTCCAATCTCAACTGTTTACTTTTATCAATGACATTTTGGGGCTGTGATGGCCATTGACGTCCATCCCTACTTGGAGGCGAGCCATGTATACGGCGATCAAACGCATTCGAAGTATATGTACTTTTCGTTTAATCTTTCTAAAAGGTGTTTAATTTCAACTCCAAGTTATCAATGATTTTATGGATGGATCAAGGGTTTAACGACGAAATAATTATGGCAATAAAGACCTTTGTTGTCGACAGAAATTATGTTGGCATACTACAGCCTTTTACCCACTACTGATAAGTAGTAGTAGTGGTGGTAGTAGTAGTCACTTTATTGATCACCAAAGTTTTATAAATTTTGCACACGCTTAAGTTCACATCAATAGGCGTCAAAGGAAGAACCGAAAAGGAACCATATGGGTCCCGCTATGTAGAGTCGCCCAAATACAAAGTAAGGGCGTACATGTGGTAGTATCAATTGTTACATTCTTTATTACAACGTATTATGCTAATGGATAATTTTTATTCAACTCCATTACACATTGACATTCATTATTCCAATGTCAATAAGTACTGTTTCAGATGTGCTTTTGACTGGTGCAGAGTTGGTAGTAGAGTAAGACCGTAAGGCAGCGAGTTCCACACAGATGGTTCTTTCACAAATGTAGAAAAGTACTTTATAGTTACTTAGTAAGTAAGTAAGTGACCTTTTGATAATGCAAGTCAAATCGCTCACATGTTACAAAATAGACAGTACAAAGTTTGTCGTCGAATGGGTTCATAAATTAAAAGTCCTAAATATATTCCGTCTCGCAAACCTTTTAATGGTGTCTAACGTCAACCGTACCGGATTATTATTTTTAATTGTTTAAAAATATCTTCTGAGACTCCCATTGCCTTGCTTCCTTAACAGGGTATTTATGTATCTCAATTACCCGTTTTCCGCATGAGAAAAAGTTGGAACTCTGACCTTTGTAATTGTAATTTGTAATTGTAACCGAAAACTTATATAGCGCCACTCAAATCAGCGGCGCTTTCAACCCGCATCAATGCCGGCACCGGCAAAAAGGAAAGTTTTCAGGCGTCTACGGAACTGGAGAGGAGAGAGGGCAAGAAGCTCTTGGCGGAGAAACAAGGGGAGACAGTTCCAAGCAGAGGGGCCAACATAGGCGAAACTTCTGGATTGTGCCGTGGAAGATCGCATGCGAGGGACAACCATAAGGCCGCGAGCCGAAGATCGCAAGGAAGCCCTCGCAGGCAAGGAAGAAACTGGGTTGCAAAAATTCATTAGGTAAGACGGAGCAGAGGCAGTAAGGCAGTTGCGCATGAGAGTGAGGGTTTTAAACTGAATTCGCTGTTGAGCAGGGAGCCAGAGGAATGAATCACGGATAAAGGCAGAAATGTGGGCAAGCTTAGGAATGTCACCTATAAGCCGAGCAGCAGCATTAAGGATAGTCTGGAGTTTGTGCATATTGGAGGAGGAAAGGCCAATGTACACAGCATTGCCAAAGTCTACCCTAGTGCAGATCAGAGCATGGACCAGTGTAGTAACAGTATGAAATGAAAGAGACTTGCGGATGGATCGGAGCTGGCGTAGATGATAAAAGCAAGATCTGGATACAAGGTTAACTTGATCAGTAAAGGAGAGGGTAGGGTCAAGGACAATCCCCAAGTCACGAACAGAGCAGGAGAATTGAATGAGGGGAACCTAAGATGTAGAGATTCAAAATCAATCTTGCTGAGTTGGAGGCGACCACCGAGCCAGATAAACTGAGTCTTGTCGGGGTTCAGCCGCAAGCGATTAGAGGAAAGCCAAGAATCCAGAGCAGAGGCTGCTGCTAAGATGCGTTCGACCATTTGGACAGCAGAAGAGGTTGGACCATGAATTAGAGACTGGGTGTCATCAGCATACTGATGAGACGAAACCCCATACTGCTGGAAAATCCCCCCAAGGTCCGAAGTATATAGGATGAAGAGCAGAGGAGCAAGAACAGAGCCTTGGGGGAGACCATAGGAGGTAGTGGCCCAAGGAGTACGATGTGATCCAAAGACCACAGATATGGACCTGTCAGAGAGGAAAGAGCGGAACCATAAAAGGGCACTCTTTCCTCCAATCTTTCATTCACGGTTTTCTTTTCCTTTGGAGGAATGGAACTAACCCACCGTTCCGCAAAAGATCAACGCAGATATCGCTTTCATGCTTCGATATACACTGTGAACGGAAAAAAACCATACCTCTACCATAAATAGGGAAATTAACACCAAATATTGAAAATGTTATTGAGCTTAAAACTATTTTATTCCAAACTATAATCTCAGATAATAATGCGCTAAAGCAGTTAAAAATTGACGTGCCCGTGACGTCATTTGTAATAAAACATCCGTTACAAAATGGCGTTCAGTGAAGAGGATAGAATCGTAATACAATATTTACGCCAGAATCAGAATTACAGTGCAAAACGTTTTCTTAGGGAATTTCCGGGTAAAGCATGGAAACTTGGTGGACTACAGTACCTTCTGCAAAAGATTGATAGAACTGGTTCATGCAAGCGTCAAGTGGGCAGCGGTAGACCTCGTACTGCAAGAAATAACGAAAACATCCAACAGGTGCAAGATCTTGTGTTGAGTCAAGAAGACAGGCCACAAACTCATCTCACACAAAGAGAAATAGCACGAGAGGTAGGCATTTCTCAAACGTCTGTGAATGAAATTGTGAAGATTGATCTTCGTTTAAAATGTTTTAAGAAACGAAGAGCGACTGAACTTACGGAGGCCAACAAACAGGCACGGCTTGAGCGATCAAGGCAGTTGTTGATTCGCTATCCTGCTAACTTAGTACATTTCATTTGGTTCACCGACGAAAAGCTGTTCACTGTTGCTTCACCTTCAAATAGTCAAAATGATCGCCTGTATGCTGCCCTCGGAACACTGAAGAAAAACTTCCCTGCGAGTCGATTGCTACGCACACACTCGACATTCAGCAAGACAGTAATGGTTTCGGTCGGTGTGTCGGCGCTTGGCAGAACAGCGATACACTTCGTGGAACCTGGGGTTAAAATTAATGGTGCGTACTACCGTGATGTTTTGTTGCTGCAGAAATTGCTACCAGATATCCGAGAGTTGTCTGAATATTATACGTTTCAACAGGATGGTGCTCCGGCACACCGAGCTCGCGATACTGTTGAACTTCTTACAAACGAAACTCCAGATTTCATACCCCCTACACTTTGGCCTCCAAATAGCCCGGACCTTAATCCCGTGGACTACAAAATCTGGGGTGTGATGCAAGAAAAAGTTTACAAGACAAAGGTGCGCGATGTCGGAGAACTGCGTGAACGTATAACTCAGGCATGGGATGAATTTGATCAAGCTGTAATCGATTCAGCAATTAGTCAGTGGCGAGCGCGTCTTTGTGCGTGTGTTGAGGCCAAAGGAGGACATTTTGAACACACATTATAACTACAAAATAATAGTCATGTGATTCATATCCTTTAAACTGAAGTTCCACCACGTTTTATTAAAATATGCAAATTATTACACAAATTATCGTAGTAATAAGAGAGGTATGGTTTTTTTCCGTTCACAGTGTATATAATGGGTATACATCCTTTTCATAGCCGAATACGTTAACGCTAACGTTATTGCGACGCTCAAATTTATTTATTACGTTGGCGTCGGCAGCGACTGGGAATTCGATACCATTCCAATCGAGTTTCTTAGATTGTTCTTTAAGATCTATAGTGATTCTTTGAGGGTTTTTATCCGTTGGATTCAGCGCTCTAGTAATACACCATTTAAAACATTCATCGTCGTCGTTTTTCAGGTTAATAATAGCCGTTTTATTAGCTAAATACTCGGGAAGAGGAATATAAGAACTACCTTTCAATGGCTTATATACCACTGTATCGATATCCAACTTCATAACGGCCTTAAATCTCCAATTACTACCTCTCATCTGAAAACTTGCCATGCTCTCCTTAATTTTATCTACTGCGGCGCTATATATTTCGTTCACGTCGGTTGCGTCTAAAATGATATCGGTCTTTGATTTAAAATTAGGCTCGGCCTCGACTACCTCTCCGGATTTAATATCTACTTTCTCCATTACACAATTAAGATTGAATTGAACTTTTACCCCTCGATTTTTCATCAGCAGACTGACTACCTGCGGTCTTACGGCAACGAGAAAAGACGTAGCGTCGATACCGCCGAGTCCATCGATCGTGTATCGCTTAGTAAAACCCTTAATAGCCTTCGCGGTCTCTCGGATTTCGAACTTGTTTTTATTGATTTTACTAAAAATACTCAAAACCTTCGTCTTCAACGATTCCAATCTTTCATTCACGGTTTTCTTTTCCTTTGGAGGAATGGAACTAACCCACCGATCCGCAAAAGAATTAATAACAGACCTAACCTTAGTCTTCATCTCATTCCAAACATTACTAACAGAAGATTTCCAAATATCAGGCGGAGGTGTATACTTACCTGGAACAAGCGTTGGAACTTTAATGTCCGGAACCGGAGCGTCTAACGGATTGATCGCAGGCCTAGGCGACATGAGTGCTACGAGTTCCGCTTTTCGCAGTCTCGAATAACCGACCATGCATCTCTCTCGAGCGATATTTTGTAGTTCTTTAACAGTCTTCGACGAGTAGTCCATTTTATTATAGACATTTATTCCTTTAAGCGATTTCATGAAATTGGCATGTGTATCCATTTTATTATGGACATTCATGCCTTTAAGCCCTTTCATAAAACTAGATTGATAGAAACTATAGGAAATCCCCACCCGCGTCATCGAAACTGTGGGGATTTCCAATAGTTTCGATGACGTCATACGATGGTCGTGACGTCATGTGGTTATTGCGTGGTTGAGCCATTATGAGCGTGGTTATTGGGTAGTTAGTTACATTATGAACCTAGTTATTGGGTGGTTGTGCTGGGCGCTTAGTTTTACTACTACTACTATCAGAGATACCGAAGGATATAGATAGCCGATTTAAAAGAATAGAGTGGTCTACCGTGTCAAAGGCTGCGCTGATATCATAGAGAGCTAACAGGGTGACATGACCACGGTCAAGAGCTTGGAAGACGTCGGCTAGGAGCCGGACTAGTAGGGTTTCAGTTGAGTAGGATTTCCTAAACCCAGATTGAAATGGAGGCATGAGGGAATTAGATTCGAGGTAGTGGACCAATTGAAAAGCAACACACCGTTCCAGGAGCTCAGAAAGGAAGGAGAGGTTGGAGATGGGCCTAAAATTAGCTGGAGAATTAGGATCCAGACCTTGACGCTTAATGGAGGGAAAGACGACAGCCCGCTTGTGGGAGACAGGAACAGAACCCTGGGTCAGAGAGGAATTACAAAGTAATTGCAAAAACGGACCAAAGTCATCAATGAAATCCTTAAGTAAAAACGGAGCCTGGGAGTGATTGTGCTATCTATCAAAATGGCGTCTTTGCTACTCGTTATATAGCGGAGAGAGCGGACTGAAACAGCGTCGTTTTATAGAAACTGCCAACCTATTGTTCGTTATTCTTTAATAAAAAAATGTGGTTTCGACGTAAACGACCCTGACAATACAAAATGTACCTAAACAATTACTGCTAACAATAAAATTGCGGAAGAGTTTACACACCTTTGAAAAGGTACAACCAAGTCACTATATAATAATCACGTCTATTGTGCAGAATGCATCATGTCGTGGTTTATTACTAAAAATTAATGATAGGAGGTTGACACACCACATCACAGCTTCCAGCATATAAATGAAAGTTAATGATAATGTTAGTTTTGAGAATCAGACGGATGGAATTATGATGGTCCGATTGAGAAGTCGGGGAATAAAATTGAACTGCAAAAATAAAATTGTGAAGTTGTATTTAGTATGAAAATATTGTTTGATTTCTTGATTGTAGTGATTATTCCTTATGACAAAATTTTGAAACTAGAATATGAATCTCACATCATAATAATTACATTTGTAACAAAGAGTCATCCAACTGTATTAAATAGTTAAAAGGAGGCCCTAATAGATTAAAATTGCGGTTGAAATTGCACACCTTTCAGAAGGTTGTCACCGACGCTATATTAATATATTCAATTATTGCGTTAACCGTCTACAGTCCTAAACTTGGATAAATCATCTTTGTTCGGAGACAGTGTTTGTAAACAAATCATATCACGTCATATATCATATGGTTATTTATAAAGCGCCGCTCACAGAAGAAGCGCTTTCAGAGTAACAACCCCGGGGAATGGGAAGTTCTTCAGGCAGCGTAGCAAGAGGGGGAGATCCCAAACAGTATGTTGTTAACGAGTAAAGGGAGCAAGTCAGTCCATAAGGAAGGGCCAAGGATGGCAAAAGCACAATGCTGAGCCATCAAAGTCCTAGCCCGAGGGACAAGGAGATGAAGGTGCTCCGCGGACCGAAGGTGGGGGGGGGGGAAGAGAGCAGAGAGAGGTTTACACATTAGGTCACAGAGGTACTTAGGATCTCCTCCCTGCTGAGTCCTAGAGTCCTACAGGAGGACCTTGTACTCGATGCGAGAAGCAACAGGAAGCCAGTGAAGTACATCAATCATAAGGGTAATTATGTGGGAGAAGCGATGGAAACGGACAGTGAGTCTGGCAGCCGCGTTCAGAACAGACTGTAGGGATGAAAGGCGAGTCTTAGGTAGTCCAGCAAACAACGAATTGCAATAGTCAATGCAGCAAATGAAGGCATGAACCATAGTCGTAACAACAGAACTGATCTCCTGAAGGCCCTAAAACTCCTCATGTGATAGAAACATGACCGCGTCAGGTGCTGGCTTTGATGCGGCTTCAGAGCGCCGTTGAAGATTGGCGCTATATAAGTGTTCGGTTACAATTACAATTATTAATTTTCAGTTTCTGCTTTTAATGTACATCCTGTGGCTGCTGAGGCCGTTGGCGTACTCGACTTGTCTCTGCAAAAATACACTGTTACCAATTTAATTCTTTTCCGCTATATAACATTGGTAAAACTCTTTTTAAAGGTGTGTAAATTCAACTGATTTTGATTGCGAGTTTATTCGACCTATGTTTGGCATAGTATTTTGACGGTCTTAAACAAGTCATTAGATTAGATTAGACCAGATCCTTTTATATCAGACCATGTCTGGTTTATTGGATTGGACTGGATTAGAGTTGATTATATTGGAGCTGCTATTTCGTTATTGGTTATCACTGTTTTTCCTTATGTACTGATCTTCTGGATGTCAGCCTGATATTGGTTTGATTTTGTGTGCCATCGATTGATGCCTTATGTATTATTATTATTATTATTATTATTAATGAGCTTTTATATAGCGCCCCTTCAAGGTTATCTACTCAGAAGCGCTCCTAGTCCAACCACGGCTAAAGAGAGTAGTTTTTAAGTTTGCAAGAAACAAGGTAGAGTGAGTCATAGGGACCAGGCGAAGTGCAACAGGAAGGCCATTCCAGGTTGCAGGTCCAGCGACCGAAAAAGAACGTCGCTGCATAATGGCTGTCCGCGTGCGGGGGACCAATAGCTCGGCCTGGTCAGCCGAGCGAAGAGCAGATCTCCGCAAGACCCCCGAGGTAGAGCGACACAACTCCCGCAGGTATGGGGGAGCAAGTCCCTCTAGACAACGCCTAACCAGTGCAGAGACCCTATAGGCAATCCGCAGCGGGAAAGGGAGCCAGTGCAGAACATCCCGCATATAAAGAGAAACCTGGCCAAATCTGGGGATGCGACCAATAAGACGTGCGGCTGCACGCAAAACCCGGTCCAAACACCCAAGGCGGGCAGCTGGGAGGCCAGCGTAAAGGGCACTACAGTAGTCCAGACGGGAAACCACAAACGCATGGACAAGGGTAGAAGCAGCTGCCTGCGTCAGAGTGCGGGAGACTACCCTTAATTGACGAAGTTGATAATAAGAGTCCCGACAAAGCAAATTAATATGTCGCATGAATGTGAGCTCTTGATCCAGAATTACACCAAGATCCCGTACTGAGGAGGCAAAGGAAACCCAGGGAAATTCAAGTGCCAGACCCTCAAGGTTAATTTTTGCAAGCTGTTGGCGCGTACCAAACCAGATATATTGGGTATTTGCCGGGTTTAACCGTAGACGGTTTGAGGACATCCAGGCCTCCAAATTCCCCACGACTCGGGCGATCTCTCGAACTGCAGCAGCAGCAGTCAATGGTGAGCAGTGGACATACGCTTGGAGGTCATCCGCGTAGTACTGACTTAAGACTGCACTGGCCGCCAAGAGGGGACCAAGGTCAGCAGTATAGAGTATGTACAATAGGGGACCCAAAACAGAGCCCTGGGGCAGGCCAAATGGAGCAGGAACCCAGGGTGACCTAGCAGACCCACAAGCCACAATGCAAGAGCGGTCCTGAAGGTATGAGGTAAGCCAGTCAAGAAAATTTCCAGAGAGACCATAGGAGGTAGAGAGGCGTGTCAAAAGAATAGTATGATCAACTGTATCGAATGCAGCGCTTACATCGAACAGTGCCAATAGAGTAACTTGTGACTTATCAATGGCCCCATAAATGTCCGAGAGGAGGCGTACCAACAAGGTCTCAGTAGAGTGACCTTTCCGAAAGCCCGACTGGTAAGTTGGTAAAAGGTCATTCTTATCAAGGTGGACAGTAAGCTGAGTAGCTACTACCTTTTCAATGATTTTAGAGATAAAAGACACATTAGCTATAGGCCTAAAGTTATTAGGGTCAGCCAAATCCAATCCCTCGCGTTTAGGCACCGGGATGAGGATGGATCTTTTCTGTGAGACAGGCAGGATGCCCTCACGAAGGAAGCTGTTGCAGAGGACCGTCAGGAAAGGGAGTAAAATATCCACGAATTCTTGAAGAAGAGATGTAGGAAGCGGGTCCAAATCGCATGTTTTAGGCGCAGAAGCTAAGATGACTCGTCGTAAATCCTGGCTTGAGATTGGATCCAGGGCGGAAAGTTCACAGTTAGTCGGTGTATAGACCGGCGGAGGAGAACCGGCAGTGGTCTCTCGGACAGATTTGACTTTCGCAGTAAATGCCTCGAGAAAGGTATCTGGCGAGAAGAGTGGTGTAGCTGAGCGTCCAGCAGGTCGAGCACGGCCAAGGAGGTCATTTAAGGTCGACCAGAGCCTCTTAGGATCCCTCGAGTGGCAAGCGATCTTGTGTTCCCAGTAGGCCTGCTCTTTCCGTCTGTACTGCCGATGCATCTCGCGGACATATTGCACCCAGGCAGCGCGGTCAGCAGGCAGCTTAGTGCGCCTGTAACGCCTCTCCAGACGACGAGCATGGCGCCGAAATGAACGACACTCGGCATCGAACCACGGTGTGAGAGCAGACTGGCGCGTTCTAGCTGTGTGTGATGGAAGTAAGGTGTTAACAAGATCCGTCATGGTGGTCTCATATAGGGTGCCATAGAAGTTACTATTTACAATTACTGTCTGGCGATATCTTACGACTTTTCATACACAATATAGCATATTCTCAAGCTGCTTATCCACCACAGGATGATCTTTTGAATTTTGAACTGATTGTGGTCTGGTTTTGGAGCGCAATCGGTAACTGCCTTGTGCATTAAACACCGGCGCAATAGAAGTTACTAGTTACAATTACAATATGACAATGTTAAAATTTTGAATAAAAGAAGAATACTATGACTAAATTCTGCAATTGAATATCATTATCATTGAAAAGTTGTCTTATTAACAGTGAGTTCTGAATACTGTAGATAGAGCAGTTCTTTACATACCTCTTTTAAACTGCACATTCGCCTATAAGTAAGAAAAGGCCACAGCTTTGCCACTAATTAAAATTTCGTAAATTTAAAGGACACTCCTGTTACGAATGGGAACGGTGATGATATATTTAATAATTCGACAAATTTGTAATTTGTCATACCCGCTTATTCATCCATATTGAGCCAGTACAATCTGGATTACAATTGGTTAGACTGCCCTCCTTAGACACCTTTAAATCTTGTAAACCGATGCTACATATTCAAAGGACGCGATAACCGATTGGTATTCGCTCACAATTGGTTGCTGCTATAGCGAAGATGACTTCAAACAATTAAGGAGGTAGGTTAAGGGCGACGTCAACGGCTGTGCCAACCACATGGTGCCAGTTAACAATGGAAACTTCTGCGAGTTCACGCCACTGTCCGTACTGTGATATTGCCAGTCCCAAGCCTAGACAAAGAAGGAGGGCTACGCCTATCATCTCTCACCTAGGCTAAACCCCGAGAAGCAGCCACGATATGAAGTGTGAGCCATTATTTTCTTAGCATCGGCATATGATGCAGGGGCCAGTGCTCTCCCCTTCACAGCCCCAACTTTTAATTCCAGGACCGATTCCGGGAGGGGTCAAGTCGATAAGACAGCATGGTGATACAGTGGTAGTGTTTTGGCGGAGGAGAAGAACCAGAGCATGGTATCTTGAAGAGTTCGCTTTTCAGTCGCGAGTGGAAAGCAGCAGGAAGCTGGGGCAAGCGGAGGAGAGTTGAGAGCGACCCGCGAGATAGGAGTATAGACAAACTGCGAAATATAGAATACAACTGTAGGCCTATTCTTTCTTCTAAAGTTCAGAAGTGCAGACATGATCAAACGACAGAACATCGATGGCGCTGTGCGATTGTGAGTGAAGGACTTACTGAAGGTCCCTACACAGTAACCGTCTCAGAGGAGGAGGAGGATCGAACCCGGATCCTGCCCGTTATAACGCGAACGCTGTAACCAATCGGTTATCTTGACCCACGAGCAACTGAGAGATTGACGACCCAACCAAAAGGAACCGACAGGAGATATGACAATTGAACGCAGTCGACAAATATGTAGTTTAGGTTCAATATAATTTAGAGGTGTCTAATCTCCAAATCCAGCTCTTTTTAATATCATATAATGATTTTTATGGATGGATCCAGAGTTTTACGACATCATATGGTGACAAAGGCCGTTGAAGTCACCACTTGTGTAAACTTGTCCAAAATATGGGGGCGGGGGGACATTTGGCTATTCATTCTCCACTTGTTGCATTGGCTGTATAGTCCGTCTCATTTATTGGGGGCACGTGCCCCGGCTGCCCCGCCCCAGAGTCTACGCATATGGAAGTCACAGAAATTATTTGGCATAACACAGCCTTCTACTACTACTACTACTACTACTACTACTACTACTACTACTACTACTACTACTACTACTACTACTACTACTACTACTACTACTACTACTACTACTACTACTACTACTACTACTACTACTACTACTACTACTACTACTACTACTACTGCTACTGCTACTGCTACTGCTACTACCACTACCACTACCACTACCACTACCACTACCACTACCACTACGACCACCACCACCACCCCAGCACCAACACCAAGAACACCAGCATCAACACCAATAATAATAACAGGTAGCATAGCACACTCGAAGCGAGTTAATTTTATCGTCTCGGCTCTGCCAGCCATAAAGTATTTGTTATAATTATGTTGGCGCCAGTTTCAAACTTGGCAAAAGGAGGAGGGCGACGCTACTCATTTCCGTACTGACGCAACATCGTAAAACAGCTGCTAACCAACCATTCATTTAATTACTAATTCGCTTTTAATGATGGCTATCGGTGAAATTACGATGAAAACTGCTTAGAATATTTTCGTATCGATATCAACGGCATTTGTTGCCACAAATAACTGTTATCGAAAGTTGCATCTCTCAAACGATTGAAAGTCAGGTCGATAACTTCCCCCGTAGCCATAAAATGTCATTGTTTACTCATTGCAACGAAGATCTCCTTGGACACCTTTTAAATGTTACACAACGTTGCTATATTTAATCATAGACCGCAGAGAATCTAACTCCTCCTGCAGCTGTTGCTCTCCACTGTGAGATTGACGTTAACGGAAGTAGCAGCCACAATATGTCAATACAATTATTATTAAACGAATAACGATATAGCAGTTGAGATTCGACACTTTCGTCCCATATTAACTAACTTCGTTAAATGGCATGATTAAGGCCTACATTAAATGATAAATTCCTGAAAATAGAAAAGTAGATTAATTTGAAAAGGAGAATAGAAATCCTCGTGTCATAATTACAGCTATTGTAAACGTACAATCAAAGCTATCTAACTAGATTAAGAATCTCATGCACATTATTAATGTTCATTAAGAATCTATCTTTAAAATTTAAGCAGAAAATTTCTTGTGCACGAGATTTCCTGCAAAATATTGTTTAATTTGCTTACACTGCTAAGCACTTTTCTTGCAAGCGCATGTAATGCAAGTAATAGAGATTTACGTAGCGCCTCTGCACTGTATACTCTTGAGGTGATAAGCAACGTCGCTCATGACAGACGGTTACTCAAGTGACAGACGACTGCGTCACAATTCGAAGACGATAATATTATTGTTTAAGTTAATGCGATTATTGTGCAATATATGTCTTCAATTTACAACGTTTTAATGGTGTCTAATTCCAGCCAACATTTTAGTAGTAATTTATTATCGCGTAGCGGAATAGCTGCGAAATATGTAGTGATTGTGCATGGTGTGATACAAACACGACAGATTTTGGCCTTATTGCTTGCACGTCTTTTACTGTCAGTCAGATTTTGTGGCGTTCATTGTCATATATATCGCCAATGGAAATGTTTTAAAGGTGTTTAATATCAGCTGTCATCTTAGGGTTTTGTGAACAACTATTGCTACTACTACTACTACCATTCCTACTTCCACCACTACCACTACCACTACTACTACCGCTACTACTACTAATCGATAGTGAGTTAAGAAGGTTGTGTCATGCCAAATAATTTCTGTCGACATCAACGGCCTTTGTTACCAAACTCGGACTGTGTATGGTCCATAGCCGCTACAGCAGAAGTAACACCATGTGGCGGGCAATGCATGTATGCCTGCGTATCATCTGCGCAGAGCTCGGCTAGGGCAACATGTTCTGCAAGGAGCAGGGCAAGGCCAGAGTTGTATATAATGTACAGTAGGGGCCAAGGACGGAGCCCTGGGGCAGGCCATACGGGGCAGGGACCCACCGAAACCTATACAAGCGTGAACCACCCTGTGCGAACTCCTGGAGAGAAAAGAGCTAATCCACTCGAGAGAACAGTTATATCTCTATTAAAATCAAATATTTTGGTACTTATAAGTATGATGCTTGGCCATTATAAAAGGCTTTCTATTACATAGGTAGTTGATAAACTAGTTGAGATTAATTCCCCACAACATATTTTTTTCAGTATACCATTTAAGATCCTTGTGATCAACGGTAAGGAAAGCTTTAGAAAGGTCAAAGGTCAATTGAGAAACATGTGTTATGTACAGCTTCAGCTCTTTAAGTTTCCATACTACAGGCAATTTTTAGGAGACTGATTAAAGCTGGTTATCTTCCTGTAGACTACCCTAGATTCGAACAATTGATCCGTACTGCTGATTCTAAACTTTTCACGACCGTCCTTACATGTCCTACACATGTGCTTCATGTGCTATTACCTCCTGTTAAGCATACGGGTTATACTTTGCGACCCCGTGTTCATAATCGGGTTCTCCCGACTGCTGACAGTCTAGCTCGTAAATCTTTCATAATTAGGATGATTTTCACCGGAATATAGGCCTTAGTACTTTAATCTGGACGTGATATACATGTGTAAACCAAAATGCGGTTAGCAGTTGGATTAATAAAGGATATACTTACTTACTTACTTACTTATTTCCAGAAGAGCTGCAAGGTTCAAAAATCTTGGGCGAAACTAATTTTCACACGATGCCAAAAGTTCCTGCAAGAAAAGTAATTCATTAGCCTATGATATGTTATCTTTTCGAAATATATTGAGAAATATGGTAATATCGAGATAGGTCTATAATTATTACTTTAGCCATTATTCAAAAATATATTTAGTGGAATTACTTTGGCAATCTTCAGTGCAGCTGGTACAATTCAAGTATTAATGGAACAATATACGATTGTAGCAAAAGGCACTGTGACAGCTTATGTACCAAATTTCGCAACACACGGGTTGATTTAATCAACACAGCGCCTCTGGAATGTTTTCAATTCTTTAAAGATATTTACAACTTCTAGCGGAATATTTAGTTCAACGCCCATTGTTGTTAATCATGATCAAATTAAAAAGTTTAAAGGCAGTTAACCAATATTACGCGCTTTCCAAAGCTTTTAATGGTGTTTAACGTCAGCCAGTATTTCGTTATATTTTAATTGCTTATCGATTATTTTTTGAGGCTGCAATTATCTTGCTTCATTGACAGGAAATTTATGTATTTTATTAAACAATTTTTCGCATGAGTAGAGGTTTGAACTCTGAACTTTAACCTGTAGCTTCTAACAGAAACCCGAAGACAACTAGGAGTGTGTAATGTTCTTCAAAATGGCGTCATCGGTAGTCTTTGTATAGCTCAGACGGAGACTGAAACAGCGTCGTTTAATAGAAACTACCAACCTTTTGTTGATTATTCTCTGAGAAATAATGTTAAGTTGACTTAAACGACCCTGACAGTACAACATGTGGCTAAACAATAGCTAGCAAAAAGTAAAATTGCGGTTGACATTAAACACCTTTGAGAAGGATTTCATCGAAGCTATATATACACAATACTATATATTCAATAATCACGTCCATCTTGTTGTTTCGGTAGTGATATTATGATAATATTGTTTGATTGCTTGATTGTATTAATAATTGCTAATGAAAAATTACAAATAGAATAATAATGTCATGTCAGTATTACATGTGTAACAAATAATCATGAAACTGTATTAAAAATTAAAAGGAGGCTCTAATAGATTAGGAATCTCAACTGAAATAATAGTCTGTTATTATCAAATCTGTAGCAACTAAAGCCTTGCTTGAATATATAACATTACTTGCCTGTTAATATTGATGCAAATAATTGCTTTATTGCATTAAATGTCACCCTACCATAACACATTTAGTCTAATTTGAATCTCATGTCATTTTCACCGTTTTTTCTTAATTCATGATGATGATGATGAATACGACGATTTCTACAGCGCCGTAACACGACACATGCCGTTACAAGGGCGCTTTGACAAGTTCAACACGGTCCATAGGCCAGCTTGAAGTATAGTGTGTCTTGAGTCTGATCTCAAATGACTCCAGTGAAGTTGCAGAACGTATTGAGGTTGGAATATTGTTCCAGCATTTAGGTCCTGCCACGTAGAACTCACGTGCTCTTGCAAACCCATGACGACCCGGATCTAATCATCTGCAATTTTGGAAATGAAGTGATATGCTCTTAATTTTTTCTAAATATGTCAACGAAAAATGCCATTTAAAGGTGTCGAAACAGAATTTAGCTGATTTGTGAATTTTAATATTTTATGTAATTTCTTTTATCTTTTTGAGTAAATAAAACTCCGACATTATTACTGATTGATATTTTAGAACCATTTTCGTGACATCATATATATATATGGCATCTAAGTAATTTTGAATATTTATTTCCAACTGTTTAATAATGCGATGTCCTACATATATGGAGCTATTGTTTGCACATATGTCACTTCAAACTAAACGAAACTGTTCGAAACTGTTCAAACTAAACGAAACTGCCTTTTCAAAGAGCCACGATGTTTTGTTCCCTTTCGGTACCAGGTCAGAATCCGGGGAGGGAGATCAAGACGAGGAGAAAACATGGTGCTATGATTGAAACCGTTGGTGGCGGTGGGTGGTGGTCTTGGGGTGGCGTAAAACGGCAGAACCAGATGTCTTGAAGAGTTCAAATTTCAGTCGCAATATACAATACAACTGTATACTGATATTGCCCTCCTTCCAAAGGTCTGAAGTTCACACATGAATATACGACAGAACATCGATGGCGCAGAGCAATTGTGAGTGAAGGACTTACTGAAGGTCCCTACACTGTAACCGTCTCAGGGAAGGAGGATCGAACCCACACTCTCCACTTTACAAGGCGAGTGCTCTAACCAATCGGTTACCTTGCCCCACGAGCTGTTGAGGGATTGTTCCAAAGATTGATGGATGGGTTGAGAGTTTAACGACATCTTATGGCATGAGAGGTCGTTGACAGCAATTATTATTTTCGCATAATGAACCCTTTAGACGCAGTCGACGAATATATGAGCTCTGAAAAACATGTAAACGGTATCCAATATCAACTGAATTTTTTATCTCAATGACTTCTTGTGACTTCGAGTACCATTGACGTCGACCTAGATAACGGTTATTGATTGATTGAACGATTAAGCGCAGTCAACGAATATGTAATTCGCCTGAATATAATCTAAAGGTGTCTAATCTCAACTCCAGTTTTTATTATACTTATATAATGACTTTATGGATTGATCGAGAGTTTAATGAAATCTTATGGCAACAAAGGCCGTTGACGTCGACGGAAATTATTTTGACATTATACAGCTAATATAAACTTACTCATACTTTGGCGTTTATAAGTAGCTTTCTAAAGTACTAATAAACTTCGCCACTGCGCATCCATGTTAATGGTGCCAGCCCAAACTCTGGATAAAGGAGGAGGGTGACGCAAACGACTCTGGCAGCCATAAGATGTTGTTAAACACCGAAGACTACAACTAGTACTGCCAGTCCAAATCCTGGATACAGCAGGAGGGCGACATCAACGCCCCCGGCACCTGAAAGAAGTCGTTAAATATTGGAACAACTAATATCAAATAAATGGTGGTTGCAATTAGACACCTTTAACACGAGTTTAAGCGATAATATATATTCGAGGGATGATGTTGGACCATTATCTGATTTTTTCCTTATTAACTGATGATTAACAACGTCTTATGACAACAACGACCATTTCTTGTATACAAATGGGCAATTGAATTATATCACGCAGTACTATTTATAAATAGCTTATTAAAAACGACTGATATGGGGATTGGAATTAGACACCCTTAAAATGGGTTCAACTGAAGACACACAATGTAAACAATAACATTGCACTCTGGCAGTGCCAGTCCCAAGCATAGGGAAAGGAGAAGGGCGACGCTAATCTTTGTTATGACATCTTGTTATGATACAGCGTTGGGAACATCAACTAGTGACCGTCTTGCAATTGCCGTAAAGTCTTTTGTAACTTCAGTGACCGTTTGCAAGACTCGTGTTTCACAGTCTAGTCAAATGCATGTGTGATATATATACGGTTATTTAAACAGAAGCAAGACGAAGGGAGGAAGGAAGGAAGGAAGGAAGGAAGGAAGGAAGGAAGGAAGGAAGGAAGGAAGGAAGGAAGGAAGGAAGGAAGGAAGGAAGGAAGGAAGGAAGGAAGGAAGGAAGGAAGGAAGGAAGGAAGGAAGGAAGGAAGGATCTTGAAGAGTCGTATATTTTGTGGGAGAACTAGTGTGAAGAAATGGAGGAATGCACCTTTCAAGTAATTCTGAAATGCTGAGTACGTCAAAGGCTATTCTTAGAGCCTGGATAACGGGTATTTCCGTAACTGGACTTTTATATAATTGCATAATTAAATTAGGTCATATTTCAGCGTGATATAAATTGTTAATTTGGCGTGATATAAATAGTAAATTAAATTACATCATACTTTGGTGTTGTATTAGCAACATGTTTTGTTACGTCATACTTTCACGTTATATAAAATTTAATAGCTCGTCGCAATCAATGTCTTTTATCACTGTGTAATCCCATCGTCTGTGTCGACGGGAATCAATCAATAAACGAATATTTGATTGAACGATTTGACAGATTCGGTGATACGAAAGAATAGGAAGTTATTCTCTTCCCGAAAAGGAGAATTTCTTCCTCTAGCTGCTTCAGACAGGAGTTGGTCGTATTAACAATGGCAGTTGGTTAGTTGCAGATTAACTACACTGTTTCATAACATAGATGATTGTCGTCGCCCTCCTCCTTTCTCTGTGCTTTGGACTGGCACTTCCAGAGTACGGGTTTTGTTGGAGTTCGAACGTCAACTCCTGATTCTGATCAGTTTCTGTTATTTAGTGACATCTTGCGACTGCCACGGCCGTTGACCTCGTTCTGACCTTGACGTCGTAGTGTCCAAAAAAAACAAGCTAGATATATTAGCTATTTACTGCAGTTGTCTCCGTTACAATGATATCACTCCAAGCCAACACTGAAATGATTTATGGAGAGAGGTATATATAGCTTTTGTTAAAAACGTTTTAAAGGTGTCTAAATTTGACTAAATTTGTAATTGTGATTTTAGTCGACCGATATCCGGCTTATTATTATAACAACGCTATTAGAGTTATTAACTTCTTTTGTGTCAGATCAGGTCTAGTTTTATTCCATTGGATTAGGTTAGATTTATTTATATCAGACTATTTCGCTATTGTTTACACTGTTTCTTTCTTATGGATTTATCTTCTGGACATTGGCCTAATTGAGGCTTGGTTCTGGAGTGCCATCGGTTGATTCCTTGCGCATTAGACACTGGCGCTATAGAAGTTACTAATTAGAATTACATTTAGGACTGCTATGGTCGTTGATGTCGACTTTACTTTACAAAGCTTAGCAACACCTACTGTCCTACACGAGTTCCTGATAGTAGTTACACCCAGGGTTAATATCTAAAAATTGGGGTAACTGTCTGGCCTTAAACTTGTGAGTCGTGACCTCCGAGGAGATTCTGTGGAGGAGGTTAAAGCAACATGTTACACTTACGTGTATCATTACACAAATATACAGCGCTGTAATCCAAATAAATCTAAAACACCGGTTTTTCTGAAGTAATATTTGCTCCATAAATAGACGAAAGGTAGAACTTACATTCCACGAGCTGTACTATGCCAAAACAATTTTTGTCGACGTCAACAGCCTTTGTTGCTATAAGATGTCGTTAAACCCTGGATCCATCCATCCAACTTACATTCCAACTAGAATGAATAATTTGCACTCAAAAAATGAACCGATAATTATGTGATAAACTATTTCTTCAAGGCTTACACGGCCATTGCGGCCGCAAGATGTCGCTAAACTTTAAAAATAATAAATTCTGGAAATAGTATCATTATCACTGAAAAATAGAGTTATTAACAGTGAGCGTCGGTATACTGTAGACAAACAGTTCTTTACATACCTCTTTTAAACTTCACATTCGCTTATAAGAAAAAGAAGCCGTAGACAAATCTGCATGTATAGAAGTGAAGACAGGGACAGCCTACAAAACGACGAAGCGGGTGGTTTAAGATCATCTTCAGGCGCACTCAGACAAGTTGGAAATCTACACTGACGGTTCAAGGACAAATGACGGAAGTGGAAGCTGCTCCTTCAAACGACCTTGCAAAAGAGACTCCGAGATAAATGTTGCCACCAAGAATTGATCTACTGCATTCGGACAACATTAACACACCTGAACTGTCTGGATATTATCTATAAATATCTTATAGCCATACATAAGACCTTGTAGAAACCTAATATGAACTTTAAAACGAACATTGTATAGAATGTAGACACTGTATAAATAATCACTCTCAGACACTATTATTCTAGATTCTCGGTCAGCAACGCCCAACGTCTTTGTTACGAAGGCGTCTTTAAAATAAATAAATATATACAACTCCGCCTCTCTTTGTACTCTGATAGTGCCAGTCCGAAGGCTGATTAAAAGGGGAGGGCGACGCTAACATTCAGTGTCGATAAATTTAAACTACTACTACTATACCCCTTGAAAGAGTAATCTTATTACAGCTGCTTTATGCCATACGAACGGTTAGAACTGTTCAAAATAATGTGTAATTAGACACCTCTTTTAACCCTCAGAGGCCAACCTGGGGTGAATTTTTCACCCCACTGTCAGTATTTGCGCTGAATTTTTTTACAGCTTTGGAATTATGCCGTGCGCCTTTGTGTATCTGTTCATAGATGACTTTTGCTTAATTCCATATATTTTGTCTTACTTATTTTGGATGAATGGTCACGTGACTGACGTCATACCGTGGCCAGTATTCGCTGTCATATGTGTGGCAACTTTGTCTGTGGAACGCATGCAACAAAGCGTTACTTGTGTGTGGATGACTGTAGACTCGATGATTGTGCTGATAGTTGAGTTTAGTTAGGTTTCCTAGTTTTGCAGTTTTATGTTGAACTTGGTACAATTACCATTGTTGATCGAACATGGTTTAATTTTATATCACATGCCTCAAATAGTGAGGGGTGAAAAATTCACCCCAGGTTATCCAATGTGTGATTTTTTTATAGGTTAGCCTCTGAGGGTTAAGTTTGATATGTGCCATATAAGAAAAAGCAGAAATGTATTATGATTTTGCTAAAGGCTGTTTAACATTTAGGGATCGATATAGTTGATGTGTTCGAATATTCACATAAGTTTAGATTAAAGCCACCTTTTAAAGGTGTACGACGTCACTAAATACTTTATAACCATCAACCAAATGACATTAGACTAAAAAAAGGCTGCATTATTCCAATATAATTTTCTCGACCTCAACGGCCTTTATTGCCATAAGACGTCGTTAAAGTATGGCTCAATATAAGACTAATATTAACCGTTGTAGTAAGCCTATACTATGCCAGTTTAACGCGCTTGAAAATAATTACACACCACTTTTAAATTTGAGATTTTGTCATATAACTGAAGTTTGATTTGAGAATCGCCATTCACGGCTCATCTTTTCACTTTTTACTGTCGCTGTACTCATTTTAAAGCTTAGTTCGCAAGGAGATGTTGGAGGAACACAAATCTCGAAGTAACATATAACACCCTGGCGGGGATTTGAACCCCCAACCTATTGGCTGGCATTCCAGTGTACAGTGTACTTACCACTAACCTATTTCAACATTGGTTGGATGAGATCCACAAGAACGCTATATCATCCCCAGAGGGTGACAGGTCACAACAGAGGGTTGTTATCCCTCTTGGCTTCTAAAGCGCCTCTCACTGACTTCTAACAGGAATATTAATGACGGAAACTATTCGTACGATTGAACATAAACTCCTGGCGGAGACCACAGCCGATGAATGCCGAAAATTCCCGATCACATCCGAAATCGACGATTTCCGTACGGTTTTTATAATGCCAGAGGAAAGCGATTATTCATTATTGCATTATGTGTTTCATGTCCAACGTCTTTCCACGGAAACTATAACAGCGAAATTGAACCAGTTTGACGAAACGGCGGCATATAACACCGACTAGCGTACGAAACTATCGGAAGAGACTGAAACTATAGCAAAAACGCACCAAGTTGAGTAAGAACATGACCGAAGACTTGTTATCTTGTGAATGTAAATATCAAAAATTTCGAGCTCTGCGCAAAAGCGAAGTTCAGAGAGATCAAATTTAAACCGGCGCTATATCAATTCTAACCTCAGCTCTTTTACCTTTCACCTCTTGCAATCTCTCCACAGGTCTTTCACTCAAAACTGAAATCTTTCGTTCAACACTGAATTATTTCAAAACTGAATTCTTTTATTTAAACCTGGATTCTTTCATTCCAAAGTGAACTCTTTCACTTAAAACTGAAAACAACTCTAACGGCAGCCACCTTAACCGTATGATTGTCTGCCAACCATTTTGACGTATTACAGCCTTGGGATCCAGAGTTCAACGACATCTTATGGCAACAAAGCCGTTGACGTCGACATAAATTATTTTGGTATAATACAGCCCTTTTAGCTTAACCCTCGAATGCCCAAGGGGGGGGGTCCGACCGGACCCCAGACCCGCTTTTCACGGATAACTTTAGAACGGCTACGAAATTGTAGAAATGCTTTTAGGACATCCTAAAGCATTCAATTGGGCTTCGTATGTTATATTTTGCGTGATTATACTACCACCCTGTAGCCCACAACCATAGCATATACCAAGGACACCCCAAAGATATGCGGCTGATGGTCATACTGGCATATAGTTTGCCAACCCAGAAATAAATTATTTTAACGCACGTTATTGTGAAATACCATATATCAGTCGATTGCAAATTGAATTTGGATTATAACAAGCCAAATCCCGTTAAAATATTCCAATCCTGTACCCCACAACCAGGGAACAACTACATGCGTACAATTGAATACATGCGAAAAATCCCGAAATTGCAAAGAAACTACAAAAGAGTAGGCCCCCTATTAAAGTTCAAATAAAGTTTCACCAGGTGGCGCTATTGTGAAATACCATATATCAGTCGATTGCAAATTGAATTTGGATTATAACAAGCCAAATCCCGTTAAAATATTCCAATCCGTTCTCCAGATATCACAATGAAAACATTGGGGTCCGGTCGGACCCCCCCGTTGGGCATTCGTGTACCAAAAAATAGCTTGGGCACTCGAGGGTTAAATGCAGTCGATGAATATATATGACCTTTGAAAAGCATTATAATGGTGTCTAATCTAAAGTGTTATTTTATATCTATAGCATCGTTTAGCTGCGATGGCAGTTAACGTCGACCTTACTTAGATGGACCGAACCAATAAACGTAACTTTTAAGCGTAGTCAAGGAATATGTATTTTCGGTTAAATCTAATATAAAGGTGTCTAATCTCAACTTTTATGTCATTGATATCGTGTAGGCACGAGGGCCCTTAACGTCGACCTTACATATTGGGAGTGCGGTGGTGCATTCTTGCGATTATTATTTATTATTCCACAGTTTAACGTCGCCGTATGACACCAAAGGCCGTTGACGACAATTTAGAAATACAGTTTACAGAAAACGATAAACTTATAGTGTCCGAAAGACACCATTTAAAGGTGTCAAACATAAGCTTACAATATCAATAATGTCACATCATTTAAAGCAATATATCTAATGTTATTTATAAAACACATAGCTCTAAACTGTTTTGATACAAATTAAACAGTACTTCCCAACTATTGTCACTCGCAAGAAATATTTAAACAACTTCAGATGCACAGTACATATAATTATTACATTATATTCTTATTTTATCTTTGAAATATTTAATTGATTATTTCTTATTCCTCAGTTCAATTATTTCTTATTCCTCAGTTCAATTCCTCAGTTCTTGCGATTAAACGCAGTTGACGGATATGTATTTTTGGTTAAATATAGTTTAAAGGTGTCTAAACTCAACTTCAGATTTTATTATTAATATCACATTTTATAGATAGGTCAAGAGTTTACCGACATCTGGAGAGAAGAGGAGAGGGACACTAATCATTTTTATTATGATACAATGTCGGTAAACTACAATTGAGCTATAATTGGTAATCAGGCTCTGTATGTGCAGGGTTAACATGAAACAAGCAAATTACGGACGCCATTTTGTTGCTACAGAAAATCTCTCGACTGCTGTCTACCTGTTCTACGTCATCTCCGGACAGAAGCCTAGGCTAGGCAGGGAGTACGCTTAACGCACGGAAGGCAGCCATTTTGTTGCTTCTGACGCACGCAACTCAGCCATCTTGTTGCTTCTGACTAACGCGAGGCAGTCATCTTGTTGCTTGTGACACAGACTACTTCAGCTCAATTATATTTTTATAAATGTATTGTACGCACACCTGGTTGCTTTAGATTTCTCTAAAGCGTTCGATAAGGTGAGACATACTTACTTGGAAGAACAGCTCGCTGAACAGTGGATCCCGCACAATTGGATCGTCGTCCTATTAACATAGAACCAAATACAATGGTGTCAACTATAATGCAAAGACAATCAGCGCCAGTGTCGTATAGAAGGATCGGGGTTGGGACCCATAGACTTTACAATGGCAATATCGAAGCTAAAACCATTGCATCACACTGGTCTTATAATAAAATATACGGATGATTGTAACGTCCTAATATCATCTGCCAACAGCGACCTGTTGGAATCCGAAATAGAACACGCCTCGACATGGGCTGAGTCGCGCAATCTGAAACTGGACCATGCAAAGATCCAAGAAATGTTAGTTGGGAACCCGGTAAAGGAATGGGAAAGGAAGTGCCCAAGGCAACACCGGGCTTGACCAGGGTGGGGCAGCTGAAGATCCTGGGCGTTTTGATGTCAGAGCACCTCAACTTTGACGCGCAAGTAAATAATGTGATCATAGCAAGGCAGTCGATGTATCGCGCCTTAGCTACGCACGGGCTATCGGACCACTCAATTCGAGAAGTAATATAAAGAGCAGCCATAGTGTCGCGGATGATATACGCGGCCCCGGCGTGGTGCATGAAGCGTTGTGGGAGGAGTGAACTTTTGTTATCCGAACGCGATATTCCTAATTATATTTGTAAGTTGTAACATTAAACACCAAAGTGAGGGTAGCAGTTTGTTTTTAATAAAGGATATACTTACTTGCTTACTTACTTATTGTTAAATTTATTATTATTACTATTTTTTTTTATTATTATTGTGGTTGTTGTTGGTTTTGTTGTTGGAAGTGAAGCGGAAATTGTAATATTAATAGTATGCTATCAGTGGTTGCATTATTATTAGTGTCTATATTTAAACCTTTTCTATTTGTATTGTTAGTGCGAATGTTGACAGGCCTGGATTAACGACGGTTCCAGTGGGTCCACAGACCCAGGGCTACTAAACATTTCAGATTAAGGGGCCTACCATTAATATGCCACCTTAAATTTTTTTACTATTATTTTGGTATTCAAATGTTACATCGTTGACATGTAAGAACCGAAATATGTTTAAGCACGCTAGTTTTACTGCAAACAAACAACGATAGTCACTTGCAAAATTTAATGGATAGACAAGACAATTATGAGATAATTATTGTGACCGTTAGCTCCGTTAGACTGTTAGTGTTCCTAGGACAGTTTACTCTGCTGAGGCTGCTTATAGCCTCTTCTGCCCATTACCGTGAGGCGTCGGCAGTTTTGAGTCAATTGCCGTCAGGGCCAATTAATATAATAATAACACAGCAGTTAGCAACAGGAAGTGTAAGATATATAGAGCAATGCATACACTCGGATATCCTGATTGCAAATTGCATTCCTTCGTAATTTGCAACATTTGGAGAGCGATGAAACCATCGTTCTCCAAATGTTGCAAATAATGAAGGATTATTATAACATATCATATGCCGGTAACACAAAAGCATGAGGTATTTTAATGAGCTACTTATATAACGCCAAATTAAGATGCAATTTAAAATATGCGTTTACGTTGAGCGCCATGTATTTCATTTATTCATCCATCCCTCTCTGCCCTCAGTTTCTCCTACCCAAACCCCATGACCAACCCAAACTCCCCAGCAAGTCAACCGAACCCATTACCTCTTCACCGACTAGAAATCTCGCTGTCATTCCCAAAATTCAAACTGACTCGTCAAAATCTCACCATAATATGTATAAAACAAAACCTCTGACGTCACACAGTCGTGCTCACAAAGCGCAAACGTCACCATTAAGCTACGCACCAGCCGTGAAACTCGCAGCGCGAGCGTCAAATCGACCGTATACGGTAATGACGTTACTAATGGTTATCTCTCTCGGCGCGCCTTAGACGAACGATGGTGATACGTCTATGGGGCGCCGAACATGCTTCGTTAACTTACAATTAAAACCCTCGGCGAGAATTAATGAAAATACGGGAAGCGTTATAATTGGCGAGAGTAGTAGGAGTATATCATAAATTTATTAAGCGCTAGAAACCCATCGCGCCGGTGTCCGAGAAACCGCTGGGGCGTGTAATGTTATGCGTCTGAGTGATCATTGTCCTCTTTGGCGGAGAAAAGGGTTTTCGCACGGGGTTAGAGCTGTCACTTCGAAGATCTAGTTGATTTGTAACGTTAACACTAATATCAACGATTGCATAAAAACTGTCAACAATATTCTGAAAATCTAGCCGGTGTACAATTTCTCGCTCATTATTCATTAGTGTCAAATTTGTCAGTCTATCTTGTTCCATCGTAGATCTTAAAGCAGTTTTTATGCGCTTCAGGTGACTAAACGATCTTTCACCACTGCTTCTATAGACACAGGAAGTGTGAGATATATGAGGCGCTTTATAAATTTCTAGATACAATACAATACAGTATAGGCCTACGCAGAGCAATGCAAACATTCGGATATCCTGATTGCAAATTGCGTTCCTTCATTATCTGCAACATTTGGAGAGCAGTGGTTACGCCATACTCTGCCACAGCCTTTCGTTGTCTTAAACTTGCCTTAAATCCTGAGTATGGATGGATGAATGGCTGAATGGTGGATGGATTTATGCATGGATGGTTGGATGGATGGATGAACTGGTGGATGGATGAATGGATGGAACGATGGATGGACGGACGGACGGATTGACGGACGGGAGGACGTTGGAGAAGTATTCTGAAGGAATGAAGGAATTCAGTAATAAGTACGTTAGTAAGTATATCCTTCATTGAAACAACTGCTAACCACACTTTGGTGTACATGTTAATTTTATCAAGTATATATCATCTAAATTATAAAAGTTTTACGAGCTAGATTATCAGCAGGTGGGATGATTCGGTTATGTAAACGGGGTCGCAAAGTGTGTCCAGTGGCTTTTATAGGAAGTAACAGACTTGGACTTGGACTTGTTTATATCAGTGGATCTTTCGAGTCGTTCTGAAATGGCGCTATAAAAATGTCAGCGGCTTTCTTAGAGCGTGGATGATGAGGATTTCCGTAAACGGCGTTTGACGTAAATACATATTTTAAATTGCGTCCAAATTTGACGCTATATAAATAGTTTATTAAATTACGTCATGGCATACTTCGGTGTTATATAAATTGCTAATTTAATTACGTCATAGTATGACATTATATAAATAGTTCATTTTCGCACGTCATACTTTGGGTTGTATAACTATTGCCCTTCCTAATATTACCTCATTGCCTTGCGTGATAATACTTTGGCGTTCTGTAAATGTCACATTTACTTACGTCATACTTTGGCCGTGTATACATAGCTTATAATTATTACGTCATGCGTTTACGTTTATAAATAGTAACTGATTAACTTACTTTCTTTTTTGGATGACAAGATACGTCGTCTACGTTCCTTTTGCGTCGCCGTATTTTCGATCTACGCTTCCAATCACGTGATTTACGACAACATCCGGTCTATACTAGGCGCCAAAAACCTGCTCCGTACACCAGAGGGCGACGTGGCATTTTGCGAGGGTCGTAAATCGCCCATTCAATTATCTCTCCCGCGAAGATACACCCTGAATGCTTACCCACCCACCCGCCCTTTCTGTCTCCTGGCTTATTCACCCTCACCCTCCCTGACGAATTATTCCCCGGAAGAGAAGGGCTGGGGTGGTTTATTGGGGTCGGTCTGACTTCTGGTCTTCCCTGATAGGGTTTTGTCCAGGTCTCTGGCATTTGTGACTGTCTCTCTTCGCTTCTCTCACGGGGAGAGACAGACAACTAATATCCTCACTGGAAGACACTTTATGTGTGTACGTATGCGTGACTGCATGTATGTATGTTTGTCCGTGTGCATAGGTGTGGTCGTGCATGCGTTTGTGAATGTTTATGTCGCTGGAGAGTGGCGTTCTAACAGCTCTAAAAGGCTGAGCCGATGGTTTATCTCGTGTGTGTGTGTGTGTGTGTCTGTGTGTGTGTGTGTGTGTGTGTGTGTTTGTGTGTTTGTGTGTGTGTCACAGTGTGTGTGTGTGTGTGTGTGTGTGTATGCGCGTGTGTGTATTTCTATGACTATTTATGTAGCGCCTCTTCTCAAAAGCGCTGTTCTAAAAACGTGAAAAGGCGCGTCTTAAATTTTGGTGAAAATGTAAAGTTTGCGTTCAAGCATTTATATTTGTATTTTTGTAGGTCAGTAAACAAGTATGTATGCATGTATTTATGTCTGCATGTATGTGTGTACTTTTGTATTCGTATGTATGTATGTACGTCTGTTTATGTATATGTATGCATGCATTTATTTGTCTATTTATATATGTATATATGTATGCATATATGTATACATGCATGCATGTATATAGGTAGGTATGTGTATGTATGTATGTATGCATGTACATATGTAATAATAATAATAATAATAATAATAATAATAATAATAATAATAATAATAATAATAATAATAATAATAATAATAATAATAATAATAATAATAACAACAACAACAACAACAACAACAACAACAACAACAACAACAATAATAATAATAATAATAATAATAATAATAATAATAATAATAATAATAATAATAATATTTCGGCATGCGGGTATCGAACTCACGTCCTTCTTATCTTCGTGCCAGCGTCTTACCATTCAACCATCTCCCGGCCCCATGCATGTATGTTTGTATGTAGGCAGGTGTGAATATATGAAAGTGTGTATGTATAATTGTATATGCAATATGTATGTGAAAATGTTTGTATGTAGGCTATGCATGTAAAGCTGCTGACTATGTGTGTATATGTGTATGACTGTGTGTTCTTTCCTCCCATCGTCTTTACTCCTCCATCGCTGATCATCTGTCAAACGCAGATTCCTTCTATTCGTCTTCTTACGGATCGACCGCTAACGAATACAACCGAAGCGAAAAGACCCGGGATTCTACGGACTTTGCCGACGGATTACGGGATTTGCCGAAGCCGTCTTGTTAATTTGTCGCCGGTCGGAATTCGACCGAGCGGACATCGCTTATAACGAGAGTTTCGTGTTCAGAGCAGCGAACAGGAGATCTGTAAGAACGCGAGTCACCACATCGGTGTTTCAATGGAACGCCGCATTACGTGTATACTTGCCGCTGGAGGCGCCACGAGAGTTTCGTCGAGATGTGAGAATTATAGGGTTTTATCAGGCCTAGCAATGGATTGGGAAGGTTTTCTCTTACATTTTTATGGATTAATTAGTCAATACTTAGAAATAAACTTCGGTTTAACGACATCTGGTATCAACATTCAATCGTAACAATCATTGCACAAACAGCATTCACATTAAACTACACAGGTTGCTAACATAGTTGCTCTTATAACTGTTTTAGTCGGTAACATAATTTAAATGTGAGCTTTATATACTAAGTAAATGTGAAATAATGCATTACTGAAACATATCTAACGTAATTTTGGGGTTTATACTCAGATACAACATTCACTAGACAAACGCAATTTCACCACAATAGTCGAGAAACTTCTCGTAGACACAGTTATATATAGCGTAGGTTGCAATCTTTTTAAAGGTGTTTCATTAGGTGCTGTTCTACCGAGGAAGAAGTTGATTTATATATAGCTTCGGTGAAATTATTTTTAAAGGTGTTTGTTAACGATTGCTGCGCTGACAATGGTTTCCGTTGTTAAGCGAAACGGAGGATAGTCGATGGGAGGGTTGAAAAGGTCAGGAGGAGGGACTGATGTAAGAAAGGAAAAAATCTCCCCACTAAATGACCAAATGACTAATTAACTTTCTACGAGGGTACGGATACTTGATTTATGTCGATATAATCTTGAAGTTTAATAATTTGATCTATAGTAATTTTATGTCTTCTAAATCATGTTTGATATTTATTAAGAATTTCGTTATGTTCAGTGAACCACTGAATTCTATTTCTAATCATTTTAAAGCAAGGATTGGGTGTAACGCAATATCGTGTGAACTTAGAAGGTAAATATATGGATCGTGACAGTAGTTTTAAAGGTGTCTAACGTCAACTGGAACATCGTTATAAGTTTAACTTTATAAAGACATAGGAGGGGGCAGTGGTGGATAGTTTCTTTTCAAAATCAACTATAGTTACACTAACTCGCTACTGGAAAAGAAAAAGTAACTATATAGTTACCTGGAAATAGTTACTTTAGAAAAACGTAACTAGTAACGTTGTTATAATTACTTTGAAAAGTAAATAAGTATTTTTAGTTACTGTAAGTGGTAATGTTAACTTAAATTATCAGCTGCATATCCATGATGAAAGTAGATTTTGAAATTGTCGAATAAAAGGAAAGAGTTCAGAGCCATGAGCACAAACGGAAATGTCCGGGTCACTTTAATTCATGTGAATCAAAGAATTTTCAGATTAATAATAAAACACCTTTAATAATAGTTATTGCGCCGTTATAGAACTAGACCACGCAGACATAGATTGGTTATAAAGTACAACAGTTACTAAATTTGTTGCATTACCGTTACCTCATAAAAGTACTCAGTTATCCCAAAAGTAGCCGTAAAATGGTAGCTATAGTTATAGAAAGGCAGTAATGCTCATCACTGAAGGCGGGACAGAAGGAGAAGAAAAAAATCTCCACGTTAAAAATAAACCAGAGCTACCCTCCCTACTTATTTACTGATACGACGGAACGTGCGGTTGGCCTACTCTCCCATTAATGAGTATTCTCTCCTCAATTGACTTAAGTCATGGGTTCATAATTAATCACGCGGTTGTAAGATAAGTTCGGGTTTAATATTATTATTGGCACGAGACTTTGAAACTTTGAGATTTTGTTACCAGCAGTTTAACGGCACCTTATTGCATCAAAGACCGTTGACGTTAATAGGAAAAATTGTTTATGAACGGCTCTTACCTTCCCTTTCATATTAGACAGTAATAACCAGCCAATGCTAGATATAATAGACCTTAAGCCGTGGATAGAAAAATACTCGGACTAAATCTGCAACTGAATATCAGTAGCATTATCACTGAAAAATTGAGTTATAAACAGTGAGGGTCTCTAAACTGTATACTACTAGAGAAACAGTTCTTTAGATACCTGTTTTAAATTTCTTAGTCGCCTATAAGTAAAAGAAGCGCACAATTCTATAATTTGTGACCAATGACATATGGGCTATAATTGTCTTGCAAAGGGTGAGATATGCTCAAAATAATGAGCAACTACACACCTGTTTTAATCGTCATATTCGTCCTATAAGAACAAGCAGACGCTCTGTTATGCTTTATATGTCTTGTACTATGAAGAACGGCGAGAAAACTGAGAACCCTTCCGGATAATTTATCTCCACCGTCAACAGGCTTTGCTGCCATAAGATGCCGTTAAACATTTGAAACAATTACGAGTTCACGCCACTGTCCGTACTCTGGTAGTGCCAGTTCAAAACGTAGACAAAGAAGGAGGGTTACGTTAATCATCTTTCACCTATGCTAAACCCCGAGAAGCAGCCACGATATGAAATGTCAACCATTATTTTCTTAGCATCGGCATAAGATGCAGGCGGCCAGTCCTCTAGCATTCACAGCCTCAACTTTTAACCGAAAGTCTACGGTCGCTGTACTCATTTAAAATTTTAGTTCGCAAGGGGGCGTTGGTGGAACATAGATCTCGAAACAACGTTTAAACTCTTGGCGAGGATATGAACCTCCAAGCTGCAGTGTGTTTACCACTAACCTATTTCAACGTTATTTATTATTTATTATGAACAATTTTAACGCTCAAAGTCACACAAAAATGCGAATCTGAGCCGCGGTTAGTCAGTCGCCAGAGGAAAAGCAGTTAGATATCCAGATGGTTGAAAGCCAGTGAGAAGTAATGAGTTTTGAGGCGTTTCTTGAAAGAAGAAGAAGAGGTCGAGCAACGGATAAACATTGGTAGTCGGTTCCATTCCTTGGGGGCTGCAACACGAAATGCACGAGAGCCCATGGCAGTGCTGCATCTAGGCTCAACAAAAAGACCCATAACCGAAGACCGCAGACTGCATGGCGGGATTTAAGGAGCGAGTGGTTGTTAAAGGTAGGTAGGAGTGCACATTGTGAGGGTTTTATGGTCAAACAGGCCAGTTTAAATCTAATTCTGATTTCTGCAGGAAGCCAATGCAGCTGATGGATCAGAGTTAATGAGTTTGAAAGGGGCACGCAGAATCACGCGGGCCAGAGAATTTTGGATGCGTTGAAGCCTGTTGACTTGAAGATCTGACATGCCTACAAACACAGCGTTGGCATAATCGAGGCGAGAGCAGACAAGAGAACAGGCTATGGTCTGTGACATGTCTTTGGGAAGAACAGAGCTCATGTGACGTATTGCCCTCGATATGGCAGAACCAAGAAACGTTGGTTGGATGAGAAGCACAAAGGTCGTTATATCATCCCCAAAGGTGACACGTCAAAGCAGATGACATGCAATTCCCTTGGCTTGTGATTTCATAATCTGATCTAAGATTATCAGAACATTAATGACGGAAATCATTCGTACATTTCAACATAAACTCCCGTCGAAGACCATCACCGATAAAAGCCGGAAATTCCCGATCACATCCGAAAACGACGATTTGCGTACGATTTTCATAGCGCCAGAGGGAAGCGGTTATTGCATTATGTGTTTCATATCCAACGTATTTCCACGGGAACTATAACAGCGAAACTGAACCAGTTTGGCGAAACTGCAGCTTGTAGCACCGATTACCGTAAGAAACTATCGAAGGAGACTTAAACTATCGTAAAAGCGCACCAAGTTGAGTAAGAACATAACTAAAGACTTGTGACCTTGTAACTGTAAATCTCTGAAATTCCCATCGCTACGCAAAAGCGATGTTAGGGAGACAAGATTTAAACCGGTACTATATGAATTCAAACCTCAGCTCTTGCTACCTTTCACCTCTTGCAATCTTTCGACAGGTCTCTAATTTAAAACTGAAATCTTTTGTTCAAAATTGAATTCTGTCATTCAAAACTGATTTTTTTTCAAAACTGGATTGTTCACTTAAAACTGAATTCTTCTTTTGCTCAAAAGACTGAAAACACTCTTATCCTTATTTCTCCTCTTCCCTTTGCCTCCCTCTACGCCTAAATTCTAAACACTATCCACCTTAGCCGTTTGACTGTCTGCCCACCTGACCCTTTTGATATTGCCCTTTGACCTCTTTTACTTTCTCTGCCTATGTATTATGTTTTGACTGAGCGCCGTGAATAAGCTGGTTCCCCGCGACTTAGCGTTTGTGGGCGTTGATGACATCTAGAGATTTTATACGATTCAGTTATGTTGCGCCTTTCCCAGCCCTCAAGAGCCAGGATGTTTTGGTCCCTTCCGGTGCAAAGTCAGAATCCGGGGATGGAAGTCAAGCCGAGGATACAGCATAGTGTAACGGTGGAAATCGTGATGAGGGTGGAGCAGGAGTAGAACCAAGGTATACGATAGCTTGAAGAGTCCGGTTTTCAGTCCTGAGTGGAAAGCTGGAGGAGAGAGCTAGGGCCTCGAAGGAGAGGTGAGATATACATACGAGAATGGATGGTGAGCAAACTGATGAACCAGCTACCGTGCTCCACGAACTGTCGACAGATCGTTCCAAAGATAAATGGGTAGATCCAGAATTCAACGACGTCTTAATACGGCATCAAAACCCGTTGACGTCGACATAAATTACTTGTATTCTGCAGCCTCCAAAGGCAATAGACGATTACATAAGAACTTTTTAAACCATTATAATGGTGTCGAATATGAATGGTAAATTACATCAGTGATATCTTGTGGCTACGATTGCCGTTAACTTTGACCTTTGCTAGAATTTCATTAACCGTTGCTGTTGACCATCGGACGCAGTAGACGAATATGTAATTTCGGTTGAATATAATTTAAAGGTGTCGAATCTCAACTTCGGATTTTATTATTCATATCATGGTTTTATGGATAGATCCAGAGTTTAACGATATCTGAAGAAAGGACTAGGGCGATACTAATCATTTTTGTTATGATACAGTGTCATTAAACTTCAATCAACCAGTGGCGTAACAACCTAGCCGGGGGCCCTTGGACATTCTAAGCTTGGGGGCCTTACCCATTAAAACGTAAAATAATGATATAGCTATATTTTAAACTGCAGTTAGATTAAAAAAGAGTATTAAACGTTCTCATTAATGACCCATATTTCAAGTCACATTAATTATAGTTCAAGACAAAAACGAATACAACAAAAAACGAATACAACAAAAATGTATTGCCTACGTACACTTGCAGTAGGCCTAATATAGTGTATGCAGTTCTCACATCATGTCATCTATCACGGAATTGGCTACATGTCTTTGTGCTGTTTGTCACTCACCCAGTCACCGTCGCCAGTGCTGAGCGCTCCATCTCTGTAGTTCTTCAGAGAATTACTTCACGAATTTGGCTTTACTATGAGCAAATTTGTCTATCAAGTTATCAATATTCAATTGTTTTGCACATTCGATTTTCGATCGCAAGAAGAGCAAGACCATCAAGCCTGTCCTGTGAGGTAGTGGATCTAAGATACGTCTTTATAAGTTTCAACTTGGAGAAGGAGCACTGGCAACGGTGACTGGGAGAGTGTCAAAAGCACACAGGCAGTAGCCAATTCCGGGATAGATGGCGTGGAGTGAGAGCCCAATATGAGTTTCAGTATGTCCAACACAGTTTTTGTTGTTTCGAGTTCCTTGCTGAACTCACGTCTGAAGGACCGCGCCTCTGACAAAAAATCGGGGCCGATGTCTGATTAATATGTTTGTTGCAGTTTTGTTGCTGCTAATTCCAAATGAACATCGGATAAGTGCAGAAGAGATTTGGGATAAAGAAAACTAAACGCTGCAGAAACTAACACTGCCCTTCAAAACGACTCTTAAGCTGAGCCATTGCTGTCTACTATAGCGAAAAATACATGACTCTTGAAAGCTATTTCTGGTTCGATCGTCACTGTTCAGTTCACCAGAGAATTTATTTGTGCGACTCATTCTAACTTCGGCGTAATCTTACAAAGAGCTGACTGATTGCTGTAGCTGTAGTAATGATAGATTCATATGAATCACGCATGTATGATGTTAAGTCAAATGCCACAGAGAGAAGTCTGGTAGCTGTAGATAGGTCTATATATATATATAGACTGATTGAAGTGCACGAGATGCACTGTCAATTGTCAGTAACAATTGTTCTCAAATTATAATAAATATATGAACTTAAATTTCTCCATGTTTGGCTTCAAACCAGTGGCATCACTTCTCTCCGTGGAATCTTTGCTCTCGAAGCAAATTCAGATTCACAGCGTAGGCCTAACGTTTAAGGTTTAAGGCATTAGTAATGTTTCACGAAAGTGAAGCAGATTAATTACTTGTATTATATACTAATTACAAAAGCAAAGCAACAAGAAGTTCAGAACTGCTATTCTAAATTAAAAGTTCCTTACCTTCAGTTGAGTCTTAGTTTCTCTGGTTCAAGAGAGCTTTAGCCGTCGATTAAAAATTTAATTAGAAGTCGTTTTTAAGTAAGCGAATGACTGTATTCTGAACAAGAAAGACGTATTGTACTTTCACGTGAGGCTGAGGAGCACGAAGACTGCAGTCGTTGTAGACAGTGTTGAGTGTATAGGGTACAGGGCTTTTAGAGAGACATTGACAAAGAGACAGATTGCGACAGAGACAGAACGAGTGAGAGAAAACGAGAGAGACATAGACAGAGAGCGAGCTAGTGAGAGAGCGAGAAACATGAACAATTAGGCAGATAATATTACAGACATTGCTTAGCACTGGAGCTGAGAGATATGCGTATACCGCAAAGTGTATGCAGTGATGTACGCCTAAAAGGGAGAATCTGACTCATGGGATTTCATTCTACTGTGCGTGGATTAGGGTCAAATACCCCGACCTCGGCGACCTAGATAGACAACACGTACATATGTCTGTGGCAGTGTGTATCAAATGAAGCATCAGTCATATATACAGGCTAGTTCCTCAGGCTGCAGAGAGGCTCAGACCTAGGTGGGCCTTGATGTGGTACTTTTGAACACCGTAGGCTATATATGTCATCAGAACCAAATATATCAATGAACCAAATAAAAAAGTCTGCGCTCGGAGGAAAATGAAATAATAGGGCACTAAAGCAAAATGTCACACAGGGTGCGCAGTAAGAAAGCTTGGGGGCCCTTTGGACCTTGGGGGCCCCTGGACTTTGTCCACCCTCGTTATATGGTTGTTACGCCACTGCAATCAACCTGTAATTGGCAATCAACTGCTTTTACCTGCGGGATTAACTTCGAATCGCACGGAACAAATGAATTTCGGACGCCATTTTGTTCCACTGCGCTGTCTGGTTCTACGTAATCTTGTGACAAATCCTTGTATAGGCATGAATACGCTTGATACACTCAAGGCAGCCATTTTGTTGCTTATGACGCATTCTACTTCGGCTCTATTATCTTCTTATAATTGTATTATATTTATTATTATTATTTATTATTATTATTAGTTTTTGCCGAGGTAAACTTGATCCATCGGGCGTCACAGAAATTTGTTAGGAGACAACGAAAACGTTATTATTTATTACGATTACTATTATTGTTTTTGCTATTGTTGTTGTTTTTGGAAGTGAAGTGGAAATTGTATTGGTTATATTTACAATCTTACGATCAATATTTGTATTAGTGATAATATTCTTTCAGTATTGTTAGTGTGAATATTGGAATTTGTTGCTGTTTTGATTTTGCCAATGTCAATGTTTATGCAATCGTTACTATTAGTCTTAACGCTGCACGTCAACTAGATCTTCGAAGTGACAGCTCTAACCCCGTGCGAAAACCCTTTTCTTCGCCAAAGAGGACAATAATCACTCAGACGCGTAACATTACACGCCCCACCGGTTTTTCGGACACCGACGCGACGGGTTTCTAGCGCTTAATAAATTTATGATATACTCCGGCTACTCTCGCCAATTATAACGCTTCCCGTATTTTCATTAATTCTCGCCGAGGGTTTTAATTGTAAGTTAACGAAGCATGTTCGGCGCCCCATAGACGTATCGCCATCGTTCGTCTAAGGCGCGCCGAGAGAGATAACCATTAGTAACGTCATTACCGTATACGGTCGATTTGACGCTCGCGCTGCGAGTTTCACGGCTGGTGCGTAGCTTAATGGTGACGTCTGCGGTTTGTGAGCGCGGTTGTGCGACGTCAGAGGTTTAGTTATATATGTGGATATTTTGACGAGATAGTTTGGATATTGGTGGTTGAAGAGGTAATGGGTTTGGTTGACTTGGTGGGGAGTTTGGGTTGGTTAAGGAAGTTGGGTAGAAGAGACTGAGGGTAGACAATGATTGATGAATGAATGGAAGGGATGGATGGATGGATGGATGGATGGATGGATGGATGGATGGATGGATGGATGGATGGATGGATGGATGGATGGATGGATGGATCGATGGATCGATGGATGGATGGATGGATGGATGGATGGATGGATGGATGGATGGATGGATGGATGGATGGATGGATGGATGGATGGATGGATGGATGGATGGATGGATGGATGGATGGATGGATGGATCGATGGATGGATGGATGGATGGATCGATGGATGGATGGATGGATGGATGGATGGATGGATCGATGGATGGATGGATGGATGGATGGATGGATGGATGGATGGATGGATGGATGGATGGATGGATGGATGGATGGATGGATGGATGGATGGATGGATGGATGGATGGATGGATGGATGGATGGACGGACGGATGGATCGATGGATAGATATCGGTTGAGGGTGAGGTGGGATAAGAGGTGAAGTGGGAGATGGATGTGGGTGAGTTGGGAGATGAAGGAGGGTGAGGTGGGAAATGGAGGAGGGTGAGTTGAGAGTTGGAGGCGAGTGAGGTGGAGATGAACTTCTACCGTCTACCTTGACTTGATTACTAGGAGCCAAATAATGACTGACGTTTCGGAAAATTCAATTGGACTAACATTTCTCAATTTCTACGTCTGCTTGCCTCCCTGTCTGTCTGTCTGTCTGTCTAATTGTCTGTCTGTCTGTAGTCTGTCTGTCTGTCTGTCTGCTTGTCTGTCTGTCTGTCTGTCTGTCTGTAGTCTGTCTGTCTGTCTGCTTGTCTGTCTGTCTGTCTGTCTGTCTGTCTGACTGACTACAAAAGCCTGCAATCCGCAAAGAAATCGTCCATCGTCCTTTATCCTACTTTTCCTCCTCTTCTATTCTTCCACTTCCTCTTCCAGCTCTTTATATTCGTAGTCTTCCTCCTCCTCCTCCTGCTGCTCCTCCTCTTCCTCCTCCTCTTCCTCCACCTCCTCCTCTTCCTTCTTCTCCTTCTCCACTTCTATTCTTCCACTGCCTCTTCCTCTTCCACCCCTTTTCATTCGTGATCTTCCTCCTCCTCATTTTCTCTGCCTCGTTCCCAACCCCTTCTTCCTCTTCCTCCTCCTTCTCTCTGTTCCTCCGCCTCATCTTCTTCTGTCTCACTGTAGCTTCTCATCTCTGCGTGCCAGCGTCTGTAACTGCATCTTCCGCATCCAACGACATCCATCGCAACACCCTTCCCATCCTACCCACCATCCCTAGCCCTCCTCCCAACCCTCCCTCCCTCCCTTCCTCCCTTCCTCCCTGGCACCGGATGACGACAAATCGCCGAGGAATTGGCAGGCGAACGAAGCCACACTGATCGACCAGATATCGCCACAGCATCAACGAATATATATATATATATATATATATATACATATATCTGATAATTACATAAATATATATATATACATGCATATGCATATAATTGTGTTACGAACAGAAGCATGTACGGTGTGTAAAAATATACGTATATATATACATATTATTCCGCTTTAATATATATATATATTTTACACACTATATATGTTTGGGTTGAACATATTTGTCTGATATATGAATATATATTTGACATAGATACATATGCGTATTTACGCATATATATATATATATATATATATATATATATATATATATATATATTGGTGATCTATGTCATATATATATACAAGACATACATCTTTATATTTCGTAATACAATTGTAAATTATATAGTCATATTTGTCTGATATATGTACGAGAGATAACTATCTGTGTCACACATATACACACACACACGCGAACACACACACGCACGCACACAAAAACAGAATGCATGTGTGTATGTGTTTCTTGCTGGAGCTCGGTGTGTATGATTATACACAAGCGTACAGTACACTGCACTGATATAGCGCCGTTCTTTCGATTCTTCCTCTTATGTAGCGCCTATTCGAGATATCTGCTTCGCGAAGTAGATGTCTGACGCGTGTGGGTGCGTGCGTGCGTGCGTGCGGGCGGGCGTCTGTCGTCTGAGATACGGCGTGGGGGAGGAGGGATTGACGGAGCCTGGTCGACTCACAAGGCGTGGGATGAACGTTGTACAGATGGCGTTCCAGTCTTAGCGAGGAATGATTCACGTGTGATCGCCTGATCTAGGATGCTTACCGTAGAACGCCCAGTGTGAGCGCAAGAGAGGACTTGATTACCTTTGTCAGTTGCGACGTTGTGTGATCGTTGGGTGAGTACTCTCTTCTAAATATTAAAATATGAATAATATTAACAAAGAAATTAATTTGGAAACTCTATATTGTATTTTGAATAATAGTATTTCGTTGCTTAGTGATATTGCGGCTGCCAGGGCTGTTGACGTCGACCTACGTAGTATCAGAAACGCGAAGTTCTCTATTCCACTTAAGCTTAGTCAACATATATATTGACTTGGAGATAGCACTTTAAAGGTGTCTAATTTCAAGTACTTTTATTAATGCAATCTCGAGGCTGCCAGGGCCGTTGACGTCTGTGTCATACATAATATGGATGTAGAATGACCACAAGGCCAGATGCGGTCGACGAATATATAGATTCGTGGAAAACATTTTAAAGGTGTCTAATCTCAGCTGCCTTTTTATTAACGAGACTGCGGTTTCCTGGATTGTGTCATTGACCCTATATAGATTTTGAGACAACATTTTAAAGGTGTCTAATCTCAACTCATCATCAACCGTGGGCTCAACGCCCTTAGGTGTCCGATGCCGTTTTCACTGTGTTTTTCCACTGTAGTCTGTCCAATGCGGTGTGGCTCAGCTCTTGCAGCGATGTTCAACACCATTCGATGATACCGTCTAGACATTCCTTGTGGGGTCGTCCTCTTTTGTTTGTACCATCCATCATTCCGAACACTAATGATGGAGGAAAGGGGAGGGGAAGTGGAGGGAAGGGAATTGCTCCAATGACTTCGGGTGGGGAGATAAACACCTCTTTCTTCAAGGTAAATCGCTTGAATTTTTAAAACAAAGAAAAACGGAAATGCTACAGAGTAGGAAAAGTTTACTTTGAAAAGTTTAAGGTCATAGGCGTAATTTGTGGTGGTACGAGGGGTACCCGTACCCCCTTTTTGAACTGGGTTACCGTACCCCCACTTTTTAAACAATGTCAATCAATATTTTATTACTGTGCCCTCCCAGAGATGGACTTCATGTGAAAAACGAAAGTGGAAAGAAATTGGTACCCCCCAAACTTTTTAGACCAAAGTTACACCCCTGTGATCTTCGTACAACACTTTCTCTCAAAGTCCAGTATCCTTCCTTCAATGTCTGTCGTTATTACCCAGGCCTCGCATCCATATATGCTACTGAACACGCATGTTTTCAAGACGCTCAGTTTTGTCTTTAGCTTTATGGTTTTGCTTTTCCAGATCTTGTCCATGGCATTTAGTGCTGTTAACGCCTTTGCAATTCTGACCAGTACTTCTTTCCTACCGTCCAAATCGTACGTCATATAACTCCCAATGTATGTAAACTTTTCAACATTTTCTAACTGAATTCGGTCTACGACTATCTTCTTTGCTAAGTTCTTTTCCCCAAATACAATTATTTTTGTTTGATCGAAATTCATGGTAAGTCCATATCTCTTTCCTTCTTCGCTCAACGTTTGTACTATATGTTCCAATTGCTGATCGTCTTCTCCAATCAGGTCAGTATCATCGGCAAAGCAAAGGTTATCGATTCTTATGCCGCTGATCAATACTCCTTCATCGTTTTTCCTGATCTTGTCCAGAACTCTTTCTAAGTGCATGATGAAAGTAATTGGTGATATTGGATCACCTTGCCTTGTACCTCTGCTGGTTTGAACCAGACTCCAGTTTCACCACACGCTCCCACCGCTGCCTTTGCATTGCTGTTTATTTCCTTCAGTAGACGAGTCAGTTTGTTACCCACGCCGTACGATTCCAGGACTGCCCATATTACATTCTGATCGATGCTGTCGAAAGCCTTTTTCAAGTCCACGAAGCAGTTATAAATTTTCTTGTTCTTTCTTCTAACTTTTTCTCCTACCAGTCTCAGTTCTAGTATATGTTGTACAGTACTTCTATCTCTTCTAAACCCCGCCTGTTCGTCTGCAAGATGTTCTTCAGATTGTCTCCTGAGTCTTTCTGTTAATATCGTCATCAATACTTTGCGAAGGTCACTTATCAGTGCTATTGTTCTATGTTACTGCATTCCAGTGCGTTTCCTTTCTTAATCTCAACCGCTTTTTTATTAATGCGTCGTATTGTGGCTGCCAGGGCCGTTGACGTCGACCTCATGTTGTAGCAGAAACGCGAAGTGCTCTCTTCCAATTAAACGTAGTCAATAGATAATTTATATAAACTTGGAGAGATCATTTTAAAGGTGTGTCTAGTCTCAAGTACTTTTATAAATGCGATATTGTGGCTGCCAGGGCCGTTGACGTATGCGTCATACATAATGTCATTGATGAAAAATCACTTCAAGGCCAACGCAGTCGACGAATATATAGATTCGTGGAAGACATTTTAAAGGTGTCTAATCTCAGCTGCCTTTTTATTAAGGAGACTTTTCGGTTTCTTGGGCTTTTGTCATTAGCCCTATATAAGGCTCTTTTTGACCATATCGATTCGTTTCTGTTTTCGTTTTTCTTTCTATTTGTTTTAAGTGACCATAGAGGTTCTATTGAAACTGGTAATTGGATAGGATCCACAAGTTAACGACATCTTACGGTATCGAAGGCAGTTGACTTCGATAAAAGTTATCGTTATACAGTCAACACACATTATGGTCGAGTAAAGCTTTTCAAGGTGTCTAAATTCAACTGCTATTCCTACTATCGACATTTTGTGGCTGCCAAGGCCGTTGACGCCGACCTTTTCAACAGAGCTTAAGATGGCGCTTAATCACAGTCCTTATCTGGCAAGATGCACCAAAATTTCGCTGGCGATTAAACGCAGTCATCGAATATGTTATTTAGTTGAATATAATTTCAAATTGTCTAATCTCAACTCCAATTTTTATTATTCTTTTCAGTGTCCACCGACATCTTGAAGCTGTTGTGACTGTTCTCGTCAACCTTATAGATACAATAATTATGGAAGTTGTTCGACGATAATTAAGATACGTTGCGGACTACGCGAATTATATACAATCGTTCACAACTGATTTAAAGGTGTTTAAAGAAAGCTTGTATTTCTAGCGCTTAACGACATGTTTCCGCACAGGTTTCGCAAGTACCCTGCAATGACTGAATGACTGCGACGCGGCATTATATACACATATGTAGCACAAATAAAACGGTGTTTAATTAGGTAATTTGCATATCTTCAGCTGTTTCATACAAAAACTTTTTATCGACAACTCAACCGATTTCAACGATGAAGAAAACAGGTAGGATATTAATATACCCACATACATAAAATGCAGGTACATACATAGATACGCACATACACAAATACGTACACGCATGCGTACTTATATACACACAGTCTGAGTCCCTACTTGGGATTTCCACTTGATATAGATCTCTGGACATCCCCTCTGCCATGATGCAGCGCTCGTGAATAACCTGGTACCCTGAGCTTAACTTTCAAGCAGTGCTTTGCAATTTCGGAGTTCACGATTACGCTACGACGTAAAATGTAATCTAATGTAAACATTTCTGTAGCGCCACCACATAATTCATATCATTATTATTATTATCATGGTGAATGTATACTAAAATGTACTTTGAATGCTGAGCTCGGTCTACTTTTTTGACCCAGATCCATGTAAATCACTGCAAACGTATTTTAAATGTTTGGTTCGGTCTACTTTATCGACCCAGATCCGTATAAATCATGGCGCACGTATACAGATTGTAAGGCGGCGGTCAAAATACGGCCGCTTCATGTGGTGTTATTTATATATTGCAAGCATGATGTCCTTTGACAGCGAAGGAAGAACCATGGAGGGACGAGATAGGGAAGGTAATGGAAGGGGACAGGGAAGGGTGGGTCACGTAAAATGGAAAGACACGCAAGGCCTCATCCCATTGTAGGTGGGATCTCTTATCGATGTGCGACCGCATAACCACCAATGTTCGTACAATGCGCCCTTCGTAACACGTGTACGACAGTACGGATATAAAGTATAGGCCACCTACGAGGATTTCTACGGTTATAGGCCTATCATGTGTCCGCATAATTTAATATAATTTAATCTAATCTATTCTAATCTATTCTATTCTAATGACTAATTGCGGTGAAATCATAATGCACAGATTCAGGGGCGTAACTTTGGTCTAAAAGGTGGGGGTACCAATTTCTTACATACACGAAGCAAGGCGGAGACTGCGGTCGCTGGGAAGGCACAATAATAAAATATTGATTGACATTGTTTAAAAAGTGGGGGGTACGGTACCCCAGTCCAAAAAGTAGGGGGTACGGGACCCCTCGTACCCCCACAAATTACGCCTATGCACGGATTGTAGATTAACTGTTGATTAACTTGTGGATTAGCTTTTAACTAAGACGTAGATTAGCTTCTGATTAACTTGTGGATTAACCTTGAGACTTATATGACTCCAGTTTGTTCAGTATTAGAGGATAGTCACCGGAAAGGTTTTCCCGGTCGATTGCCGCTTGACTGTCGGTGGAAGAGTGGTGGGGTAGGATGGTGGGGCAGGGATGGTGGGGCAGGATGGTGGGGCAGGTGGGTCTACTCGATTAGGAATTCCTCCGGTGAAACTTGGCGCTAATGGTTCGCTAATTTCTAAATAGGTTTGATGTTCCGGAAATGAAATTAGGGAAGGAAGCCACCCACGAAGGCGGAGAATCGAGTAATGGATAGGGAGGAGGAAGTTGAAGAAGAGGAAGACGAGGAGGAAGAAAATGAAGAGGAGGAGGAGGAGGAGGAGGAAGAGGAAGAGGAAGAGGAGGAAGAGGAAGAGGAGGAAGAGGAGAAGTAGAAGGAATAAGTGGAAGAGGAGGAGGGAAAAGAGGAGAAGGAGGAAGAGAAGAGCAGGAGGAAGAAGAGGAGGAGGAGGAAGAGCAAGAAAAATAGGAGAAGGAAGAAGAGGAGGAGGAGAAGGAAGAAGAAGAGGAGGAGAAGGAAGAAGAAGACAAGGAGGAGCAAGAGGAGAGAAAGAGGGAAAGAGGAGGAGAACGAGGTATAGAGGAAGAGGAAGAAGAAGTGGAAGGGTAGGAAATGGATGAAGAATCCGACGAAGAGGAAGGAGGGAAGAGAGGAAGCGAGCGAGGGAAGAATGAAACGAAGGATCTGGAGGAGGATCAGGAAAAGGGAAGAAGACAGAATGGAGGAAAACAAGGAATAGGTGGAGGGAGAGAGGGATGGATGGAGGATGAGTGGATGGTGGTGATGGTGGTGCCATGTTCGTGATGGTGGTAAGATGGCTGAGGAAGATTCACAGACGGCATCATTTCGTCGGCCGAATGGATCTATATCAGGCGTTATGTCGATCGAGGGACAAACATCAACAGCACGACGATCGACGGACGGAGGATGGACGAGGAGGAGGAGGATGGAGAAAGAGAAGGAGGACGAGGAGGAAGCGACAGAGCAGGAGGACGAGGACGAGGAGAAGGAGGAGGATGAACGAGGACGAGGAGGACGAGGACAAGGAGGAAGACGAGGAGGAGAACGAGGAGGAGGAGAAATGGAAGGATGGGAAGGAGTAGGAAGTAGGAGTAGGAAGGGGAAGCGGAGGAGGACGAGGGAGAGGGAAGAGAAAGGGGAAGAGGAATAGATGGAGGAGAAGAAGGAGTAAGAAGAATAGAAGGAATAGGAAGAGGAGGTGATGGAGTAATTAGGAGGGTGGACGAGGAAAAGGAGGAGGAAGAGACGGAAGAAGGGTTGGAGAAGGGGAAAGGAAGAGGAGCAGGAGAAAGGAGGAGAAGAAGAGAATAGGGAGAAAGAAGGCGACTTGGAGGAGGCGAAGGTAGAAGCAAGACGAGGATAAGCAAAAGAAGGAGGAGGAAGATGAGAAACAAGTATAGGAGGCGGTTTTATTCAAGAAAGAGAGAACGAAGAGGCGGAAGAGTAGAGAGAAGAGGAGCAGGAGGATAGGAGAGGAATAAATGGAAGATCAAGAAGCATAGGAGAAGGAGATCAAGATAAACGAATGAGGATGGAAGATAAAGAGGAAGTAGAGATGGCCTAAGACTCAAGAGGACGATGAGGAGCTGGAGGAAGAGGAGGTGGAGAGGAAAGAGAAGGAGGAAGAGGAAGAAGAGGAAGATGAAGAGGTCGAAATAGAGATGGGAGGGAAGAGGATGGAGGGTGAAGCTGAGGGGAGGAAAAGGGAGGAGGTTAGAAATAGAAATAGAAGGGAGGAGAAGAAGGAGGAGGAAGAGGAATGAACTGAGGATGCGCAGTAGGTGGAGGAGGGTAGAGGAATCAGCCAGTGCGGACAGCCGACCCTATCTTTGAGTTGATCTAGTGGCCCCTGGACGTCGCTTTAGAACGACCTCTGTCGGTCATAAAGAACAAACACGATCAAAACAAGAACAATAAGAACGACATACTGTTCTTAACAGCCACTATTATGTAATAATAGTAATAATAATGATAATAAAAATAATAATATTATAATAATAATAATAATAATAATAATAATAATAATAATAATAATAATAATGATAATAATAATAATAATAATAATAGTAATAATAACAAATAATAATAATAATAATAATAATAATAATAATAATAATAATAATAATAATAATGATAATAATAATAATAATAATAATTTTTCTGGAATGGCCCTTCGCTAAGATGGCGGCATGTTTTCTATTCGTGCCTAATTTGGTTTTAACTCTGCACTTTTAAGCGACTGTTGTTCTTGCGTTCTATATTCACTTGGTAAGCACGCTTATTTCCCAACCCCGCTCATCTTGGACTGATTTTTGAACTGATTTTTGTTGCATTTTTTGCACAGTCAATCGTTGTTCTTGATTGGCATTGTGGCGTGCCGAATCGCTCCGGCATTATCGCCCGGGGGCGTGCATGGCTGATTCATCTTTTCAATCATGGCCTCTCTCTCAGACAGCTAATAAGGCTAAGGGCACATGCAGTGTGTGTCATGCCGTCAGGCAATTACATCTAGGCGACGGCTTGGTCCACAAGCACGGACCTAGGGACAACCCTTGCCCCGGCTCGAATAGGCCGCCCCTTACCGTCTACACAACACATGCTCCCTCTAACTCCGGTCCCTTAGCTCAAACCTCTGCATGCGAACCACCTACTGCCTCATGTTCTAGTCAGGACCCGGTTACTTCTCCCCATCCTATTTCCAAAATCACCCACCCCTCCCATATTGGCGGCCTAATCAAGCATATTCCTAGAGGGGCTAGGCCTGCAGTGGCCAAGTTGTTGGTCAACATCATAGATAAAATCACTCAGGACCCGCTTAGGGAGGATGCTTGGGTTGCATTGCTGTGTTTTGGGGGCCACACACTGTTAACACCAAGCAGAGGAGGCAAAAGACATAATATCGCTCAAACCATAAAGAAGAGGGTGGAGACCTTCCAATTGGAACTAGCAGCTGGAATCCCTTTTTCAAGTCCAGCAGATGGGTCTGGGCTCTTTAACAAACGTCAAAAGAGGTGGTCAGACACAGACAGTATTGCACGGGCAGTATCCTCAAAGCTGGAGGATGGCAACATCCGCGCCGCTGTTAGGATTCTCTGCTCGGGTGATCGCCCAATCCAGGCTGATTCAGAGTCCTTGGAGGAACTGCGCAACAAGCATCCTCCTGCTGAGATCGTGTCTGAACCACCACATCCACCATCAAACTCACTCGCTTTCCAGACAACGGAGGGTGAGGTGATGCATGCAATTCGCTCATTCCCAGCTGGGTCGGCCGGGGGGCCCGACGGGATACGCCCCCAACATATACTCGATCTGATAAACTGCAAGGAGGTTGGCACAGTTCTGCTTACATCACTCACTGCCTTAATAAACATCTTGCTGGCAGGCACCTGTCCAGAAAGCATTACACCTCTCTTGTTTGGGGGCACCCTGTTTGCTTTAAGGAAGAAATCGGGGGGTCTCCGCCCCATCGCAATTGGCTACTGCTGGCGTCGTTTGGCATCAAAGTGTGCAAACGCTTTTGCTCTCTCTCGTCTGTCAAAGTATTTTGCACCTCTGCAGCTTGGGGTTGGTACGTCAGGAGGCTGCGAGGCTGCCACACACGCTGCCAGACGCTTCCTGGCAGATCTGCCCTCTGGCGCAGTCTTGGTCAAACTGGACTTCACGAATGCTTTTAATAGTCTTAGTCGCACAAGCATCCTAGCAGCTGTTTCCGAGCACATTCCTGAACTCTACCCATACTGTCACGTGGCTTACAGTAAATCTTCTGTTCTCAAATATGGCGACTTCTCTCTTCAGTCACAATCTGGTTTACAACAAGGCGATCCTCTTGGACCACTCCTGTTTTGTCTCCCTATTCAACGTATCTTGTCCAGCCTCCAATCATCTCTTCGTATTGGTTATCTTGATGACTTGACCCTGGGTGGGACTGCATCCATGGTGGCTATGGATGTCCAGGCCATTATCAGAGAGGCGGGTAAAATGGGTCTGACACTTAACGTTTCAAAATGTGAGATCATAAACACCCACAAAGTTGATTTGCCACCACCTCTGGACAGTTTCGCCATTACATCCTCTTGTGATGCATTCCTCCTTGGGGCACCTCTCTCTGCTGGTGGAGCTCTCGATGTTGCTCTGGAGATGCGTTGTGCAGAGCTTTCACTTGGTATTTCTCGATTGTCTTCAATAGCTAAACATGATGCCCTAATCTTATTCCGCAGCTCTCTCAGTTCACCTATTTTGCTTCATACTCTTCGCTGTTTCCCATGTATGGGGAACCCAAAGCTACTCCAGTTTGACCAGATAATGCGCACGGGTCTCATTAAAACACTTAATCTGGCCATTGCTGACAGCAACTGGGTTCAAGCCACTCTACCAGTTAGGAGTGGAGGTCTTGGCATCCGTCGTGTGTCCTCGCTGGCATTACCCGCCTTTCTGGCTTCCGCCGCAGGTACCGCAACTTTGCAAGCCTCCATTTTGTCCAACACTGATGCGCCCCTAGATCGGGCTCTCATAATGGCCCAAGAACAGTGGCTAACTGAATCGGGTGCTCCACTCCCCGAAGAAACCCTCTCCCATAAGCAGTGTGCCTGGGACCACCCTCTCATTATGAAAGACATGGCAGCTTTAGAGGCCTCGATAACAACAGATTACCACCAGGCCAGGCTGAAGGCAGTCGCCTCACCGCACGCAGGTGATTGGCTACTAGCGCTCCCCATAAGCGCTTGTGGACTGAGGCTAAATGACGAAGCAGTCCGTATCGCAACAGGACTGCGCCTCGGGGCGGATTTATGTGCTCCTCACGAATGCCCTTGTGGAGCGACGGTCCAAGAGGACGGCTCACATGGGATGTCATGCAGCCTCGGGCCAGGTCGCACTGCCAGACATGCTCTACTAAACGACATCATTTGGCGTGGCCTCACCAAAGCTGGCTTTCCAGCCACAAAGGAGCCCACTGGACTTGTCAGGTCTGATGGGAGACGTCCTGATGGGGTAACTCTTATCCCATGGGAGGGTGGTAAATGCCTTGCATGGGACGCCACTGTTATTGACACCCTGGCAGAATCATACCGCACCAGATCAGCTGAGGTTGCAGGGGCTGCTGCCGAGATAGCAGCGGACAGAAAAACATCCAAATATACTGCCATTTTGTCATCATATTGCTTTGTGCCCTTGGCCTTTGAAACTCTGGGTCCCATAAATCAGGAAGGCCTCGCACTGATCAACCTCCTCGGCTACCGCCTGGCCCAAATATCAGGAGACAATAGAGAGACTACTTTCCTTTATCAGCGCTTATCTATGGCAATCCAACGCTTCAATGCTGTTGCTTTTGTCAGCACCTTTTGCACCGATAAAACCATCTGCGAAGACTAGCCATTCCAGAACAATGCCCCCCTAATTTTTGAACTCCCGAGGGATCATATGTACCTCGGGGAAAATAAAAAAAAAATAATAATAATAATAATAATAATAATAATAATAATAATAATAATAATAAAATAATAATAACAAATAATCGTCATGATCATCATCATCATCATCATTATTATTATTATTATTATTATTATTTATTATTATTATTATTATTATTATTATTATTATTTTTATTATCATTATTCCTTTCAATCAAATTTAAGAATGATATCCTAGGACTTACAAGCATACATTAAGTGGAATAAATAATACAGACCTCTTAGCAGTAGTAGTGGTAGCGGAAGTAGTGCTAGTGGAAGTAGTGGTAGCGGAACTGCGGAAGTAGTGGTAGTGGAAGTAAGTACTGGTAGTACTAGTTGCAGTGATAGTATTTGTTGTTTTAGTTTTTTTAGAAGAAGCAGAAACTATGTTAAGATATTTGTCTGTACTCTTTCAGTCATGCGCGGCAAAGGACTGAGTATGCGTGACGTTTCAGTTTCGCTTTCGCTTTCATTTTCCACTCTTTTCATCCTGCAGACAAGTCTCGGGCTTTGCTCTCTGGCTCTGAGAAACGAAACCGAAACCGGATTCACGTTCAGCCACCCGGGAAAGTCCTACGTCGAGTATCGTCACGCTTGGGCGCGCGACCGCGGTTACGCATGGATGATCAGCCTGCGTTTTCGGACGACCAAGTCCAGTGCCTTCCTCTTCCATCACTTCCACCTGGAGTCGCTTCCGTCTGGCCTCAGACCACAGGTCTGGGTCCGCATCAAGAAAGGAGATCTCCAGGTCTCGTACACGGATGGAGGACCAATGCAGACCATGGTCCTTGGCAGAGGTAAGCAGTGTCATGCAATGTTTGGAATTTTTATAGCGCATATAATTTATTTCCTGTTGCGGGTGTTTAGCAGTGACGATGTTGATGACAAGTGGCGTTCCCTAGTGGTTGACAGAGAGAGGGAGGGAAATGAGACGGAGGCAAACAGATAGGTAAAGAGACTTACACAGATAGATATAGAGTGACAAATTGATACAGAGATATGAGATACATATAGAGAGTAAGAGAGAGGCGGGGATAGGGGAGAGTGCGAGAGAGGGAGGGAGAGAAGGAGAGAGAAGTTGTGAGAGGGATACAGAGAGTGCCAGAGACAGAGACACAATGAGAGGTGGATGGGAGAGAGAGAATGAGTGAGTGAGTGAGTGAGTGAGTGAATGAGTGAGTGAGTGAGCGAGTGAATGAGTGAATGAATGAGTGAGTGAGTGAGTGACTGAGTGAGTGAGTGAGTGAGTGAGTGAGTGAGTGAGTGAGTGAGTGAGTGAGTGAGTGAGTGAGTGAGTGAGTGAGTGAGTGAGTGAGTGAGTGAGTGAGTGAGTGAGTGAGTGAGTGAGTGAGTGAGTGAGTGAGTGAGTGAGTGAGTGAGTGAGTGAGTGAGTGAGTGAGTGAGTGAGACACAGACACAGACACAGACGCAGACACAGACAGACAGACAGACAGACAGACAGAGATATTAAGACAGTGTTTGGAGAGAAAGTGCAACGCCAAGAAAGACAGACAGAGCCCGAGAAATAGTGATAGATACACAGACAGAGGCACAGACACATAGAAAGACGTACGTAGACACCTCTCTCGATTCCTTTGTTCGTCTGACTATAAACTCATCGCATTGTCATCGCTCGTTCTTCTGCATATTTCATGAATTCACTTTCCGCCCTTCGACCCCTCCCTCCCTCCCTTCCCTTCTCTTCCCCGATCGATTCTGTCAACCAGGGAACCAGCGCCCATGGAAGGACAGAGGGAGGACAATGATGGAGAGGGTGTGGGAACGTCGAGGGACCGGAGATACGGATGGAGGGGGTCAGAGGGAAGGCAGAGGGCAGATGGGACACTATTGGTTAGAAAGCTATCTTTAGACACCTTGAAAACCTATATATCAGATGCTATATAAACTTGTGTCCAAGTAGCCCATTAGTTAGAGCTACATCATAAGATACATTTACAATGATACTAGCCCGTTTTATACAAGAGCTGTAATGGTTCAAACAAAGTTAACTGACGTCAACGGCCTTTGTTTCTACCTTGGTGGAGTTAGAACCTCAGACGTCTCACAAATAGGAAACGTCAGTTTTCAATGGATGCCGTAAACTTAAAGGTTGAAATCAGTCAACCAATCTGACCTAAATAGATCTATCAAAATATTAAGCCATGTGTTGTTCTTCTTAGACACCTTAAAAACCCATAACTCTAACATATATATTATTCGTTAACGTTGCTTATTTGGTGTTTAATTAATTACAAAAATTGGATCGGTGAGAGCAATGCAAAACAATTTTGCCGACGTCAACGGCCTTTGTTGCCATAAGGCAGTCTTTCCCAAAGTGGGTTCCACGGAACCATAGGGTTCCCTGAGGGGAAGACAAGGGTTCCATGAAGCAATTGGATTATTTGGATAAGTGTTGTTTGAATGTGTTGTTATATTATAAATGAGACTCCGAGGTGTTGACAAGGGCTCCGTGGGAAAATTTATTTAGAACAATTTTTAGTCTAACATTAATTGATTAATCTGTACATACGTGGATCACAGTTTAAAAATATTACACCAGAATATGCTTTGTTTAGGTAGGGTTCCGCAAACAATATTCAAGTCAAAAGGGTTCCGTAGCTTAAAAAGATTGGGAAGCACTGCCATGAGGTGTCGCTAAACTCTGGATCCATCCATCCAAATTAGACTGAGTATCGGCTGTACTATGCCAAAGGAACGGTGAAAACTGTTCAATATAATTAGACACCTCTTTTATCATCAACATCATCATAGTAGTTTTTATTATTGTAACTGTAATTGAAATCTAAGCAATCGACTGTTGCTCTTTGATTTTGCAACGTTCAGTAGATATCTTTATTTTAAGTGTATTATATCAACCATCATCAAGTGTATTATTTCAACCGTCGCTAACCCAATCGACACCTTTAAAACGTGTTGAATTAACGCCATATAAAATTTCTTGTTCATCACATAGACACCCTTGCCAAGCACCGTATCTCATAATAGAGTATAGCTAGTTGCGGAAACCTTTATAGCATCGGTTTAAACCATTTTAAAGGTGTCTAAAGAGAGCGTTATAACATTAGGATACCATGCCTCAAGGTTATATATTACCCATATTACTGGTCGACGTTAACGGCTCTGACAGCCACAAGATGTCGTTAAACAATAAAAACTAATAATAAAACGGCAATTGAGGTTAGACAACTTTTTAAAAATGATGTACTCACCGCTATATAGTTAATTATGCCAAATGAACGGTGAGAACTATTCCAAATAGTCAACGTCAACGGCCTTTGATCCCATAAGATGTGGTTAAACCCTGGATCCTCCTCACGACTCGACAAACTCCGCTACTACCCTACATGTGGTAGTGCCAGTTTCAATCCTGGATAAAGGAGGAGGGCGGCATTAACCATCTTTGTTATGGCACAGTGTCTTTAAACAGCAACTAACCAATCTTCATATTAAGCTTGAGGGGTTAACAGCCTATTGATTACAGCGCTTAATCATTAATATTTAAGCTTGAGGCATGTTATAGCGCTCCCTTTAGACACCTTTAAAATGGTGTAAACCGATGCTATAAAGGTTTCCGCAACTAACCATAGTTTATTGAACTACAATCTCCCCACAGTTCGCTCTCAGGCAATGCCAGTCCCAAGATTGAACAAAGGAAACGAACTAACTTGAACTATTATCTGCTGCATAAAATGTCGTTGAACACTACAAACTACTACTTTAATTATGATTATGTGACACGCTGGCCGATAGTTTACAGCGCTCCCCCTGTAAGGCGGGGAGTGTGGGTTCGATCCTTCTTCCCTGAGACGGTTACTGTGTAGGTACCTTGAACAAGTCCTTCGCTCACAATTGCTCAGCGCCATCGATTGATGCTTGGTCGTTAGATAGTGACGCCTAATAAATGCCTGCGTTACTTGGCCTGCCTGCCTGCCTGCCTGCCTGCCTGCCTGCCTGCCTGCCTGCCTGCCTGCCTGCCTGCCTGCCTGCCTGCCTGCCTGCCTGCCTGCCTGCCTGCCTGCCTGCCTGCCTGCCTGCCTGCCTGCCTGCCTGCCTGACCACCCATCCGCCTGAACGACTAACAAGAAAACTATACCGATAAATTTATTTCCTCCCTAAGCCTCAATAACCCGAAGGTCACGAGGACAATCCCCACTGCACAAACCTCCTCCAACCCACCCCCTTCCGCCCTCTCATCCCAACCCATGTGTCCTGTCCTGCCACCTAATCTGTCGCGATGGGAATAACAATATCCCCCAATCTGTCACCCGCTCAACGCCTAATTCCCCAGCGACAGGACACCAAGGTTTTTCCTCCCTTCTCCGCTCCGTCCTCTCTGTCTGTCTGTCTGTCTGGCTGGCTGGCTGTCTGTCTGTCTCTGTCTTTCTCAGTATCTCTCTGTCTGTCTCTCTGCTGTCTATCTTTGTCTCTCTGCCTCTGTCTCTGTCTCTGTCTCTCTCTCTGTTAATATCTCTCTGTCTCACTCTGCCTTTTCCTCCACGCCTAATTCCCCTCGACCGGCGGCTGCCCCTTTTCTACCCGCCCTCGCTCCATCCCTCTGGGCAACCGAGGGGGTGATTGAGTGGGCGATCGCTGACTGCCAAGAGGGGGATTAACCGTGCCCTTCATCAGGGCGTCTGTCTTCTCAATCCCAGCGCTTGGCTAATCAGAAGGGGTTTGCGCTGAAGACATTGACAGGCACGTCTCCGATACAAATAGGTGCCAGACCGAAGCACGACCAGGTGCCGCACAGTCACGGATAGGTGCCAAGGAAATTGGCAATAGGTGTCGGTTAGTGTGAGATATGTGCCATTATGCCATAGATAGGTGCCAGTAAGTCAAAAATAGGTCATTGAGGGTCAAGGATAGGTGCCAAAAAATTAAGGAATAAGTGCCAGTCAGACGAAGGTACCAAGAACTTATAAAATCAAATAGGTTCCATGCAGTTGTGGATAGGTGCCGAAAATAAGAAATAGGTTGTGATTTGTCGGATGAAGGTTTCGAGGAAGTTATTAATATGAAAACAAAAATCCGGCTTCTTTCAATTTCTACCAAGTAACAAAAACTTAAGAACGATTTTGGAAACTTTTGGTTTTTAGTTTTGCTTTAAACCGAAAATGCCTAAAAGCTTTCATTTCTTGCCATTTACCTCCTACCTGCCACTCTGCCTTCTTCCCTCTCTACCTCGTTGTCTCTCTGCCTCCTTGTCTCTCTGCCCCATTGTCTTTTTGCCTACTTGTCTCTCAGGCTCATTGTCTGTCTGTCCCATTATCTCTCTGCCTCCGTGACTCTCTGTCTCCTTGTCTCTGCGTCCCATTGTCTCCTTGCCTCACTGTCTCCCTGTCTCATTGTCTTTCTGTTTCAGTGTCTGTCTATCTCATTGTCTCTCTGCCTCCTTGTCTCCCTCTGCCTCCTTCTCTCTCTGCCTCTCTGAACCGACTCTCGATAGCGTCGTTCATATTGGAAAATATTAGCCTCGTTCCCGGCAGCGGAAGTGGTTGAGCAAACGAGCGTTTCCTGGCAATTGTCGATCCCAGAATTCTTTACGACAGAGACGACGAAGAGGACAGTCAGAGGGACAGACAGACAAAGAGAGAGAGAGACAAGGAGATAGACCGCCAGACGAGATGCAGCTGTATACAGAGCATGTGAAGAGACAGAGAGAGACAAAGACATGCAGACAAACTGACACACAGAATCACAAACACTAACAAACACACAGATAGACACAGACAAACGCAAACAGAGACAAACATGCACACAGACGCACATACAAATACACACACGGACGCACAGTCACACATTTGCACACACACACAGACAAACACAGACAGACACAGACAGACAGACACAGGCACTCAAAAGCACACACATACAAACACACAGACACACATCCAGACAGACAGATACACCTATTAATATAATAATATAAATATATCCAAAGAAATCGCAAAGGTATCTCAGTCCCAACAAAACAATAAAATCGTTGATAGGCGGCGCTGCTCTTCCGTCCGATTCTTGGCTCTGACCAATAAAACTCGACGCTAGGTGGCGTTCTTCTTCTTGGCAGGGTTTTATCTAGCGCCTTTTTGTCTGATTGCCCCTTGGAGTGGCTCCACCCGCCCCCCCTCCCGGCGGTGGGACGGTCGCTGGTTCCTGGCCGTCCCGTCGCCGTTTACAGAGGGCGCTGGAGTAGGGAAATGCGCACAATAAATGAAGATAAACATAGGGATCCACTCGAGACACGGATGGTCTGCGTTTAATATATCTATGGTCGCCGAGTTTCATTTCGATGGCCTTCTCCGGTGACAGTATCTATGTGGGTAAATATATGCGTGCACGGATGTGTGCGTTTGTGTCAATGTATGCTTGTTTGTATGTATGATTCATGCATGTATGTATGTATGTATGTATGTATGTGTATGTGTGCATGAATGTGTGTAGATGTGTGTGGCTACATGTCTGTATGTTTGGATGTATATATTATGTGTATGTAAATGTGTTTAGGTATGTGTATGTATGGATCTTATTATAATTATATACAATACACTTTGCAATATATATATATATATATATATATATATATATATATATATATATATATATATATATATATATAGTAATGTCCTTGTATAGCGCATGTTCTCAGCAAACTATTCCATCACAACAACCTCATGGATGTATACATATAATGGGTCTAGGACATTACCCCCCTGGACATTACCCCCCTGCCATTACCCCCCTGCCAATACCCCCAGTAGGATATTACCCCCCTGCCATTACCCCCCTGCAATAATAAGGAACAATCCTTTACTCCTTTAATATGGACAATATGAAAAGTTAGAACACAAGTTTACATGAATTCAAAAATGAATATATATGGAAAATATGACAATTATATGAAGAAAATATTTATAGTCAGAATGTTATTCACATATTAATTTATCATGATGTATGTATGCTGATGCATGTTCACCAGAGTGCTGTTTGGCAACTGGTTATATTAAAGAATATATTTACTTACTTACTTATCATCGCCGTCTTCATCATAATCACCATTATCATCGTTATTGTCATCATCATCATAATAATAGTAATGACAATCATTAATTTAATGCTATATGAATAATATTATTTAATAATAATAAAAAGAAGACAAAGAAGAAAAAGAAGAAAACCAACAACGATAATAATAAAAGACAATAAAAATAGCAAAAGAACAATAGCGACAACAATAACAAAAATATGTTCTTCTGAAATTATAATGATATCTGTAACAACATCTAGAATACTATCAAGGTCAAACTAATTGTAAATCTATCGCCGAATTAAAATGCTACCTTCGACACCTTTCATAGGCTTGTCATATTTTTCATATATTCCTTTCTAAATTCTTGTAAAATTCTGTTCTAACTTTTCATATTTTCCATAATAAAAGATTAAAAGAATTTTTCCTTATTATTGCAGAGGTAATGACAGAGGGAAAATATCCTACGAGGGGTATTGGCAGGGGGGTAATGGCAGAGGGGTAATATCCTACGGGGGGTAATGGCAGGGGGGTAATGGCAGGCGGGTAATGGCAGGGGGGTAATGTCCAGGGGGTAATGTCCTGATCCCACATATAATATATACTATATATATATATATATATATATATATATATATATATATATATATATATATATATGAGTGTGCATACATGTATGTAAGCATGATGTCTCTTACGTATGTACTACTATTTATCCAGCGCTTCTGTCATAATTTTTCTCTGATACATCAATGGGTATAAATTCTTCACGATGATGAATCGGTCGCGCAGGCGCACTCAGCGTCTGGTATTCCTCCGCCGATTTTGACGAATGAGTTCGCTTAAAATTCGGCGGCGATTCGAAGATATTTTCCAATTTGCTTTTTTCCCCTTCGACTGTTCTTAATTCCGAAAATTTTACGACACAAATAACGATTTGGTGTCTGCATCGATCGCATCTGCCAACTTCTGCCGACAGATGGCTTCTCAAAATGGCATTACAACTTCGTTTGAATGCGTCTTGGGATCTTATGCCACTTGTCTTTCTTGGAGAGAGTTGGTGTAAAACTGTAAACTGTAAAGTGCGATTCACCGTTCGTGGTATAACTCCATTTTCGGCGATGTTGATAGGAGTGTAGGCCCCTTATGTATAATGAAGCTGAAGTGCAGTATCTTGCACACCTTTTTAAATTTTACATTCCTCTTATAAGTATAGTGTGTCGAGCTTGAAAAATAATGAGCTACTAACACTGTAGGCTAGCACTTTCCAAAAATAATTGCACACTCTTCTATTGGGATAAAAATGTTAAACTCTGGATCCTGTTCCAGCAAATTAAGGATAGCTATTGTTACTGCAATTAGTAACTACTATTGTGCCGGTGTCTAATGCAGAAGGCATCAACCGATGGCACACCAAAACCAAGCCGTAATCAGCTCAATATCCAGATCAAGACAGAGAGGCAGCCTATGATGGATAAGCAATTTGAAAGAGTTTTAAGTTGAGAACGAAATGACATAAGCGACTGAGCAGAGCGCACAGACACAGGGAGAGAGTCCAGCAATCGAGAAAGCTCGTTCACCAAGAACAGTTCTTGATTTAGGTATGACCAGACAAAGATAATCCGATGACCTTGTTGAATAATGATAAGTCTGGGTAACTGATTGTAAGTATTGTCCCAAGCCTGGAGAAAGGAGGAGGGCAACGCTAATCATCTTTGTTATGCCTCATCATCGTTAAACAGCGACTAACGTACAGAAAATCAGTTTCTTGTCACAGCAATTATGGTAATTCTAAATACTGCGAGCAGTTTCTTACACACCTTTTAACAGACTGACATTTGCTATATATAAGTGAACGTTGAAGATAAACAGTGGATTGATCCACAAACTCTCTGAATTCGTTGTATATACTAATAAATGGACAGACAGGTTCAATATAATCAATAATGGTGAGAACTGTTCAAAATAATTCATTAATTTATGTCGATGTCAACGGCCTTTTTGCCATAAAACGTCGTTAAACGCTGGATCAATCCATAAAACCATGATAGGAATAATGAAACTAAGATTAGACACCTTTAAATTATATTCATCCGAAATTACATAATGGTCGACTGCGTTTGATCGCCAGTACCGACTAAGAACATTCCTTTTAGGCGCAGCTATAAGAAGTCATTGATAAAAAAATACAATTTAGATTAGACACCTTAAAAAGTTTTTCCGATCCTATATATATAATCGCAGAACGCGTTCATTTAATGGATATATTTAATACTTAATATTTAACTGCTTAACTCCGCCTCTACCCTACATGTGGTAGTGCCAGTCCCAAGTCTGAATAAAGGAGGAGTGCGACGCTAGTAATCTATTTTATGATTCAGCGTCGTAAAACAGCAACTAATTAACTAATTAGAGGCTGTATTTATGGCTGCATTATACCATAGGAACGGTGAGAGCTGTCCAACATAATTTCTGTCGACGTCAACGGCCTTTGATGCCATAAGATGGCGATAAACAATGGATCCATCCAGCAGACGCTTAAGCTAACCTCCACAGCCAGACATAACATCCTCCCACTGACAGTGTACGGTCAATGTACTCATTATAGCTGAGTTGGCTAGGGGGCGCAGATGGAGCAGAACTCTAGAACCAAATTTTCGTCCTGAGGAGGATTTGAACCCCAAACTCTGCTCGTCTGAATGCATCTGTTTAGTGGTATTTATTATCTGCGCCACTATCTAATTACCCTTCATCCATCCAGAGGAATTGTGAGTGAAGGACTTGCTCAAGGTCCCTACACAGTAACCATCTCAGAGGAGGAGGATCGAACCCGTACTCTCAGTGTTACAAGGCGAGCACACTGACCAATCGAATACAGTGTACTAGTGATATCTGTGTCCTTCTGGCATGGGCGTCTACACCATAGAAACCGTGGAGCAAATGCTCCATCCAAGAAATAGGGGAGGGGAGATCTGTCAGTGTGTGTGCCACCATTTCAGGAGAGAGAGAGGGAGGGGGAAAGAGAGGGAAAGGACAAGTTGCTCCAATGACTTAGGGGGATAGACGTCCCTGCCTTCTGGTGTTATGTATCTATGCCGAACTTACAATTTATGAATTGTCGTCAACGACCATTGATGTCATAAGACGACGTTAAACTTTGGATTAATTTAAGAAGCAGCTGTTAACTCCGCCTTTGCCCCTACTCTGGCAGTGTCAGTCCCAAGCCTGGATGGAGGAGGGCGACGGTAATGATCCTTGTTATCACACAGTGTCCTTAAACTGAAACTACTACTACTATAGCAGCTGTTTTAATTCTTGGATCGAACAGGTGTTTTAATTAGTATTATATATACTAATAACTGTACAGACAACTTCGAAAGAATCACTGATGATGAGAACAAGTTCAAAATAATTTATTAATTTCTGTAGACGTCAACGGCCTTTGCTGCATTAAGATGTCGTTTTATTCTGTATAATCTTCTTCTTCTTTATCAATCAATCAATCAATTAGACATTTATATAGCGCGCTCTTCAAGGCAACTATTCAGAGGCGCTCCCAGCCCAACCTCGACGAAAGAGAACAGCCTTAAGAGCAGAGAAGAAAGAGGTGGAGGAGTCTCGAGGGAGAGACCGCAGTCCAACAGGAAGGCCATTCCAGATAGTGGGACCGGCAACGGAGAATGCTCGCTGCTGCATGGTTGCAGTGCGAGCGAAAGGAACATGTAAGTCACCGCGGGCGGTGGAACGGAGTGAACGGCGACCAAGAAGTGCGGACGCTGGAAAACAGAGCTCACGTAGATAGAAAGGAGCGCGGCCAAGCTGACACTGCCAGACAATAGAAGCAACCCGGTATACAATGCGTTGCGAAAAAGGAAGCCAGTGGAGGACGTCACGCATGTAGTCAGACACGTGACCAAACTTAGGAATGCGCCCAACGAGGCTTTGGCGATGCCCCAGCACGCAATAGCCGCTCATTTATGGCGAGTCTCCACTTCTTCCTGTCCTGTGCTCTCTGTGTAGCCTCCTGCACGGATAGGGATTCTGTATAATATCTATCATAAAAACATGATATGAAAAAAACTGGCCTTGAGATAAGACACCTTTATATTATAATCAACCGAAATTACATAATTATTCGTCGACTACGGTTAATCGACTACTGCCATGTTAACGAGCAGTCCAGCCACAAGACAGTAACCGTCATTGACAAAAAAAATTTGATAAAATACAGTTAAATTAGCGGTATTTATTATCTGCGCCACAATCCAATAACCATCCATCCAGAGCAATTCCATGGCCGAGCTATTGGTCCCCCGCACGCGGACAGCCATTATGCAACGCCGTTCTTTTTCGGTCGCTGGCCCCGCAACCTGGAATGGCCTTCCTGTTGCACTCCGCCCGGTCCCTATGACTCACTCTACCTTGTTTCTTGCAAACTTGAAAACTACTCTCTTTAGCCGTTGTTGGACTAGGAGCGCTCCTGAGTAGATCACTTGGAAGGGGCGCTATATAAAAGCTCCTTAATAAAAATAATAATAATTCTGAGTGAGGGACTTGCTCAAGGTCCCTACAAAGTAACCGTCTCAGAGGAGGAGGATCGAACCCACAGTCTCCGCGTTACAAGGCGAGTGCTCTAACCAATCGCATACAGCGTACCAGTGATATCTGTGTCCTTCTGGTGTTAGGTATCTATGCCAATACTTCGAATTTTCTCTATGGTTAAATTTATTAACCAATTTCATCGTATATATGTGTTCATCCTCTCTCTGTCTCTCTGTCTCTGTCTCTGTCTCTGTCTCTCTGTCTCTGTCTGTCTGTCTGTCTGTCTGTCTGTGTCTCTGTCTGTCTGTCTCTGTCTGTCTGTCTGTCTGTCTGTCTGTCTGTCTGTCTGTCTGTCTGTCTGTCTGTCTGTCTGTCTGTCTCTCTCTCTCTCTCTCTCTCTCTCTCTCTCTCTCTCTCTCTCTCTCTCTCTCTCTCTCTCTCTCTCTCTCTCTCTCTCTCTCTCTCTCTTTCTCTCTCTCTCCATGCAAGGTGTCTATGCTCCATTTCGTGTGACATATCTATGCGTTCCTCGTTCGATGTCAATTAAGCCATTCATCTGGTTCCCCGTTCCATTGTGAACGAAGAGACGCTGGTTCTCTGGCTATTCCAGAATTGAATCCTAATCAGTGATACGTGCTCCCTCTGGCGATCGACCGACAACTGCGATTTATAATCTGTGTGGGTAAGAGGTCGACTAGGAGACAGACAGACAGACAGAGAAAGACACAGACAAGCAGAAGGGAAGAGAGATAGGTTGGGAGAGATAGGGTCCTGATGGCGGAGGGATGTAATTTGATAATCTGAAGAAATTTACCGACGCAAAACCAAGGAACTGTATTACAATATACATACATACATACATACATACATACATACATACATACATACATACATACATACATACATACATACACACACACACACACACCTACACACACACACACACACACACACACACGCACAAGCACATACATACAAATAGTGCCGGATATAGGATGGTGAGGCATGGGCGCCCAATATGGTGGGGTCCTTTTGTGCAGCGGATTACTCGCCTGTGTCGATGTGTAGTCACCAACAGGGTCCCTCCCCCCATACCTACAGTTATAACATGTCACTATGATATGTTATAACTGTATGCAATGTTTTAAAATTGTTAAATTGTAAAAAAAATTACTAAAGGCAATGTTTAAAATTGCTGACTTATTGTTAACTAAGTTTCTTAAATTCATATAAATGAGGATAAATTGGGAAGATAATTTTGCTCATAAAATAATAAAGTGTCTTTTATAATATCAATAGGTATTAAATAATTTCTCAATTACTAAATGGTATAAGCTTTAAACTTCTTATCCAGACCAAGAAAGAAAGCAAGTAAATATAGCTATAAGCGGGACCTAAAAACAGATAGCTTGAGTTATGGCTAATTAGCTCAGTTAGGTCTAAATGTGTGCACTTTTCTACTGGTTAAAGCATGAAGAAACTGACATAGAATGTCACTCTCTATGCTCAAAACTGCAGGGAGGCTAGGTCTCTCGTGTGTCATACTTGTGCGAAACCTGTTCTTAATTATCTTCATCTTAGGAAATGAGCGTTCAACGCTACAGTGTGTGACCAGGAGCGCCAAATACATTCCTAGCATAATTTCCACATTTGGAATGAACTTTCAATTAGGGCTGTACCGAATGGTGATTATCACTATACGAATAATACGAATAATTGGACCAACTATTCAACTAATACGAATAATTGGACCAACTATTCGGCCGAATACGAATACGAATACGAATAGTGTATAAAATAGGTCTACCTACAACATTCAGAATTTCAAATGTAAGCGAAAGTTTCAGTTCAGTAAATTTAATACATAAACTAAAAGTGAACAGTTAACCACATGTAATTTTTGCATCTTTCTGCCAGTCTGTGTAAACTAGGAATGGAACTAATTTAACTAAACTTAGAAATTGTCACTTACTTAACGTTCACTCCACTCGCTATAGCAGCCGCATATGCAGAAACAGATGTCACGTGACCACTCTTCGTATTCGGTCCGACCGCTACTATTCGGCCGCATACCGAATAGCTATTTGGCCCACTATTCGGCCCCGAAGCGAATACGAAGCGAATATTCGGTACAGCCCTACTTTCAATACCTTTGTCAACTATTTGTTGAGGCCTCCGCTACCTGTCTCGTCTTCAAACATTTTTTTGACAAACGAGAAAGCTGTATGATCTCATTGTCAAGGCAATAGAAAGCCAAACCTTGAGCACAGCAGTTCGTATGATGTCAATTCGGTTGCCAATTGGTCAATGATGGGCAGAAAATGGTAAGTCCGAGGCTTCTCTGAAGCAGAGACAGCATCTTCTGGCGCTTGACCATACATGTAGAAGACGTCAGTTCTGATGACGTGCTCTTGTTTGAACACAGGGCCTAGGACAGGGGGGGCCACCGGGGCCATTTGGCCCCAGGCCTCACTTGATAAAGGGCCTCAGACGACTGTAACAAACGTGACAGAGAATGGAGTTTTGAACGAAGAAAACGTAATTGTACAGCATTTAACAATTGACAATGAATCAGATAAATTGAGATAATTCAAATAATTTTCTTTCAAATCCTTCAAATATTATGAGACATGTTGATATTGGAGCAGGATCTCATAGCGATCCAGAATTTCGACGTAGATTCTTGAATGAGTCTCACCAGTTTCCAACTGACGTGCCAAATGATCAGCAAAATTTTAGATTTCCATATCGTCTGCTGCCAAAAAGTTTTTAAATGGCGAAACGTGCAAACGAGATTGGATATACTGGAGTCACTCAATTAAAGCAGTTTTCTCTGCATCATGTTGGCTTTCAAGAAACTCAAGCAAATTTATTATTTTTAATTGAAAAAGGCCTTGAAAATTAGTTGTGGCCCTGGGCCTCCAAATCCTGTCCTAGGCCCTGTTTGAACATATTTATAAATAATCATATAATAATTATAAGATAAGATAAAATAAGATATTCTGGTCATTCAGAAGCCTCCACTGAGTCACTCTTAGAATCTATCCCCTAGTCAGATGACACATGCAGTGAAGGGACACAACAAAATAAAATTGCAACTGGGGAGGGGATTCCTTAGCGATGATGCCCCTGGGCTGCCGCCCATGGAGCCCACGCTTAAATCCGGCACTGCAAAGACATACATACTTACATACGTACGTACAGGGGCGTCTACTCCCCCCCCCCCTAAGTCACTGGAGCAACGTCCCTTTTCCCCCTCTTCTTCCTCCCTTCCCGTTCCTTCCCCCCTAAAATAGTGGCACACACACTGACAGATCTTACCCCCCCCCATTTCTTGGATGGAGCATTTGCTCCAAGGTTTCTACGGTGTAGACGCCCCTGCCTTTTCCCCCCTCTTCTTCCCCCTCTCCGTTCCTCCCCCCACCCCCAAACCGTGGCACACACACTTACAGATCTCCCCCCCCCTATTTTATGGATAGAGCATTTGCTCCAAGGTTTCTATGGTGTAGACGCCCCTGCGTACGTACGTATATACATGTATACATACATACATGCATACTTACTTACTTACTTACTTGGTACTTACTTAATACATATTTTATGACGCTTAGCGTTTATGACGTAGGTTTGGGTCGTGACCAATGGCATCGCGCCTCCGTCAGCCTTGACCTTTATCGAATGGAACTGAGTGTAAACTTTGACCTCGGTGACCCCGACAGCCACAGGTCACTTCCGCTCAAGGGCCGCAACGTGACCGCGGCCTCAGGTCAACGTCTCACGTCGGTCATCTCCGTCGGAGGTCAGTACGAGCTGACCATTCTCATGTAGCGCATTTTCTAGGTAAAAATTTGAATTTGAATTAACTTACATAATAACCGTTGTACGTCTGTCTGTCCGTCCCGTAACAAACACTATTGTGACGTCACTATACTGCCGCCTTGGCGACGGTTGTCTTGACGACGGCTATAGGCCTATAATATGACGTTATTGTTATCACTGCAATAATAATTGTTTTTTATATACCGTGATTTTTCACGGGTTACAGCTAGTATTAATAATAATAGTGATGATGACGATGAGAACGTCGTAAAATGCTCAAGGCATTAAGCAAAAGTCCAATCAAATCCATTCTAATCTTATCTGACCTGTTTACAATGCTATTCGATTCTATTCTATTCTACTTTGTTCTGTTCTATTCTACTTTGTTCTATTCAATTATACTCTGCTCTATTCTAGTCTATTCTACTTTATTCTATATGCTACTCTGCTCTATTCTATTCTACTCTGTGACATTCTATTCTATTCAATTCTGTTCTATACTATTCTGTTCTACTCTATTTTATTCTATTCTATTCTCGAATTTGTTTTGGGCGACGATTCTTACTAGCAAAGCTAATCTAAAGACTGTGATTTTGATTGGAATTCGATTTGAATTGCGTTGAATTACATGAGATAGGATTAGTGGATTAAAGGATTAGAGTAGCTACCTTCACCTATTTATCTTTACCGTTTACCTTGTCACCGGTTTTTCTGTTACCGTTGCCAATACAGGATCCTTCTGCTTTACCCTTTTTACCGATTTTTGTCTTCACATCAACATCGCTTTTACCTTTTCACCGAATGTTACCTTTGGTTTTACCGTTGCCTGTTTACCGTCTGTTCTTTTCCTTCGTGTAGGTTACAGTCCAGACATCATGCCCCAGCGAGGTCACTTCGTTGGTTGTATAAGTGATGTCCAGCTCTTTGATGGACCGGACCCTGTTGACCAGTTGCTCTCGTCCACTGGTGACGTCGAGGCCGGATGTCACAGCCTTTGCGAGACACGTGACACGTGTCAAAATGGCGGAAAATGCGTCAATCATTACGTCAGCGTGACGTGTGACTGCTATGGGACGCAGTCTGATGGAAAGAACTGCGAAAACTGTAATAATCAAAATAATAATAATAACAATAATAATAATAATAATAATAATAATAATAATAATAATAATAATAATAATAATAATAATAATAATAATAATAATATTAATATTAATATTAATATTAATATTAATAATAATAATAAGATTAATATTAGGGGTAGTGATAAGTAGGTCAGTGAATAAGCAATCTCTATACTATCCAACTACTTTGACGTACAGACATCTAATAAACAAATTAAAAAGTGTATTACATAATAGTATTAATAATAATTGTAACAATAACTACCGGACACAAAAAGCAATAATAAGAGCATTTGTTACTGTTTGCAGCTCGTGTGGCGATTACGCTGCAGGGGTCTGATTGGTTGATCTATGACCTCTATGACGATGAGTTCGACGGGTCAAGGGTACAGTGGAATCGATTGGCCATAGAGTTCAAGGTCAGACACAACCTCTGTCCTCGTCTCTCTTTAACAAAGCTCTAGCACTGTCTGTCTGTCTGTCTGTCTGTCCGTCCGTCCGTCTGTCTGTCTGTCTGTCTGTCTGTCTGTCTGTCTGTCTGTCTGTCTGCCTTTCTTTTGTGTGTCCGCACGGATGCTTGAGTGAATGTTTAAATATGTGTGTGCACCTTTGCATATCTGTATTTTTGTCTGTATGCTTGCAACTGTGCTTGCAACTGTGCTTGTTTCTGTCTAAGTGTGTGTGTGTGTGTGTGTGTGTGTGTGTGTGTGTGTGTGTGTGTGTGTAGATGTGTGTGTGTGTGTGTGTGTGTGTGTAGATGTGTGTGTGTGTGTGTGTGTGTGTGTGTTTAGGTGTGTGTGTGTGTGTGTGTGTGTGTGTGTGTGTCTGTGTCTGTGTGTGTAGGTGTGGTTGCTGTTTTCGTAAGTGTGCTTGTGTGTCTCTCTAATATCTCCTTGTCAGCGTCGTTGTGTCTGTGTAAGTCTTCGTCGTTATTTCCTGTCCAGACGACATCTAGCGAGGGCATTCTGTTCTACGCACGTGAACTCTATCCGCTGTACAGCCACCTGGCGGTCAGTCTCCACAACTCCTCCCTCCACATCTCCATCATATTCGTCGACCAGGTCTCCTACAGCGAATTGTTCGTCTCCATGGGAACGCACCTTGACGACGACACGTGAGTGGGATGATAATGACGACGATAGACGATGATGATGATGATTATGATGATGATAATGGTAATTATGATTATGATGGTGGTGGTGGTGGCGACTATTTCGATTGAGGAATGCAGAAATAATGACATGGCAATGGTTGCATAGCAACGGTAGCATAGCAACCGTAGCAAAACAACATGACAATATGGCAATCTACTCTAATTAGTTCGATAAGTTTGATTAATTAGCCGACGACCACATACCGTCGTTTATATTTTCGTCTCCAGGTGGCACCAGCTGACGATTGTCCACAAGGGTCAGTCTGTGGACGCAAGGCTGGACTCTGCATCCGAGCGAATGACCGCTGCCCGTCCTGACCCACACCTCCGAATGCCCCCCTCCGTCTACTTCGGAGGAATGGACGTCTCAGCCAGTGTACAAGGTTAGCCACTTCTTTTTCTTGGCCTCGGCATATGAGGGCGGGTGGCCAGTCCGATCCCTCGCCGTCTCATCTTCCCACCGACAGTGTACGGTCAGTGTACTCATTATAGCTGATTTGGTTAAGAGGAGCAGGTGAAGCAGAAATCTCGACACTAATTCCAGCCCTGGCAGGGATTTGAACCCCCAACCTCTCGATTGACAGTCCAGCATCTCCACTATTTCTTTTCTAAATGTATTTTTGTCTCAGTTAGTCTAATGTATATTATTATTATTTATTATTAGTAGGCCTAGACCTATTATTATTCATATTGTTATCATTATTAATTAATAGTATTAGTAAATATTACGCGTTAATAAAGCGCCGCAATCTATTGACGAAGAATCAATCGATGGCGCTGAGTAATATTTATTGTGAGTGAAGGACTTGTTCAAGGTCCCTACACAGTAACCGTCTCAGAGGAGGAGGATCGAACCCAAACTCTCCGCGTTACAAGGCAAACGCTTTAACCAATCGATTACCGAAGTCTTCTATTTCACAGAAGAAATGATGGTCGAGTTAGTTAGTTTCCATTATGCAGCGACATCTTACGGCTGCCAGAGATATTGACTTCGATTTTATCTTTTCAAGCGGACATTACATTTACATGCAATTAAATGCGGAACACGAGTATATTACGTTAGTTCACTCCGTCCTAAAGGTGTCGATGAAGTATTATTACAAAGGCAGAAACACTACTTGACGAATATATATATATATAAATATATAGCATGAATAAATCACATTTTAAAGGTGTCTAAACAACCATTTATATTATACAGCGTTTCGCGACATCTTGTGGATACCCGGGCCGTTTACGTCGACCCAAAACCATCTTAGGAATTTTTTATACATCCTAGTGGTCACAGTATACAATATTCACCTCCTATATAAATGTGGGGGGCTTCAGTAGTTCCATTATTTTACAACATCTTGTGGCTGTCAGGGCCGTTGTCGTAGATTTATCCTCATCCATGAAAAACCATGAATTTCTTAAAATAGCACTAGCGATTAAAACGCAGTTGATATAATTATATAGCGCGTGAAACCTTTTTATGTGTCTATTCTCAATTGCCTTTAATCAGTTTTCATTGTTTAACGACATCTTGCGGGTTCCAGAAACGTTAACGTCGACCTTATATTTTTTACAAGGGTACGAGGTCGATATGCGATTAAAGCACGGAATATGAATTCTTATATGGCGTTAGTTCAACACGTTTTAAAGGTGTCGACTGGTGTAGTATTAATTTTATATATAGGTGGATGGATCGTGATTTTAGCGACATCTTAAAGCCTTTGATTTTGGCAGAAATTGCTTTCGTGTATTACAGCTCATATATATTTAATTTAATTAAGCTTATATATGGCATGAGCTGATGAATTAATTAAAGGTATCGAAGGAGCGAACTATAGTATTCTTAGATTTCATTGGATTTGCTTGGATTGGATTGTATTAGATGAATGCTGATGTAGGTCTCCACAGTCAGCGCAACTTCGTCGGCTGCCTTCGAGGTCTCTACTTCAACCGCGAGAGCATTCTGGATCGACTCAACACGTCACGTGTCCGTTACCATGACGACGGGTCGGCGCCCTACCAGGGCTGCCACGCCTTCGGGTCGAGCAGTCTCCAGTTCACCCACGACGGGGCGTTTGCCAAGGTCGAACACCATTCTTCCTCCAGCCTCCGTATCCAACTCCAGTTTCGTACTCTAAGAAGCAACTGCTTCATCGTCTACACTGAATCATCGGCTGCCACTCCTAAGGGATACATACAGGTCGGTGGTCCATCGCTGTTAATGCTAATAGCAATGCTAAGGTTAGTCTTAACGATATTATTTATCTTAATGTTATTATTAATGTTGATACTACGTAGTTTTCATATTTCAGTGTTAGTAATGATGCTATTATCAACGATAAGGCTGATTGTAGTATTTTTACCATCTATTTAATATATATATATATATATATATATATATATATATATATATATATTAACAAATGCTAATTATATTACATTAATATTTAGTTTTAGTACATGCAGTTTGACCGCACGTCTTCCTTTAGTAGCGCGTAGTCAGGACTGTAGTTGATGGTATACGCGGGTATACAGCGTGTACTCACCTCTAGAGACCGTATACTCGCCTCACAAAATATTTGTACTCACTGGTAGCGTGTACTCACCTCTAATTTTACCACTACAGCCGGCGCGTAGTTAGTAATAAACGAAGGTGTTTTGTACCTTGTTGTATATTTTAAATAAGTTTCACTCTTTCTCTAGACGGCTTTGCTACATGAAACAATAATTGCCATAGTTAAGATTTTTACTAAGTGTCTAATTAGTAACACAGACTATTTTTCGTGCCATCCGTTCTGCTTGTAAACTAGTGGCGCAATAAAAATGAGATTCTGGTCCATTTCGGATTAGCCGTGTGTTCCCCAATAATAGCTTATGTGGGTCCTTCAGCCTGCAACAGTCTTCCCCAGACCCTTCGCCAAGAGCTTCTTGTCCTCTCTCCTCTTCAGTTCCGTAGACGCTTGAAAACCTTTCTTTTCGCCGGTTTTGGCAGTGATGCGGGTCGAGAGCGCCGCTGATATGAGTGGCGCTACATAAATGTTCAATTGCAATTGCAATAATACAATCTTCCTAATAATAATTATTATTCGATTGAAAATCGTATTTGGTTTATTGGATCGATTTATTGCGAAGGTTAAACGCGGTCGTCGATTATATTATATTTCGAGGAACTACTTTAGAGGTGTCTAATCTCGACTGCTTTTTATCAACAAGATGTTTTGGCTGTCCGGGCTGTTGATGTAAGCGAGTCCTTGCCAAATTGCCCTAATTTAGGCAACGAATATATAGATTCTTAGACACCATTTTGAAGGTGTATAATTTCAAATGGTTTTTATCTTGTAATTGTAATTGTGACTGCTAATTTATATAGCACCTTTCGGAAAAACCTCATTAACAGAATGGTCTTCTCCTGCTTGCGAAATAGAGGCATAGAAAGTAGAAGAAGCTCATTTCGCAAATTGCATGGAAGCCAGTTCCAGAATGAGGGAAAGACCAATGCAAAGCTTCCCTGTTGCATTGTGAAGGTAAGCAATGGGGGAGGGGGACAGCCAGATTGCCCTGTGTTGCAGAACGAAGAGCTCTGCGACCAGGTAATGATGACACTGGAATTCAAAGTTCTCTAAGTCTAAGGTAGGATGGAGCACCATTGGCCAAACAGCAATACGTCAACATACGGATCTTAAACTCGAAGGCTGTAGTAGCTTCCATTGTTTATTGTATTGTATTCGGGCATTTTTAAAGCGCTTCTACCGGGAGAGCCATTCAGAAGCGCTCACATGGCGAGAGACACCGAGAGATAAAGCAAATTTTTAGAAAGGTAAAAGAAGAAGAGACGTTACCTGAGAGAATAGAAGAACGAACGAACGGAGGAAGCTTATTCCAAAGAGCAGGGCCAATGGAAGCAAAAGACCTAACCTGATATAGCTTCTTAGACCCTGAGGGATCCTTGCTACCTCGTGCGAAAAAAAAATAATATAAATAACAGCAACAATAACAATAACATTAATAATAATAACAAAAACAATAACAATATCAATAACAACAATTGTAATAATTTAGATGCAAAGGCCGTTGACGTCTTTAAAGTTCATTTGCATTGTACACCAGGTTGCAATGTCAACATGACCGCGCTCCCTCCTGTTCGACCTGGTCACCGTTGTCTTCGCTCTACCACCTGTGGTGATCTCTCTGGTTCCTTTCGCACGCACCGCTACTATGCAGCAGCGCGCTTTCTCCGTCGTTGGTCCCACAATTTAAAAATTGGCTTCCTCCTGAGCTGCGGCCTCTTCCTCGAAACTCATCCACTGCTTTCTTCTCTTCTCTAAAGGCTGTTCTCTTTCGCCGGGGTTGGGCTGGGAGTGCCTCTGAATAGTTTCCTTGAAGTGGCGCTATATAAATGCTCAGTTGATTAATTGATTGATTGATTATAGTATAGTTCAGTTCATTTTCAATAAATTTAGTCGATCAATTGCGATAACAACACCAACACACAATTAATGAACGGTTGCCATTGTCCTATATATGTCGCCCGGTGAAACGTTTTAAAGGTGTCTAATATCAGCCGTAATTTTATTGTTGGCGTGCATTGTTTAGCGACATCTTCTGGCTGCTGCGGTCGTTTGCGTCGATCTTAGTTTCAGTTCTGGATGCTGTTTCATAACGACGTGGCCTTCTCTTGTTATCGAGCTTCGTACTGGCACCACCCGAGTGTATGGCCGTGGGGAAGTTCCAAACTGTCCATTAACGCTCTTAAGAAAGCAATGAATCAATTATCCATTGTTTGGCGACATTGTTTAGCTCTTTCGTTCGTTTGTTAGAGAAAATGATCATATTACGTGTTATTAGCGCGATGGTCCCATATATATAATCAGCTTTAGTCGTTTTAGAGGTGTCTAATCTCAAGCGCATATTTATTGTTAATTTATAGAGCTATTTATAAAACGCCAATGTGAATGTAACGAAACTTGGGGGGGGGGGGGGGAAATTGACGCACCACACAAAACTGCAGTCAGCCTTATTTCCTGGAGTCTGGCGCTATATCAGACCAATAACCTGGATGATTGGGCGGTTTTGGCGCCAGGTCAGATCCGGATAAAGAGAACTGGTGGAAAGCGTTGCTGATAGCAACGGTCATCATTGTTTGGGATCAAGCGTATACAGAAGATAATAGTTTGACAAATTAGGTCTTAATTCTGAAGAGGAAGTCAACAGGAGAGACAGAGACAGAGACAGAGATACAGGGAGAGATAGACATACAGAGACAGAGATACAGAGACAGAGTGAGAGACGTCATCGGCTGGGATACCTAAGGGATACCTACAGGTGGGTCCATTGCTGTTAATACTAATGTCTTACAGACTGATCTTCTGGATATTGACTTGATTACAGCTTAGTTATGGTGTGCCATCGGTTGATGCCTTCTGCATTAAATACCGGCGCTATAGAAGTTACTAATTAAAATTACAATTAATGTCTATATATATATATATATATATATATATATATATATATATATATATATATATATATATATATATATATATATATATATATATATATATATATATATATATATATATATATATATATATATATATATATATATATATATATATATATATATATATATATATATACTGTTATTGTCATGAATATCAATAAAGATTGATTGAATTGAATATATATATATATATATGCATATATATATGTATATATATATATATATATATATATATATATATATATGCGATATTGCGTTCGTTATCCCTGATCAATTTAGTACAGTTGGACAGCACGTTTTCCTTAACTACAACGCAGTTAATAAAAAACAAGGGTAATTTGTACCTCATCTGTTTTAAATAACTTTCACTCTTTCTTTAGTAAGCCATGTTATATGAAACAATCTTTTCCATAGTTATAAATTACTAAATGTCTGATTAGCAACACAAACTATTTTTCGGCTCCATCCGTACTGCTTGTACATGCAAACTAGTGGCACTATCCCTTTTGGGTCTACCGTTTGCTACCCATTAATACCTGGCTAATATTCGATTAAAAAACTGTATTTTCTTTTGTCGACAAAATATTGGGCGTTAAAAAATAACGATTAATTAATGTTAACTTAATTAGCATTAAAATTTACATTAAAACGCTAAAATTAATTAGTATAAAAATTAATAACTAAGTTTATAGGTATTAATTATTTGATCAATTTAATAACTAAGATTCAATGTATATATAGATTCGGAAGAAATGGTTGTAAAGGTGTCTAATGTCGAGTTTCTTTTTATTAGCGATGGCTTATTGGTTACCAGTGCCGTTGACGTTGATCTGATAATGTCATAGTTATTTGTAGATATAGATTATGAGATTACATTTTAAAGGTGTATAATCGCAACTGCATTTTATCTTGTAATTGTTAGTGCTTATTTGTATAGCGCCTATTTAGAACTGCTCCCGACCTGATAACACGAGACCACAATAGAACAGAATGGTCTTAAACCGCCTGCGAAAGTAGAAGACGCTCATGCCGCAGTATGCATGGAAGCCAGTTCCACAATGACAGACCGATTAATGCAAAGTGTCCATGTTTCATTGTGAAGATAAGCAACGGGGAAACAACCAGGGTCACCCTGTGATGCAGAATGAAGAGCTCTGCGACAAGGTGAACATGACAATGGAATCAATAGCACTCTAAGTTAGGATGGAGCAATCCAGCCAAGCAGCTATGCATTAGCATAATGGTCTTAAACTCAATGAGTCTTCACAGGTAGTTAGATATATGACCATACCTGTAGACTGTTGCAACAGTTTCCGCTGTTTAACGACATCTTACATTATTTGCTGAAGACAGCAATAGATTTGTTTAACGAATACATAGCGTAGTAGTAGTAGTAGTAGTAGTAGTAGTAGTAGTAGTAGTAGTAGTAGTAGTAGTAGTAGTAGTAGTAGTAGTAGTAGTAGTAGTAGTAGTAGTAGTAGTAGTAGTAGTAGTAGTAGTAGTAGTAGTAGTAGTAGTAGTTGTTGTAGTTGTAGTTGTAGTTGTAGTAGCAGTAGCAGTAGCAGTAGCAGTAGCAGTAGCAGTAGCAGTAGCAGTAGCAGTAGCAGTAGTAGTAGTAATCCATTGTTTAACGACATTAAACTCAAACCTCCACTTAAACACCTTTAAATACGTTCTTTTGAAGCTATAAGTAACAGTGGTAATGCGTTGTTTAAATAAGCGCCTCTACTACTCGTGCTCTAGGAGTACCAGTGCAAGCCCATATTAACGATGAGGGCGACGTTAATGATGTTTGTTACAATACAGACTGTCATTAAACTGAAATTACTATAACTAATTTTAAAGTACATCCTATAGCTGCAAAGGCCGTTGACGTCTTTAAATTTCATTGATATTATAATTCAGTTCATTTTCATAACCTTTCGTCCATCAGTTTCGTATTACGTTTTTATAATTCGACAGCTTTCGCTGGCTGATGGACAGTTGTCGGCTGCTGTGATGTCATCGGGTGTCATGACGACCGTTGCCGTGGGCAACAGTCTCGGAGACAACGCGTGGCATGCGCTGAGCGTTTCCTATGACAACGGGTAAGAGGCAGAGAGACGGAATGATGCAAAGATCCGATGATGATGATGATGATGATGATGATGATGATGACGACGACGACGACGACGACGACGACGACGACGTCTTTGATAGCAACGATGTGTCAATATTTGCTAGGTGCGTCACGGTTATGTGATATTGAATTCAGCCTGGATGGGAGAAGGAGAGGAGGAGTAGAGGAGGAGTAGAATGAGGTTGAGGAGGAAGATGAAACAGAGTAGGAGAAAGAGGAGGAAGGAGACGAGGAGAAAAGAAAGAAGAGGTGGAGGAGGAAGAGTAGGAAACTGAGTCGGCGGAATGGGATGAGGAGGAAGAGGAGGACGACGAAAACAGGAGGATGAAGAAGGAAACAGGAGGAATAAGGAAAACAGGAGGAGGAAGGGGAACAGGTGGAGGAATAAGAACTGGAGGAGGAGAAGGAGGAGGAGGAGGAGAGGAAGAAGAAAATAAGAAGAGGTTGACAGAGGAGGAGGAAGAACAAGAGAAGAAGAGGAAGAATAATAAGTAGATAAGAGGAAATGGAAGAACAAGAAGAAGAAAACGAAAAGGAGGATGAAGAGGAGGAGCAGGAGGAGGAAGAAACATAAGAGGAGGATTGAGAGAAAGGACGACGATAGGTGGGCTATGTCCGTCAGTAATTGAGTGACGTTATCATATAATTATTTTTAAAACGTCTCTTCAAAACAAATCAATCACAGGCGTTGTTAATCGAATGAGGATTTGCATAACATCGGTGTGTGTCGTTGAAGGATGCTACAGCTGGAGGTCGACCAGGTCCAGAAGAAGGCGATTCTTCGCAAGGAAATCCTTTTCGGGGATTCAACCTACCTTGGCTTTGGTCCCAATACGGAAATGAACTGTGAGCTTATTTTCATAAAATATGTTAATGACCCTGACAGAGTCATTAATATTAATAGAAACACGGAATAGATCAATTCATATAAATAAGTAATTAATTAATTATGGCATTGATAGTGGAATACAACAGTTACTGATCGATTGGTTGAATTCACGAATATCATTAACTATTCTTTAGTTCATCAATCAATCAATCAATCAATCAATCAATTTAACCCTCAATCAATTCATTCATTCTGTCATTCATTCGCTCAACCATGTATGCATTTATCCATTCATTCATTCATTCAGTCTTTTCTTCCTTTGTTTCCACTCCAGCCGCCTACATCGGTTGCATGCGCAGCCTGAAGATCCAAGACCTTGACCTTGACCCGGTCAAGGTCATGCACAGCCAGCTTGGCGTCGGCGTGACCTTGGGCGACTGTGACCTCGTCGACTGGTGCCAGGGCAACGAGACAACCCTCTGCCTGAACGGGGGAACTTGCGTCAACAGCTGGACGACTCCCATCTGTGACTGTGGACCCACGGGACACTACGAGGGATCCAAGTGCCAGCGCTGTTAGTCTAATGATCCAATCTAATCTAATCTAATCTGGTCCAATCTGGTCCAATCCAAATCAATGCGGCCGACAACGATAAATGGACTAAACCAGAATAAAAATTAGTTGAACAATAATAAACATTAATTGAACCATAATAAGCATTAGTTGGACCATAATAAACAATAATTGAACCATGATGAGCATCAGTTGGACCATAATGAACATTAGTTGAATCGGTCTCGTTGTTTATCAACACCTATTAACAGCCGCATGGATAACACGTGCGTTTATTACCCACGATAAACACCTTTTACTTGTTTATCTGTTGTTTATCTGTCTGTTTACAGACATCGACCACAGCACCGTCACCTTCAAGGACGCTCCATCCTTCATCGCCTTCCACGTGACGATGCCTCCATCAGCGTTGCTTAGCAACCTGTCCCTCAGCCTCCGTACCATACATAGAACGCCGATGCTACTGTTGATGCTTGAGCATGTCGTCAGCAACACGTCACTCGTCATGGAAACCGAAGAGCACGACACTCTTGTCATGAGCTACACGAGCGGCATGAGGAGAACTCGTGCTGTTATCAGCATACCTGGTATGAACATGAGAGCGTCATGAGGCATTTTGTTGTTGATTGAATGATTAAGGGATTAGATTAGGGTGATGAAGAGGTAATTGAGAAGACAATCAGGTGGTTGATTGGACAATGGTAGGCAGGATGGCTGCTCTGAAATATTATGCATTATTGCTATTAATTAAGCAATGGAAATGATGATGATGATGATGATGATAAATAATGATAATAGTAATATTAAATAATAATAATAATAATAATAATAATAATAA
>OY744603.1:100164047-100174047 GCA_963556255.1 Allolobophora icterica
ATTTCTGACAAAATCATCTGACCTAAATCCAGTGCTTGACTTTAGATATATAGACGAATTCGCTGATGTCAAGTCCTGGTTCGCTTATCTCACACCTCCACTGCTCGAGAAGAATTTGCAAACATCTCTGATTGGGCAAAAATAATAACCTTCGCCTAAACCCTTCAAAAACAAAGTTGATCATTATTTCTAAAAAGAGGGTAATCCCCCTATTATACCAGGGGCGGAAAGAGTTTCTTCAATTAAAATCGTGGCCCTGAGTACAACTATACGTTCTGATTTAAAGATGGGGTCACATCTGGATCCAGTCCTAACGGCCTCAACTTCATCCCTCTATGCTCTGAGAGTCCTTCGAACACATGGCTTGCCATCGCCAATATTGCATGGTATAGCAAGGGCAACCACATTATCCTGTATTATGTATCCCCCCCTCTCCCCTCTCCCATTGTTGGGGTTACCTGAGTAAAGGCGAAAAGAACAGAGTCGATAGACTCTTAATGCGTATACGCAAAATGGATTTCCTCCCTTTGTCTATCCAGAATGCAGATGATTTCGCTCGCTTGGCTGACGACCGGCTATTTAAAGCAGTGTTCTCCAACCCACAACATGTTCTCTATCCTTACTTCCCAGAGAGCCGACCCACTCCTTATCTTTTTCGCCCTCGGGCTCAGAGTTTTTCCATTCTAACTTAAAATGATAAAAGCTTAATATCGAGGGTTCTCTATCATAACGTGTACTAGCTTTGAATTGAGTGAGATACAGCTGCTAGATTTCTATTCATTCATTACTTAGCTACGATTGTTACCAATTTGCTTTGTGTTAAGCGGCAAGAAGCATAGACGCAAAATCGGTGATCACTAATCATCTATCGTATTCCCATAATTATATAGCATCGTTTAATGTAGTTTTAAAGGTGTCTAAGACGTTTTCTGTAAACATTAGTGTATAGCGTTTCACAGTTTATATATTCCTATTGATTTTCTTTAATTAAGGTGTCTAAAAAAGAGCTCTTATTAATCGCTTTATTATACCGAAGTCTAACATCGTCGTATGACATCAAAGGCCGTTGACGACAATTTGAATTATATGCAGTGTAGTAAAATGAATTTATAATATCTTAAAGACCCCATTTTAAAGGTGTCAAAAAAGAACTTTACAATGTCATTAGTGTTCATTGTTTAACAACATAAGATAATACAGCTAATAACGTCTATAATACATGCACTGTGATAAGACATTTTAAACAATATTTTGCAGCAATTAATAATTATCATACGCAAGAAATTTTAAATGTACAAAATTCATTCACAATGCACATGAGATTCTCATTCTACTTCTGAATTTTCAGGGTTTGGATCAGTCAATACAATCAAACATTAATAAAAAGTAAAATGAAACAGCTAAAAGACATCTCTCTACAATGAGATTTAGACTTAATAATAAAAGGGAACCGCTATTTCACTCGAGATTCTCAATCTACCACTTTTAATCTTCAAAACAGCTTGTTTTATATGTGTCATACATGTAATTCTAACATGAGGTTTTCATTTTTGGTAACTTGCTACATAAGTAATTAATGAATACAATCAAGCAATATTATCTTGATATACACAAACAGTTTTTAAAAAGACTAGAACATATTTACATCATGTATGTATTTCAGCCCAGCAACAACATGTCTCCTACTAATGAAAAATGTTCTATTAATAAATTATCACTTCACATGCTTTTATAGGATCGGTTAACAACGTTTTAAAGGTGTCTAAGCGAACGCTGTAGCCATAAAGATGGTGATGATGATGATGATGATGATGATGATGATGATGATGATGATGATGATGATGATGATGATGATGATGATGATAATGTGGTTGTTGTGCGTTTTGATAACGGCGCTAAGGAAGTTATCAGATAAACTAATAAAAGATTTAAGAGTTTCACAGTGCGTTTTTTGTCAACGTTCTATATTCACGGAGGCTCTATATAAACGCCGCTTACTGACTTACTTACGTGCAGATCTTCAGGCCGCGTTCGACGGAAGTTCCCTGATCGTCGACAACCTAAGAAACATTGAATCAGTCGAACAGGTTAAAGGTCAAGGTGGATATCATGACCTTGAGACGACGCAGGTTCATGACCTTGAGATACATCTCACCTTCTCGACGCTGACTGCCCACTTTGAGCTGCCCAGCGCATTCGCAGCTGCCCAAGGCTACAGGTAACAGATTCACGGGGTGATGATCGTAAATACGATTAGAAACTACTACAGGTGAGTCGAGGTTTAAGAGTTGACCCTTACCCTTGAAAATGAAGGGCTGAAACAATTAATCGTAATACTATTACTACTACTACTACCACAACCACTACTACTACAAATAGTGCCACTAGTGGTGGTGATAGTAGTAGTGGTGGTAGCAGTATAAGTAGTAGTGGTAGTACTAGCAGTAGCAACAGTAGTGGTAGTAGTAGTAGTAGCAGTGGTGGTAGTAGTAGTAGTAGTAGTAGTAGTAGTAGTAGTAGTAGTAGTAGTAGTAGTAGTAGTAGTAGTAGTAGTAGTAGTAGTAGTAGTAGTAGTAGTAGTAGTAGTAGTAGTAGTAGTAGTAGTAGTAGTAGTAGTAGTAGTAGATGCTAGTAGATGCTATAATAGTAACATGGGACTGCTACTATGGTCATAGATGCTGATAATGACGTTATTGTTTTTGTTTATGAGGATGAATGCTATGGTGGCGACGACGATAGTGATGACGATGATGACGATGACGTCGACTGGTGATTATGATGATGATGATGATGATGATGATGATAATGATGATGATGGTGGTGGTGATGATGATGATGGTGGTGGTGGTGGTGGTGGTGGTGGTGGTGGTGGTGGTGGTGGTGGTGGTGGTGGTGGTGGTGGTGGTGGTGGTGGTGGTGGTGGTGGTGGGGATGATGATGATGATGATGATGATGATGATGATGATGATGATGATGATGATGATGATGATGATGATGATGATGATGATGATGATGATGATGATGATGATGATGATGATGCCGTTGTTGTAATATTTGCCAATGTTTCTCTTTTCGTTAGTTTTGATGATTTCCTTTTGGTCTATCTGACGCCGGGCGGTTCGGTTTCTTTGATGTGGAACTTCAAAGGGAACAAAGGTATTAGATCAAAGCAATCGCCGCCGACCGATGACCTCATCATTACATTTATCAACTGCTGAATGGTTTTCTTTCTAGACTGTTTTTTTTCATCCATCAATCCATCCATCCATCCATCCACTCATTCATCCATCCATCCATCCATCCATCTACCCAGTCAACCATCCATTCATTCAACCATCCATCCATCCATCCATCTACCCAGTCAACCATCCATTCATTCAACCATCCATCCATCCATCCATCCATCTACCCAGTCAACCATCCATTCATTCAACCATCCATCCATCCATCCATCTACCCAGTCAACCATCCATTCATTCAACCATCCATCCATCCATCCATCCATCTACCCAGTCAACCATCCATTCATTCAACCATCCATCCATCCATCCATCTACCCAGTCAACCATCCATTCATTCAACCATCCATCCATCCATCCATCTACCCAGTCAACCATCCATTCATTCAACCATCCATCCATCTACCCAGTCAACCATCCATTCATTCAACCATCCATCCATCCATCTACCCAGTCAACCATCCATTCATTCAACCATCCATCCATCCATCCATCTACCCAGTCAACCATCCATTCATTCAACCATCCATCCATCCATCCATCTACCCAGTCAACCATTAATCCATTCAACCATCCATCCATCCATTCATCCATTCGTCCATTCATTCATCCATCACACGTCTATCCTCCACCTAAAAATTATTATTTTAAAATTATTATTATTTAAATAATATTATCATTGCCATAATTATTATTGTATAAAATATAAATATAATATTAAAGCTGTCCTTGTTTTGTCTATAGTCGTGTTGGATGATGGGAATATCGGGGCAGACGGTCACCCACATCGCGTATCTGTCATTCAGCATCAACATCTTATCACATTGCAGGTAGGAGGAAACACCCCGTTCAAAATGGCAGAGGTCAAGATAGGTCATTTACCATGGCGTAATCGACATTCTAATGCAAAACTACATCCCTACTAGTGGTTACAGAGATGATTAATGTCGCCCTCCTCCTTTATCCATGCTTTTGACTGGTACTAACCGAAAACGACAGTGACGAAGCTGGTGCGCCATCGGTTGAAGCTTTGTGCGTTAGAGACCGGCGCCATAGAAGTTGTTAATTACAATTAGAGGTATTTGTGTTTGTGTGTATGTGACAGGTGGATGGGTCATTCCATCAGGTCAACCTGACCTCTTCCAAGACACCGTCCTTTCCACCAAGGACGTTCCAGTTGGGTGGAGTTCTTCCGAACACCGTTCACTTCAAAGTCTTCCGAAACTTCACTGGAATCATCTCCAGTCAGATCAGATTTAATCTCACGTCTTATCTAGACTAATCTAGCCTAATCTACAGTGTTAAAAGAGACTTGGGTGGGTAGACTTTCATGAGTTTGATCCAAGTGAAGTTGAATATTTTAGATATATTTTGCAAACTGAGAAAATTCAAAATGCGGTAGAAAGCTTAACTCATTAAAGCGATGATGACATCACCAAATTTATTAGAATACAATTCACGTGGTCACAAATCTCACAATAAACCAGAATATTACTTATTAGTAACCCACAAAGCGAACTGTGAAAGAAACTGCTAACACATAATGCACAATGTAACCTCAATAGCGCAACTGAAAAGATCCTCTGTGGTTGCAACGAAGACATAACTGGGGGTGTCCTAAGAAAGATTAGGGGATTGAGCCTTCAACAATTCTCACCCTGCTAGTCTAGCCTTATCTGGCCTAATATAGCCTAATTAATCTATTATAATCTTACCTAATTAATCGAAACCAATTGAATATAATCTAAAAGTGTTTGTCTATAATGTCTGTCTGTCTGTCTGTTTGTCTGTCTGTTTGTATGTGTGTGTGTGTGTGTGTGTCTGTCTGCCTGTCCATCTGTCTGTCTACCTGTACGTCTCCTTGTCGCTGCCTGTGTCCTTAGATGCCTTCCTGCGTTCGTCTTCTTTGGCATCGAGCAACAGTCGACCATTGGACGTCTTCTACGGATTTCACAGCTCCACCAACGGGATCCGAATCCACGGCCCTCGTGGGGGAGTCCGTCCCATCCACTCCAACTACGCCTGGCCCGACCCAGGGCCATCCGACGCCCCACAGGGGACCAGGAAGAGGACCACGGAGACCGTCTGGAGACCATACAAGGACCTACTGCGCCACGGAGGACCGGCCAGGAAGCTGGTGGACGATGGGACATCGAGACAGAGGGAAGAGGAGGAGGAGGAGGAGGGAGAGAAGGCGGAGGGGGTGGGAGGTGACAATCGAAGGGAGACAATGGAACGCGGAGGAGGGGGTTTCGTCGGTAAGTGGAATCGGAATTTGTTCTTCTTTTAATGGAGGAAAATCAGACGAAATTAATTAAATGAAATAAATAATCTGCATTGTTTGTTTCGATATCATTATTTTCATTTTTATTATTATCCTTGTTATGATTGGTTTATTATTATTATTATTATTATTATGTCCCTCGGGTTTAGCATTCCTCGTGAGGTACACAAGGTACACAAGGTCCCTCAGGACTTGGATATTAACTAGTGTAAAATATATTAATATTATTATAATATCGTTATTATTAATATTATACAAGTTTTTCAAAATGATAAGCCGTTATTGTTGTTGTAGTTATTATTTTTATTATTTTTATCATCATCATCATCATCATCATCATCATCATCATCATCATCATCATCATCATTAGGATCATTATCAACACCACCACCATCATATTCATCTCATCGCCATCTTCACCATCTTCTTCTTCGTCATCATCATCATCATCATCGCTCTCATCATTATTATTCTGCAGTGAATCGATTGATAATTCGCCCTGATTAATGTAAATTCAGGTTTAGCATTCCTCGTGACCCTTCTATTCGTCATGTCTTCCATTCTCATCCTCCTGGCTGTTCGTCGTCTGAGACGCCAGAGGAGACAGCTGGACCAGGTTCCTGGACAAGGAGGGCAGGAACCATCCGACGAAGAAGAGGGTCTCCTCAACGAACCCTTGGGGTACGTCGACTTCACCCCCGTCTCTGAGGAACCGCCTACGTTCTCTGCCGCCAGCCCCCAAACGCACAGAGGGTTGGTTGCCAGGGCTAGGACTTCGACGGGGTTCAGGAAGCGCAGTGGAGGAGGGAATGTCACAGTGGAAGGTATGATGTCTGTGTCTTAATCGAGAGAGAGGTGACAGATACTGTGACACTGTTCAATACGGTTGCCATAGTTACCGGGATAAGGCGGGATTGACTGTAACCCTTTTAAGGTAACAACACTGCAGATAAGTATATTCATTCATTCACTCCGAGAATTTATATAGCGCCTATCCAAGATAACTATTCAGAGGCGCTTCCAGCCCAACCCCGGAAGGAAAAGAACAATTTTCAAGTGTTTATTATTGTAGTGGTTAGTGTGCTGGACTGTCAATGGAGAGGTTGGGGGTTCAAATCCCCGACAAAGCAGACATTTCTTTACAGCTTTCTGCTCCACATGGCTGCACCTAGCCAACTCAGCTGTAATGCGTACACTGACCGTACAATATCGGTGGGAAGATGAGACGGCGAGGGAGAGGACTGGCCATCAGCCCTAATATACCGAGGCCAAGAAAATGAAGCCGCTACCACATCATAGCCACGGTTGCCTCAGTTCTGGCTTAAGAGACTGCTCATCCTATTCAATAACAATAATTTTCAAGTGTTCATAGAAAGTACGGAATACCTAGTTAAGACAACTCCGTATTTATTTCCTTGAAACTAAGAATAACGTATTTTTCCTATTTCAACCAATTCATCCTTTACGCTCTCGTTATGTCTATCTTCTTCAGAAAACCTTTCGACGATCGTGGCTCCACCTGTCCGTGACCTTTCTCTGACCCCGGATGTGGTCGTGCGCCGACCTGTCTCTGGCGCAACAGAAGTCACGGGTTGCAGCAACAGCGGCGCTGGCATCGAACTGCGACTCAGTCTGACCGGTCAGAGATGCCAGGCGCGGTTCCACGGACTGTCAGGCGCTGCAGCCGATTGCCAGATTGAAGAGGAAGATGATGACGAGGAGGAGGAGGAAGAGGAGGAGGAGGAGGAAGATGAGATGGAGTGGGATTCACAGTGCGACGTCATAAGCCCCTCTTCGTCCAACACGGTCAGTGTTAAGTCAGGGTCAAGGTTAAGATCAGGGTCAGGTCAAATAAGGCCAGCTAATGATAAATTAGGTCAGGTCAGAGTCAGGATAGGGTGGGGTCAATTAATTTAAGACCAGCCAATGGTAAGGTTGATCATGATCAGGTATTGTTTTGTAACATCAGGTAAGGTGAATTAGGGACAGGTCAATTATAGGTCAAATCCGGTGATGTTAGGGGAGTCAGGGTCCGACCAGAACAGATAGTCGACTGAAGGTAAAAGCTAAAGACATGTGTGGTCAGTAAAGGTCGAGATTGGTCGAGAATAGTTAGTATTAGCCTTGAGATAAGGTAAGGTAAGTAAGGTGAGACACGCTAAGAGGTAAGATAGTTTTTCACTGATTTAACTTTGACATTCTCCAATTAGTATATATTTACACTAATTATATATACTAGATATTTGCCCGTCCTAAGACGGTTATCGGTGCTATATCATATCAAGTCGCTAAGACGGTTTAAAACAATTTGAAAATGTATTTTCCAGTGTGCGCAATAAGCTCTGTTGTGAATTTGCTGCTGAATAATTTAGTCAATCGCTAGGTGGCCTATAGTAGCGGAACATAATGAATATGTTTATGCGTTAGCACAGTATAAATAATTACACAGTACGTCGACTCCCGGCCGATGCAGCAGTCAGAATGTGTGACCGACCGCCATTTTGAATATGAGCTCTTACACGTCGATACACCGGAACCCATCACATCAAATAATTATTTGTAAACGTTACAACAACATTGAGGACTACACGCCGATACACCGGAATCCATCACATAAAATATTTTTAAAACGTTACAACAACATCGAGGACTTCATTAGAATTAACAATATTATTTTAACGTTAATTTTAGCTTAAATCTATAATTCAAGAGCTCAGTTTCAAAATGGCGTCACCCCAAAAACTAGTCAACAGTTAGCAATGCGAGTCGACGTACTGTGTAATTATGTATACTGTGGCGTCAGGTACATTCGTAACGTAAGTAAAAAAGTTTTTTCCCGTTAGGCCGTTTGAACCCGTTAAACTATTCAATTTCAGCGTTTTATTGATCTAAATGAATTACATGTAGCTTAATCCCGTTTTATATAATTATAGACTCTATATAAAATCAAGTCGTGAATACCGTTTATGGGTCGGTTTCCAGTTGTTTCGATTCAACGTTTTAGCGATAAGTAAGTTACTTTAAGCGCGTTTAAAGCCGTTGTTTTAATAGAGCAGCCGTTTACGGTAAATTTAAATTTACTTTGAACGAAGTGATCCCGTTTGTGACGTCATCGGTCATTGTGACGTGATATGAATTGAAAGCAGCCGATGAGAGTAGCGTTACATTTCTTTTGTTTAAAAAACACGCTGACACACTTGGCCACATTTCTGTTCCGTTATATTATTACTAATATACAATATAATTATATATATATATATATATTATATACAATATAATTATATATATATTATATGTATATTATATATAATATAACTATATATATATTATATAATGTGTATATGCGTCGTAGTACAATAGTATGTCCTTGTATCTCTAGGTTTACTCTTGTCTGTTCTAGGTTCTTGGTCTCGTTGGCATGGCAACGGCACGGTCGTCCGGCGAAAGAACAAGCAGCAAGACAGTGTCCGCAAAGACTCAGTAACAGGAATTAAAACTTTGTCGTTCGTTCGTAACAAAACCGGAAGTTCCGGTTTCACAGATGTTCGCTCCCCCACCGAGCGTTTCCAAGGAGTCAGCGAAAGGCTTATAAAGCCCACGTTGCTCTACGGGGGTTTGGGTTTGAAATGTTTCTGATGCCCCAGTGATCCGTTTTAGAATGGTCCATTCCAAACTGGTCTATTTTTTAGAATGTAGAATGGTCCATATGCAATGATCCTTTTGGAATACCCGTTAAGTGTGGCCCGCTAGCCGATTGGTTAGAGCGTTCGCCTTGAAACACGAAGAGTGCGGGTTCAATCCTCCTCCTCGTCCTCCTCGTCCTCTTCCTCTTCCTCTTCCTCCTTCTCCTCCTACTCCTCCTCCTACTCCTCCTCTGAGACAGCTGCAGTGCAGGGACCTTGAGCAAGACCTTCACTCACAGTTGCTTAGCGCCATCGATGTTCTGTCGTATGGGTATGGTCGTACGCGGACTTACGAACTTTGGAAGAAAGGCAATATCAACAAACAGTTGTATTGTATTCTAGTGTACTTAATTGTGTCGGTTAAAAAACCTGTTGTAATTGTTAAAGCTGTTTTTCTTGAAGAAAACTTGAAAATCGTCTTTAAATGATTTGTTCAGGAAAAAAACAGTTTAAAATCCAGGAAATAGTTCGGGTGGTCTAACAGTGGTTTGTTTCATCTGAAGCTTTGCTCTCGTGAATAATAAGCTGGTGCTTTACACTTAGCTTTAGAGTAGCACTTTCAGTACCGTAGCGAGGGGTGTTCCAGCGGTGCTATGGAACAGGGCGCAACTCAAGAGGGGCGTAAATTTTGAGGTGGAGTTATTTAGTTATTAGAATAATTACTTTATCTTTAAATAAACTACCCCATGGTGGGAATTGTCGGGGGATTGGGGATTCAACCCCTAGTATTTCTCAGTACCCCACAGTTAATTCTTTACTGCACACCCCAGATGTATCATTTTTCAACCCCCCTC
>OY744603.1:100184047-100192206 GCA_963556255.1 Allolobophora icterica
CCCCCCCCCCTCACACACACACAAGAAACCCAAAAAGGTCATAAAGTTGTTGTTTAAAATGGTAAAAAAAATTCGCGCGTGATTGCGAAAATTTTGTGGGCCTTTTTTGAGCAGATCAGTTCAAAACTCTTCACCAGATCAGTTCAACAGTGTCCCCCCCCCCACCTGTGAAACAAGATCGCCGCTAGTGGCTGAAGGGGAAGTATTCTAGAAATCAGTTTGATCAAAGCATTCAGAAGCTTCTGTAAGAAAATGACGTCTCCAAAGATGAAGAAGTTGAGAATGACGGTCCAGATGGAATCGTTGTGTCACAACTTATGTGGCGGTCAGGGTTTCGTGAAATGTAACTGTGCTGGAGCCGGCAGATGTCAATCAAGCAGATGTAAATACTTCAAAGTGAATGTGAAATGCAACAGTAGATGTCATGCGAGTCTATCATCTGACAATAAGACTTGATTAATAGGCCTAAGTGCACGAACTTCCGGAATAACAATTGAGGATTCATAAAATTTAGGCCATGTTTCGTTGAACGGTAATAAGTTTTATTCTCACCTATTCTCTATCACATAAGGTGGACTAAGCTTAATGTGTTTACAGTCATAGGCCTACTGTACGCACCGGTGTCGCATGAACTCCCCCCCCCCCATTCGTCTGCTGACTTTCGCTATTTGTTTCTTGTTGAACCAGAAGTGATGCGAAACACTTTCACTTTCAACAGACAGATTGAGAACAGTTGAGACCCACGAAGCAGAGACAGAAACACAGACAGACAGACAGACATATAGACAGATAGATAGACAGAAAGACAGAGTGAAAGAGACAGAGACAGACAGACAAATAGACAGTCACACAGACAGACAGAAACACAAACATACAGATAAATAACAGACAAACAGATAGACAAGCAGGCAGACAGACAGACAAACAGACAGACAGACACACAAACAGACAGACAGACAAACAGACAAACAGATAACACAGACTGACTCTTATTGTCTTCTTCGATGACCTGGAATTTGAATGGACAGTTCTCCACCGGAATACTTATGTAGCGCTTGTTTTTGTCTTTGGCTACGATTCGTGTTTGTCTCTGGATGGCGTAGATCCAGTAGATCTACAGATGTCAGAACCAGCAACAACGATATAATGATGATGATGCTGATGATGATGATGATGATGATGATGATGATGATGATGATGATGATGATGATGATGATGATGATGGTGATTGATGATGATGATGATGATGATGATGATGATGATGATGATGATGATGATGATGATGATGATGATGATGATGATGATGATGATGATGATATGGTGGTGGTGGTGGTGGTGGTGGTGGTGGTGGTGGTGGTGGTGGTGCTGGTGGTGCTGGTGGTGCTGGTGGTGCTGATGGTGTTGACGATGATGATGAAGATGATGATGATGATCAGGAGGAGGAGGAAGAGGAGGAGGAGGTAACAGCGTAAGGTAAGATATACAAGGGTAAATTTATAAAGTAACATGGGTTAAGGTATCCAATGATAAGTCTGTAGAGAAGCATGAGGTAAGTTGCGTAATGGTAATTTTAAGGGTATACATTAGGACCTAGGTAGAGAAAGGTTAACAGGTTATAAGGTAAGATATGGTATGGTTAGGTATGAAGGTAAGATCATACCTCGTCTGCTGCCACCTGGTGAATGTCTTCGTCACATCCGGAGTAACCTGAGGTGGTCTGACAGAGAATTGGTAGCATTTCTCCAAAGAAATCGACAAAGTCTTTCATGTCATAATCGGTTTCTGACCACCGCACCTGATCCAAGGCCGACTTAGCCATCGTACGCAACCAACGTCTCTCAAATACGCAACGCAGGCATTCGTGAAGTTCAGCGCTGCGTCAAGTCAGAATGGGTTGTCCAGCGTTACCCAATAGGAACTAAAGGCTCCGAATGTAAATTGGACGCAATCCTGAGCTCTTCTATTACCAGCGTAATCGCAATCGTTAGCTGTTTTTTCTACTGCTCATCAACGAGTGCTACGTCAAGTCAGAGAGGTTGTTACCCACCGACACCAAGCAGGAAGTACAAGATTCGAGCATGACCTGTTGAAAACAAGGCTCGACTTCTGTGGCTGGCGGTGCATCACACGCACTCTGGTTGAATCTGTCACCCTCCGTGCAATGCTACAACCCTGCGTGCGAGCGCAGCTCATTTATAATTATGTAACTAGGTAATTGGGTCGTATGTAATTACGCAAACAACGCTGCGGGCATTATCTGATTGATTTTGGCACGGATATATATAACACACGAGTGTGCAATTATGTCATTGTACTATGCAATGTCACTGTGTAACAATACTGTGTAATTCGTAACACGTAATATTTTACATGTAGTATGTAATGTGTAATGTTTAATAGGGCCTATGTAGTACGTAATATGTAATATGCAAAATAATGCGTAGGCCCCTAATATGTAAAAGTAATATGTAATATATTTATAATAATATGTGACATGTAACATTTAATATGTAATGTGCAATGTGCAATGTGTAATATGTAATATAATGTGTGATATGTAAAATAATGTGTAATTTTTAATGTGTAATACGTAGTACGTAATATGTAATAATACGTAATACACGAGTGTATACAGTTCCTTAGTGTGACTGCAATTGTATTATCAGTAACCCAAGCGATAATAGTTGCTGTTGTAATAGTAGTCGTAATAGCAGTTGTAATACAGTTGTAGCAGCAGTTATAATAGCAGTTATAATAGCAGTTTTAATAGCAGTTGTGAGAGCAGTTGTAATAGCATCTGTAATAGCAAGTGTGATAGCAGTTGTAATGGTAGTTGTACTGTAAAAACAGTTGTAATAGTAGTTTTAGTGGTCGTTGTAATAGCAGTTGTGATAGCAGTTATAATAGTAGTTGAAATTGTAGCTTTAATAGTAGCTGTAAAAATTGTTGTAACAGCAGTTGTAATAATAGTTGTAATTTTACACCCCATGCACTTTGCCTTTTTGATCTGTTTTTTTCTCTTTTAGTATCGGCTGGCTGTAGTTTCTGCATACATGGTAAAAATTGAGGTGTTCATAATGGTAGTAGTAGAAGTAGTAGTTATAGTTGTGGTGGCGGTGGCGGTGGCGGTGTGGTGGTGGTGTGGTGGTGGTAGTGCAAATAGCAATGGTAAAGACAGGCCATGTCGGTAATGTCAAACCTTTCCTTGCCAGACCTAACCCAAATAACATTAACCCCCAAAATTAACTAAATGACATTAACCATCTAGCATTAGCCAAATGATATTAACCCAAGAAAACGTCAACCCAAATAACATTAACCAATTAACATGACCCAAATAACATTAACGAAATAACATAACCCTGATAACATTAACCAAATGACATTAACCAAATAACGTTATTTTGCTTGCATACGCTCTGACGTTATAAAGTGAACCAGACAACCTCATACGTCGTATTGAGGTCAATGCAAACCGTCAACAACCAACACACAACGAATGTGACCCAGAACTGGAACATATTCTTCACTCACTTAGAAGTCTTTGGCTCGTACAGAACCTTCAGACAATTTGCACCTGTTTGCCAAGACTAGACCAGCAATATTGAAAATATATTCAATAAGAAATTCTGTGAAGTTTATAATATATATACATAAATATATATATATATATACATATATATAGTTTATAATTTCTATATCCATATATACATAGATACGCATATTATAAACTTATATATGTATAATCCGTAACTTCGATGACAACTTTGTAAATGTACATATAACAGTGGCTTGTAAAAATGAATATGTCGGCAATAAGTCTTAAACCATGTTTCATTCATTCATTCATTCATTCATTCGTTCATTCATTCATAGCTTTATATAGCGCCTCTCCGTGAGAACTATCAGAGGCAGATATCATATACAAATAGATTCTTTCATCCGTGATTAAATTCAATGCTTATATAATATAATAATTATATATACATATATAATATTTCATATATATGCACAGGTTTTGTATATATACATATATATATATATATATATATATATATATATACATATATACATATATATTGTGCACTTGAATGCATGTATGCATAGGTTTCCGTGGCTCCTTTACACCTAGGTATCACGCAGTCTAGAGTTTAGGCCAAGTATTAGGCCAGATAGTCCCCCACCCCAGGTGGCGCCTATTGACATTAGCAGGTTCCTAAGAGTTCCACGGTTTGTCTGCCTAAAGCCTAACGCAGCCTAGTGTTCTTTACGTACTAAACAATTCTTTAAGTCACTTTAGAGGCTTTTACGCAGAGCTGTCGAAAGCATAGCTGATTATTAGACGACGGGGTATAGACGCCTAGCAACCAATCGGAAGCCACCTGCGGCCTGAGCGCCGAGCGGCCAGACTACAGGGCGTTCATAAAAACTGAAGTTTTCTTTAATGCGTTGCAAAGCGTGATCCAAATGAACTATAATTATATCCTTATGGCTATTAATGAGTCTTTTTCTGGGCCAGACGCTATATAAATTCGTGATTGTGACTGTAGATATCGTTTTCGTCGTTGTCACTATCATAATTCGTATCGTCAACATCTACAGAGTAATAAAACGCGAATATAAAACCCAACGATTGTATCAACAGCAACAACTCTAACAGCGACATGAAGAACAACATTTATCATCATCATCATCCCCACCTCCACCATCATCAAATAGCAATTACAACAAGAAGATAATGAAACCACCTGAACCACCACCTCCACCACCTCCACCGCCTCCACCACCTCCACCACCTCAACCACCTCCACCAAAACGACATCCTCAGTGACAACCACCTTAAAGAGTACGATTATGCTTAACGTATTCTGCTTCAACTGTATTGTAGTGTTTTCCATTGTATTGCATTACAGCAGTGGTTTTCAACCGGGGTTCCGCGGACCCCAGGGGTTCCGCGGGCGTCGGCCAGGGGTTCCGCGACAGCAGTCTTAAATTTAAAAACCACCAACTGATTTCACAAAAGAATGATCAAATAACCGAATTCTTCACAGCTTTCCGGCGTTCATGCTAAACACAATTCTATGTTAACATAGTTAACATTATTACGGGAGTGCATCGTTGCATTTTATATTTGCATTGCATTTTTACGCGGGTAAACGGCGGGGTAGGCGAAACAGGCGCTCTGATATAGCCAACCCTCTTGGCGTGAAATTGGTTTAATTAGGCCTACTCCCGACCTGTTCCCGTTTGGGATAGAGGGAGGATGTGCCAACAATAGCCCTGAATTGCTGAGATTACCTTGGGTCGAGCCGAGTGCCAACCACTTGGTGCAGTTGTGATTGCACCGTGTTAACTGACCGTTGTGTAGAACCTCGTATGTAGCCGGGGCGGAGGACTGGCACATACCATTACAGACGTTGGTAGGACCACGAGAGAGGACCAAGGGGAGAGAGGCAAGTACCTTAGAGTGGACCGGAAACTGCTATGCGGCCGCCTGTAAGCGAATTGTTGTTGGTCCGTTGTTGCCGTTCTGTTGCGTGCAGGACGAAATCTGGAATCCCCGACCCCCAGGGGAGAAGAAGTGGGCTCACTATTGCCTACTTGGAACTAGCGATGGAAGCTGTATCAAGGCACTCCGTGGACGAGTGTCCCACTACCCGTCAGTGCGGGAAGTAGGTCTGGAGAGGGTAGTGATCACAGACACTTGTCCCCTACCACCACTCCCGTAACAGGGGTACCCGGAGTGGCCACCTACGTCGTGCCTTAAATGTCAAAGTGAAGAAGTTAAAAAAAACTCAAGGGTAAAAGCGGTAGTGACTATTAGGCCTATTCTCTTAAGGATAATTCAAGTTAAGGAAATTTTGGAAGTTAATTACTTACAGCCCAGCGTTTCTATAACTCTTCTATCCATCTGTCAGAATTAGTTGCCGGCACAATACAGTAAAATACATGTTGTTTACCTACATTGTTTCTGTGCACTACTCTAGAGTGCTAGACTAAAGTATGTAGGCCTATTTATAATAGCCTGCACCAGAGATGCAAAAAACTTATATTACAAGTTTAACATTCTAAAATTTAAGCATTATCCCAACAATACAAGCTACAATAACTTGAATTTCTTGGAAAAATGGACGGCTAAAACGCCCCGGGGTTCCGCGAGCAAATGAGTGCTTGTGTAGGGTTCCGTCACTACAAAAAGGTTGAAAACCACTGCATTACAGTGTACTGCAATACATTGTATTGTTTTGTATTGTCTTGCATTGTGTTGTTTTGTATTGTGTTGTAGTGTACTGCATGAATGCAATGCAATTGTTGGTACCTTGCCAGCCATTAAGTAAAAGATTTTCTGGCCACCCTCTTAGCGATGGGAAGGGCGTTACGTGCGATCGTACCGTGACGCCGCCTTCGGTCATGGTACGTGATCAAATCCAAATCGTAGCGACTTAGTACGTTGCGCTCCGATGCGAAAAGAGCCGTGTGTGGAAAGTGAAGAAGGGGTGAACAACGAAAACCAACCACCCCTCCATCCACTGGATCGAGCTCGAGGGTCATCGTATGTAGGATGCGGGGATCTGACCGATTGGACCGGGTTTCATGTATTATTCCACCGCGCGTGGAATGAGACGACGACGTAGAAAAAGCATCTTTAGTGGATTGACTTTCGCCGCGGCCAGCGGACGGGGTTGGGGTTCTCCCACGCTGAGATTCTGCACTGGCTTCCTGTTGCTGTCCAGCGTCGTTCTCTGTCACGTGACGCTCGTGCGCTACGTCGATGAGCGTCTCAGACCGGAAGTGGACGATGCTTCGGGTGGAGTGCTGCAGCCGGCGGAAGTGGAGCGTAGCGGAGAGAAAGCGAGGGGGAATCACGCGGGCGGAAGGCGACTAATGTCGGAGGAGAACGATGCGCCTGGTCAAGACGATCGAAGGCCTGATTCACATCCAAAGAACGATGTCAAATCGTTTCGACGTGGGCAGAGCACCTGTCGCGACCGTCACATCCAGGGTCTGGGCGCCATCTGCGACCACCTGCCCTGTCTTCGGGCACTCCAGGGCGCCCGCGATCTTCAGCCCCCTCGCCCGTCGCAAATACCAGCTGACCTCCTTCGGCGGTTGAACCACATTCCGGGATCTCTTGATCCGATCCACTATACGCTATTTCCATTCCTTTCCGACATGCAGTGGTCGAAAGGAGTCCTGGGGTCAGTTGGTCAGATCGGCGGAGTCCACCTTGGTCAGTTCGCAGCTCTCCTGTCGCTGAACATCGACCGGAAGTCGGGCGAGCGTCTCTTCGTCTCAGACCCCTTCAATTCGTCGACTGCACCACTTCCTGGTCTGTCGCAGTTCGAGGTCTTCCGGTCGCATCTCCGCGACTTCCGCTTCGACGTCGAATCCACTTCAACTGATGACCGCATCTATGTACATCACGGAACACCCTCCCCAAACCTGGCCGAGCAACTCCTCGAGTGGGACCTACCCCGGTTTCGGTTAATCAGCGTGGAAGCCAGTGTCGTTCCTCTCGAGGGACTAGAACTGGCCGCTTGCCTGCTGAGGGATGGCGGCATCATCGTTCTAGATCAACCGACATCCATAGACGCGGCGCTGTCCACTGTCGCTGCTTTCCTCGCGAGACATGGTAGGTCCGCCATCTCACCGTTCTTCGTAGCTGGAAACAAGCTGTTTCTTACGACGACCAACTGGAAGAAGTTCTATGAGGACCACTTCCGCCGGAAGGAGACGAACCTCGTACATCTCAGCGTCGTTGACGACGACAGCGGTTACCATGGAAACGAGATATTCGTTGTCAGGTGACGTTCTGCCATCTTCAGCAGCTGAGCTGTCTCTCCAGCCATCCTCGTCATTCTCATCCTCTTCGCCCTTCTTCTTTACATCTTTTCCTCTTCATACTCCTCCTACTTCTCCTCTGTAAGCAAGTTCTTCCTCTTCCTCATAATACCCTTCCTCCTCCTCATTCTGCTTCTACTCCTTCACCCCTGTAAGCAAGTTCCTCCTCCTTCTGATCTTCGTCTTGCTCCTCCTCCTCCTCCTCCTCCTCCTCCTCCTCTTTCACCTCCATCTTCTGCTTCCTTCTTTTCCTCCTCCTTCTTCTCTATGATATAAATCGTATCCTCTCATTCTTCCTCCTCCCTTCCTCCAACTTC
>OY744603.1:100192406-100474906 GCA_963556255.1 Allolobophora icterica
TCACTCTGTCTCTCTACGAGTTCAACTCCAGTCATGAATTTTACTCTACCAACAAAACGACAGTCAGACTCACAGACAGACAAACAGACAGACAAAGCGAAAGACAGAGAGACATAGACAGAGACAGACAGACAGAGTCACACAGACAGACAGAGACATGCGTGAAGATATACATGCATACATATAACAGCTGACATCAGTCAAACATTGCGGCTGACCTAGAAAGAGACAGATAGAGACAGAAACCAGAGAAAGACAGACACAGACAGACAAACAGTCAAAGAGACATACAGACATAGACAGACACAGACAGACAGACATAGACATACAGACAGAGAGGCAGACAGGCAGACAGGCATACAGACAGAGAGGCAGGCAGACAGAGACATACAGAGGCAGGCAGACAGAGACATACAGTCAGACATAAAGACATACATGCATACATAATATAACAGCCGACATAAGTTAATAAAACAAGATTTTAACAGTGCAGACATTTCGGTCGACTTAGAAATGCAATTCGGTTGCAATGTTCAGTTCTTCCAGTTGTGCAGCAGAGTCCAACTTTAATTCCGAGGTTCTTCTAAAGACAGGGTTTGACAAAACAACGCTCGAATTAAGAAACGATAAAAAAATGGCACAGAGTCAGTTAAAAGCAGTCTTCACATTTCTAGATCAACAATAAGTAAACAAGGGACCGTCTCTGAGAATATCCCTAAACAACCGTCTAAAAACACCAACTACCCAATCACCCACCACCTGCCTAAGACTGTCCACAATGTGGAAGGACTATGGGGTCATCCAAATTTCAGAAAGAGTGTAAGGGGGGGTGTTAAAGAGGATAACTGCGGATGTTCTCTGTGGACAATCTCCCAAAGACAGATGAGCTGCGACCTTTAGGGGAGAAGGCAGAGGTCACGAGTGGTTTGACCTTGTCTTACATCTACTGGGCTACGAGGGTCGTGATGTCCTGACGAAGCTGGAGGAGGTGCGTTCCAGAATATTCCTTCTTCATTGCTCTTGGAATACCACTACAAAATTCCAGATGGAGAGAGTTGAGGCGGGGGAAAGCCTCAAGGATGGACCTACAATCAAACCAAATCTATTATTAATTAATAACTTCTATAGCGCTTGTGTCTAATGCATAGACATCAACCTATGGCACACCAAAATCAAGTCATAATTAGGTCAATACCCAGATCAGTCCATAAGACAGAGAGGCATGCCTGTGGTGGATAAGCAATTTGAAAAAGGTCAGTTTTAAGTTGAGAAGGAAATGACTGAGCAGATACAAGAATAAATTTCAAAGTTTAGGTCCAGCATTCCACAAACCGACCTAAATAAAGAAAGCAATCTCACAACAGGATCTGTTTAGACCTACTATGTCAAAGGATCAATTGCCCAAGGAGAGACTACTAACACACGTAATCCATTATTAATGTTAACATTATTATTATTATTATGCATTTAGTAAGAGCCACTATCTAATGACCAAGCATCAGTCAATGGTGCTGAGCAATTGTGAGTGAAGGATTTGCTCAAGGTCCCTACATAGTAACCATCTCTGGAGGAGGTTCGAACCCATACTCTCATTACATCAGCGCTTCATTAATCCATAATAATAATAACAACAACAATAGTAGTAATAATAATAATAATAATGATGATGATGAAGGTGGTCTAAGTGTTCTTACTGAATTCCAGTGCACAAAACTTGTGTTCCCCTGAGGTCGAGATTCTCCAGCTTCGATTTGGTCGGGTCACTGGACAGTGTCTTCATCGCCATGATCAGGGACATTCCTGGATAGATGTTCCAAGATAGGTCAAGTACGATCAGGCTGTGCCACCACTGGATGAACAAAATCAGTCAATAATTTACATCTCGTTATTTATTATTAATATTATCACTATTATTACAAATAATATTGTTTTTATAACTATTATTATCATTGCTATTAATAATAGCATTATCATTAATTATCATTACTGTCGCGATTATTATAACTACTGTTACTATTATTATTATTATTACAATAATTCTACAGTCAATACTATTATTATTATTATAATTGCTATTACTATTGGATGCGCAATAGTCTAGAGGTTAGCATGCGAATTGCCAATCCAGGGTCAGAGGTTTAAATCAGTGTAATTAAAGTTTCAGTTTCTATTTCAGTTAATAGAAATGCCTCATTTCAATTTCGATTTCAGTTTTTCGGAATGATTTCAGTTTGTATTTCAGTTAAAGTTTTAGCTGAATTGCAATTTCAGTTTTCATCCAATTTCTATTTCAGTTTTTGACGTTGTTAAGCAAACCTATGAGTTAATGTGTGATATGAACAATTCACACATTAAACTTCATATGAAAAACTCCTATTTATGTACGTATTCATAATTATATATGAACACTAGAACACAGAACATTTCATCTTTAAATAAGATAACCTCAGCTGCTGAATAGTCAGCAATTAAACAGATTTAATCAAGTCCTTCTACAATGCACATAAAATTATTAAACTTAAGGAAAACACGACTTCATAATAAGTTTCTGAGTAGCAACAGAAGATCCACGTACAGCATGCATGTACAATGTTTCTTGCTTCAGTCAAAATAACTCCCCAGTAATGCGTCGTCACATTTAATCACCTTGTGGGAAAGTTGCCACTTTACACTTGGTCGAAGAAAGTGACTTATAAAATTACTGGAACTGTTGAAATTTGATCCTGGCGCTAGTTGGCTTTACTTTACTTTCTTCGGTAAAGCTGACTCTTAAGAAATTAATTCTTCATAAGCGTCCTTGTGTAACGCTTTCAAATGGACTCTAGCATTAGCACATTTGCGACCCGAGATTTTCTGACAACACGGCTTGTTGTTAACCAGTAGGCTACATACAGTACACACCTAATTGCCGACAGGTAAATTGTCAGACAATTTACCTGTCAGCAAGTTTGTCCAGAAACGCGACGTCTACTGTTCAGTACAAGTTAGCTATTTTCTGTTTAATGACACTCTGTGATAACAAAGCTGATTTGCATCACTCTCTCCTCCGTTCTCCAGGCTTTGGACTGACACTACCACAGTATGAACAGTGGCTAAATTCAATACAAGTGGACCGAGAAAACGGTGTCTGGTTTCGTGATAGAAGTTATCATGTTTGTCTTAAAGGGATACAATCCTGCAGTGTTGCCCTTTTTGGTGGTTCGGCCATTGACGCAGAACAGACACCCTTTGGATCCACGTGGAACAGATCCCGTTGAAACTGCGCATTGTCTTAGCTATGGATTCTCAATGCACTTTCTATATGCACTTGAAAACTGTTCTTTTCTGTCTCAGGAGCACCTCTGAGCAGTTACCTTTGATCGAGAGCTATATAACTGCTCTGAATGTATGAATCCTTTAAAACCCCCAGGAACTCAGAGGTCGATTGTTTAGAGCGGCAGGCTAAATGCCTTGTCTTACTCTTACCATCCCATACCTTACCTACCATACCATACCTATCCTTAGGAAATAAATTAAAAACTGTACCCAAGTCATGACGTCATCTGGGGTTCTTTATGATTACCTTTTTCATTCATTCACTTTATAATTTATACAGCGCCTCTTCAAGAAACTTACTCAGAGGTGCTCCCAGCCCAACCATGGACTTCAGAAGTCTTAATATTAGATCAGATTAGATTAGATTACCTTTGCCAGGATGACCTTGATTCCCTCGTAGTTTGCAACGGGACTGTTCGACAGGTACAGCTGTTCCAGATCAGTCATTGGCAGGCTCTGAAGACTTTCGCACGTCACTTTCTCACAGCCGTTAATGTCCAAGCATTTCAGATCGCATGAAGACCTTAAGATGCTACAATCACATCAATAACAGATCAATTTGCTATTACATGAAAAGACAGAATGCTCATAATGAATGAATGAATGAACGAATGCTCAGAATGAATGAATGAATGAATGCGCAGAATGAATATAAACAGCTGCGACTTAAGCTCACTAGAAATCTTGTAAATACACAAAGATTCTTGCAAAAACAAATGGTCCAAAACAGTATGTTGCACTATGCAGGGGCAAAAACAGAGCGGGTAGCACAACGAAAACTGCCTTACCGGTGGAGGACAGAGTTGGTAACGTCACATCCAACATTTCCGTGACCAATTCCGAGATCCAGTTTCTGGAGGTCAGGGAAACCTGGACAATCCACCTGTAGCAACAGAAACGAACACCACAGCTAGTAAAATTTACTACAAAGTAGTAAACTCAATTACACATAAATTTTGACTACAAAACTGGTAAATTCTTGACGGTGTTTAAGTCAAAATATCTCAGGTCCCTCGTCAAAACAGCTTGAAGACCTTAGGTTGTTCGCATTAAAACTACCTTCTCCTTCCTTGACCTTACCTAATCATACCATACCCACAAGGCCGTAGTTAGGGGGTGTTTTTGGTGTTTAAACACCCCCCGAAATTAAATAATGTAAAAATAAAATAATGCATTTACTAACGACAAACCCCTTGGTCGGTTGACTCGGTTGCATTTCGGCTTGCTTAAGGACGAGAAAACACCCCCCGAAACAGAAAACACCCCCCGAAACAGAAAACACCCCCGAAACAGAAAACACCCCCCGAAACAGAAAACACCCCCCGAAACAGAAAACACCCCCCGAAACAGAAAACAACCCCCGAAACAGAAAACAACCCCCGAAACAAAATCCTGGCTACGGCCCTGCATACCCACCAGTGGTATTGACGGCAGTTACCTCACTTTCATCTGTTTCGTCTGTGGAGGGGGCTTTGCTGATGCAGAATGGGGCATTGCTGAGTCTCAGGATCTGGAGTCGCATGCAACACGACTGCATCTTCTCAATGTCGAACATAACGAGGTCAGAGGTGAACTGGACATTGCTGATGTCCAAGACCTTGAGCTGAGAGCACTTGCTCTGTGTCACAAAGACAATACAAAAACAAATCAACAAAACAGAACCCCATTGGCGCCCGCTTTCTGCCCGCATCCAATTCAAGGTTCTCATCCTTGTCTAAAAGGCTCAACTTGGTTTTGCTCCAAAATATTTATGTGACTTAATTCATCGCCCTTACTCTGCTGCTTCTCTCCCTCCCTCTGACTGTTTGGACCTTCTGGTTCCTCGTATCAGAACTTCACTGGCTCAACCAAGGTGTTTTGCTACTATTGGCCCAGCCCTTTAGAATGAGAGGTTTCAGAGTAGGTAGATATGACAAGTGTAGATCTTATCCACCATAGGCTGCCTCTCTGTCTTGTTGAACTGATGTTCTGGATACTGACCTCATCATGGCTTGTTTTTAGTGCACCATTGGTTGATGCTTTGTGCAATGTGCATTAGACACCGGCGCTATAGAGATTACTGAGAAAGCGGGACATGGTAGCCAGTTGCGGTGTGTACGATTGACATGGTGGTTAGACCGCTCACCTGGTTCAAGCCTCCTATCTCCCCTGAGACGGTTACTGTGTAGGGACCTTGAGCAAGTCCTTCACTCACAACTGCTCAGCACCATCGACTGATGCTTCGTCATTAGACAGTGGTGCTTAATAAATGTGTGACAGTAGTCGTAATGATAACAACAGCTGGCGCTGATCCTACCGTGATCATCTGCATTGTCAGGTTGAAGCTGCTGAGGGAGTTTGAAGAGATGTTGAGCGACTGGATTTTGTTGCCACGTGATTCCAACAGCTGGTTCATGGCCTTCCCGTGCGGAGCGTCCGTCTACGTTTACAAAAACATGGTTTATTTACTTAGCTCCTTTATAATACTATGAAAGTGAGCCAGGTCTGTCCGGGTCTGCGACCCTGCATTCATTTTTCGCCACCTGTCTTTGCCGGGTCTTAGCCGGGTTGCATGTTTAAGCATTAATGTATTTATTACATATAATAAGTATAAAAAATAATCGAAAACGTAGTTTCAAACAGCGAAATTTGCCCGTGAACCCCAATGGGGGCTGGAGTTCAGAGTCCCAACTAGGCTTGCACTCCAACGCTCGCCATGAGACTCAGCTATTCTTTTAAACACTGGTTACAAATCTATCAACCCTTAATCTGTAAATAAAAACTTACATATTTGATCTCCGAGTGTCGTGGAAACTATCAGTCATTTGTAGTTGCTTCAGTTGTGTATTAAAGTATTCATACAGTACATTTTTATCCAGAAAGACCAGTCAAGTCTCAGAGGGTATTCGGGAGAAAAGAACATATGTGACCACAAGGACAGGCATTTTTAGCGTAATAATCTCCACCGTATTTCAGTCATGTCCCCAGCACCAAAGAAGTTCCACGATTAGTTTGGATTAGATTATCATAAACTTACGTCCATATCGCTCAAATCAAGCGATTTCAGTTCTGGACAGTACTCAACCAGAGAGCTGAGGCCCATGCTACTAACTCCTGTCCTGGTCAAGGTCACGTGTGTGAGCTGCAAACAATTCTTTGCCATCATCTGTTTGAAGCAACAAAGAACTATTCATTACCACCACAATAATAACCTTCCCACTCTGCTCAGGGTAAAACTAACGACTGTCTTTTCCTCATTGGTCTTGCGTTTCCCGGGGCTTCTGTGCTGAGAGCACCTCTCAATAGTTATTCTAAGAGAGGCGCTTTATAAATTTCTAGATACAATACAATACGATTAGATTTATACTTATTTTTTTCGTCTTTATCAAAATGCATCTATATTGCTTGGAACACCAAGCTCATAAACTAATCGTTGGCTTTCAATCAAAGGGACCTGGATTTCTAAATTATTCCTGACTGACAGGTCAAGGTTTCAAATCCAACGTCCCCTAGTGGACTTCAATTTAACATAACATAACATAACATAACATAACATAGGTTTACGGTGGTTCAGTTCTTTCATTCATCCTAATTACACCTGACCTGACCTGACCTGAATAATGTGTCTCACCTGGATTCCTGAGTAACACTTCAATTACAATCACACTCTAATAACCTGATGACTTCTGTAGAGCTGTAGTATTATTCGATGGCACTCCATCCAACCACGCTTGACCTACCTGACCCAACCCAACTTGACCTGACTTGACCTCACCTGACCCGACTTGACCTCACCTGACTCCAGTTGACCTCACCTGACTCGAACTGACCTCACCTGATCAAACACAACTTGACCCAAGTAGATATCTCACCTCCACTCCTGAATCATTCAAATTAGCCCAATCTGTCAGGTCAATCTCTTTTAGTAGTTTCAGGTTCTTTGACATGATTAGATCTTTGAGGACATACTCCTCCTTAGGTATCCATCCCAATGAGAGATCTAACTTCCTCCAGAAGATCGACTGCTCTGCAACGTCCTTCCAGAGTCGACACACTCGAGACAATCTTCAGAAAAGACGAAGGCATGCGTCACTTTGATCAGTAACATGAAAGAAGGAACGAAATACGATGTCTTAAACAACAGCCATTCTTGGTCTATGGCAGTGTAAAAGTCATTCGATTGGATTAGATTAGATTAAAATGGATTAGATTAGAATAGATTATATTAAAATAGATTACAATGGATTAGAATAGATTAGATTAGAATAGATTGGATTAGAATAGAATATAGATTAAAAATAGATTATAATGCATTAGATTAGAATAGATTAGAACAGATTAGAATAGATTAGATTACAATAGATTACAACAGATTATATTGGAATAGATTACAAAAGATTAGATTACAATAGATTTGATTAGAATAGATTAGATGAGTGTACCTGCACAACACAGGTAGTGGGCCATCAGAATCAACAAGCAGTTGAAAGACTTTCTGCACCATCTCCCACGGCATACACTGTCCCCAGAGATCAACATATTCCGTCACTTCAGTCACAATTTGATCACTGTTCGTCTCATGCTTCATCACATCATCGGCCACAACAACATCGAATGTGCTTTGGTCCGTAGGCACGATACTATCGACACTCACTGTGGTAATTGCATTGTCATCATTACCAAATGGTTCATTAGATGACCCACCGGCCATTCGTTTCGGTAAAGATGCTTCAGGACTGCTGTTGATAAAACAGAAACAAAAGAACTGCTTGAATCAGGAGTCACAGTTCTGTTTTAACACACACTTAAATACACACATTTAAATCTGATCTATCGGGATTTCAAACTGGCATTTCCAATGGATTAGAGGTTTTGATCTTTGACTTTCACGCCAAACGACCATCAACTGATGTCTTGGACATTATCGTAACAGCGCTTTAGAAGTCATTAGATGGAAGCAGATACTAAATTTATCATCTTAAAGTGATCGCAGTCTGAATCATAACCCTAGGTTGTACGGGAATGTACGGTGCATGGACTAACCCCGTCCCAACACGTTTTCCGGATTGCACGGGAGAAGCTGCCACAGGTTTATCGGAGTCCTCGGGATCGCTCGACAACCCATCGTCTCCACCGGAAAAGTAGTAAATCGGATTTTTAGGATCATTCTCGTCTCCCTTTTTTCCTTTATCCATTCTGTCACCTGAAAGGAAAGTCCAAACTCAACCATCAGCATGGCTTTATTTCTACACGTTTTCGGTCTCGAGACGGTTTCGAGACCCATCACTGATTATATGCAATGTTCAGCTCACACAGAGCTCACACAAAAGAGTTGTTTTTAAACCTGGAGGTATTGCCATTTGAATGTAATAATAAGCTGGGTTTGTTCATGATAGGTTCCACATACATTTACTACCAAGAAGCTTTGATCGATGGCTTAGGAAGAATCTTGAAGTACAAGATCATGAGACGCATTCCTTTAACAAATATCATTTAAATTATATACACTGTTAAGGGACATAGCACAGGACAATTGTGGTTGATGGGGTGGGTTTTGTCATATTGATGCTATAAATACGAATGGACTTGCCACTTATGAACTGCTCCACTGGTTGTAAGAATTTAATGTAACTAGAGGGGCCTTTTAGCGTTCGTCCTTTTGGGCACTCCTATTGTCACTGCATGTACCATGTACTCAGTGACATCGCTACCATAGGAGGCGGTAGGTCACTTGACCTGCCTATTTTACTCTTGGCCTGCCTTATGACCTGCCTATTTGTTCAAAAATATCCCAACTGCAGAATTTCATTGATCTAATGCCAGCGGTATGTCGAACGTTCAAACTTGACTTGAAGCGGCTATGTTACAGACAGGCATAGGCATAGACTATGCGAAGGGCAGCCGGGCATGTGTCCCCCAAAAACTGAGATGGATTGTACACCCAATGCAACAAGTGTAGAATGAATAATCAAATGCTCTCTCTCCCAATATTTTGGACAAGTTTACACCAGTGCAGACAGATCTGATTGACTGTTTCTGTAATGTCGTGAGTCTTATTAGCATACATGTTCATGATGTTCTGAGTAGTAAATCAGTAGTACTTCCAAATCTTTAAAGATTAGTAAAGTAACTATAAGTTTAACGTTTTAATTGCTGAATTGTTTCAAATTTGAATATACAAGAACAATTGGGTTATCAGCGTTCAATAATAATTTTCTTCGTTTTATATATCTAAGTTTTGCTGCATAATTATGTTGAGGTGAGCTGCTTGATGCATCAAACTCAAACATTAACTTCTTCGACCGTGACGTGACCTGCCGAAATGGTGTACCTGCGCCGCGACTGCATGTACATGTTATTTTTCGTGTCTATATGTTATTATTATTATTATTATTATTATTATTATTATTACTATTAATATTCTTTATTGAAACACCAAGTCAACCGCACATTGGAATGAACAAGTATAGAAAACATATCAAACACAGAAGTAATAAGAAGATAATATCTGGAGTGTAAATTTAAAAACAAATTAAAATAATATACTAATAACACTACGGTGAACAATAAAAAAAACAAATGATGATGATGATGATGATGACGACGACGACGATGATGATGAATAATGCTTTTAGCTTTAATGCAGAATTGGCAGTTGAAGTTTGGGTCTACGAACGCAAGAAAAAACGAACTTAAAACGGCCTTGCCTCAGCGTAAGCGTTTCGAAAACTTATCCAGGCAACACACAGTCCTAAATTTGAAATTATAATTTCCTAACAGAAAGTAGCATTTTTAAGATGAAGAGCATGAAAAACCCGCGATGCGATTTAAACAAGGACACGTCATACCACAGAATCTATAATTGTCATCCGCCATCTGGTGACTCAGCAATGAAAAATGGTTTTTCAATAATATTAATCATTCAATCAACTTTATTACTAATTGTGGGGCCCTTCTGAACTTAACTATTCGCGTTTTTCTCGAGTTCCGTTTGATTTTTCTGAGTAAAAACTTTTCTCAGAAAAATGTCGATTGGTACATATCTCGATCTTGACCTCAATGACCTGCATGCTTTTACTCGTTTTAATATCCACTTCTTTTGGTTTCTCAGCCAAAAATTTAAAATAATTCGAAATGCGAAAATGTTATTTTTTCATTGAAAAAAAATATTTTCATTCGTTTGGGGGTCCAAGGTTTGGGGCCCTAGGCGCGCACCTAGTGCGCCTATGCGTAAACGCGCTTCTCAGTCGTCCTTGCAAAGGAGTGAAGTCATGAGGACGCGGTCAGAAGACACTGGACACGACCGATGGGTCGGCTGGCGGAACAATTGGCGTAATCCATGTCTTTCGTTAGTAAGAATTGTCCGAAAAAGGCGACGGTCAGCCTGTTCTGCAGCGCCAGAAGTCGAAGAATGTAAAAGGTCGCGACTCGTCATCCTCCCAAAACAAATTAATTATAACACCGAAATCTTAGTTTAAAATATTTTAAGACCCATTGCTTTGTCAACAAGGGGCCAGCACGGTTTTGAGGGTGGTGCCAACGACGAGCCCAAAACTGAACTGTGCTCTAGGCCTATTTCGCCCATAATTAGGCCTGTGAGAATTTAATAATTGAACATTCAATAATTATTATTTTATTATTGCTAGTCGTCTACAGTTCTACACTAAGGTCTTGTTTTTTCCTCGGTTTTCTGAATTCAGTGGGCCTAATCCATCTCGAATGTTCTTGTGTAAGTGTAATGTAATGTAAATCCGCGCAATGCTCAGCGCCACACAAAAGCTACGTCAGAAAAATCATTTTAATTAAGTACCTGTGCTATATCAAATCAAGTTCGCGATAGCCAAGTTGTTTTGTCCGTTCCGGTGCCAGGTCAGAATCTGGGGAGGTCAAGACGATGCGACAGCATGGTGGCCAGGGACGTAACTAGCGTTGGGCTTGGGGGGGCTTAAGCCCCCCCAAACGAAGTTGAAGCCCCCCCAAACAAGTCAAGCCGTTGTATGCTTACGGCTAAAATTCGTATGAACACTGTATAAATGTTGCCATGTTCAAGGTTTAAGCCCCCCCAAACGAAAAATCCTAGTTACGTGCCTGATGGTGGCGCAGGTTAAGTGGCGCAGGTTAAGAATCAGGGTACGTAGGCCTATAGGATAGCTTGAAGAGTTTGGTTTTCAGTCGTGAGTGGAAAGTAGCATAGGAGAGTGCAAGCGGAAGAGAGGTGAAATTAACAGACGAGATAGGAGGATGAGCAAACAGACAGATATGTTTTGGCAGTTCATTCCAAAGAGCTGGTGCATAGGCGTAATTTACCGGGGTACCCGTACCCCGACGTTTTGGACTGGGGGTACCATACCCCGCTTTTCATACTCATTTTTTGCCCATTATTATTTTATCTGAGAAATCCCTCAAGGTTCAAAACAATTACCGAGCATTATCATCAGTGTGATTACCATGCATCATCACTCTCACAGTTGTTATCATCATAGTTGTTAAAAACGATAGAAACAAAATAAAAAACGAAAAAAAACTACAAAAGAAAATAATTTGACTTTCTCGCATCTTGTAGGCGCTACTGGAATTTAAAATTAAAAACCTTATTTACAGAATTCAATTGGCAAATAACACAACTTTATTAGTGAACACTAAAATAATATCATCAACCTACGACAATTATTTTATTTCTTATAAGTTTCGTTTAATAAGAAATTGAGAAATTAAAAATATTGAATAATAACTTATTATTTCGGTTTTTTTAGCTTGTAGCAACTTTTGTTATGGACCGTGCATGATGCTGATGTATATAATAAATTAATTTACAATTCTGAGTGACTAGTGAGCCTCATATTTATGTATTATTCGGACAGAGTTGGGGTAGGGGAGGTTGCTCTCCCATTCCAGTTGGAGGAGGGGGGCTATAGACGCTATTCATTCATTCATTCATTCATTCTGGAAATTTAAATAGCGCTTCTTCAAGAGACCTACTCAGAGGCGCTCCCAGCCCAGCCACGGCTAAACAGATATGACTTGAGTTGTTGTAAGAACACAGGTGAATTATTCCGGGGGAGGCAGCGTAAGGATATCGGAAGACCATTCCTGGTAGACGGGCCAACAACCGAGAAGGCTCAGCGTTGCCTGACTGCGGAGCGGGTCCGAGGGACCAATAGCTCCCCATTAGTCGCAGAACGCAAAACTCTGCGAAAAGCTATTGGCTGGATAGGGAATGCGCAGATAGGCCTAGGGGCCATCCATATATTACGTACCGGGTACGCAAAAATCCGGGAAAATTGGACCTCATGTTCGCAAGCGTACTTTCTTTCACACCCCCCCACGTACGTACGCTTGACGCACCCCCCCCCCCCCCGAAGACCAGCTGCAGAAAGTGTATTGACAGCTCCAGGCAGCCCGACTGTCTGTACTTTAGGCCAGATTGAAGGATGAGTGAGGGCCAATATAGACAAATTATAGGTGTCTCGTTCACAGCACAGAATAACTGCACATGGCTTTTATATAATGTAATAAAATGCCATCGGACAACTATAGGACAATACAGAGTTATAAACAGGCTAATGTGGACGTCATAATTAGAAATTTATTTTGCGTACGTACACTTTTGTCCCCCTCGCCCCCCCCCCCCCCCCGTTCGCACCCATACGCAAAATCGCCTAAATCCGAACCCCGACCCCTCATTGCGTACGTAATATGTGGACGGCCCCATAGGGAATGCGCAGTATCTTTCAGAGGCACCGCCGCTGGAAGGCTTTGAGCTTCGTCTCCATGCAGATCCTTCTGAGCTCCATACAGAAGGACAGATATGCCTTCAACAGGCGGAGTTTCGTGTCTAACCGGCTGTTGGTGTTCCAAATTCCTCGTTGAAGACTGCTCAAGCATTCTCTGGCAATGGCTATGAGCCTTCTAACTTCGGTTCCACCGTCACCATCATCGACCTTGATATATGAACAACGGTAGGGAAACACGGAAACCAGGTCCTGGTTTCCCGCCATCTGCACATGACCCGATTTTGAACGTTGGTCTACTGTAGTCTGTATGGGGCTGACATGGTCACTGGCCAGTAACAGCCTACGCGGGAACTAAGATGGCGTAGCGTCCATTCAAACGAGCAGCATTTTTGTTTGGATTGAGGATCTAAGTCAGCGTAGGCCTATTCATTGAACACTATGCCAGTGGTTTTCAAACTTTTTGGACCAGGAACCCTTATTTTTTCTAGGCATAGCTCGCGGACCCAATTATTTAAAAAGTCAAATTTATCACTTAAAATTTAATAAGAATGACAGGCAGATTATTTCCACAATACAAGCTTGCTTATGACGATGAGGACTATTTATTTATATATATAATATCCATATAGCGTGTGTCTGTCGGAGGATGCTACGTCACAAACGGTTTCTGTTCTATTGTGAAGCAGAAACCGTTTGTGACGTCAGTATTGCGGTCTTGACGACGGCAATCAGAGCATTTTAACCAACGACACGATTATATATAGGCCTACACAGTAGGCTACACTGCCGTCATAATATGACGGGCAAATACTCTAGTTATAATATAAAAGTAACAATGAATAAATTGTTAGTAACTTCCTGCAATAATTATGGACATAGTAATTTTTTAAGAAATCGGTAACATCGGTTTCGCCAAAAACCAGTAATGTCAGTTCGAGAGATGCTTGCTTTGTTTTGCACAGTTGCAACTATTTAAGATAAGCACACACGCAAGTCACTTTAACGACAAGTCTAGATCTGTACTTGGTCTTCATATTAGTAGCCTAAGTGTTGAAAATGCTGCTTCACACAATTATGCTGTCACAATAGGTAACAACATGTTGACTGCCTTGTTGGGACAACAATGGATATTTACGTCACTGTAGCAGTGTAGCACGCAAAGAATAATCAGCAACGTCACAAGAACGGTGTGATCGAATATTCAATCGGACCCGTATGGATCATACAGTTATAGGCCTACTAAAGTAGAGTATGATATTGAAAACAGAGGCTGTTAAACAAGGAAAGGAAATTGGTATGCCTATATATAGGTCGAGGGCCCAGTCAGTACACACATAGGCGTAATTTGTGGGGGGTACGAGGGGTACCCGTACCCCCCACTTTTTGGACTGGGGGGTACTGTACCCCCCACTTTTTAAACAATGTCAATTAATATTTTTGTTATTGTGCCTTCCCAGAGAATGCAGTCTCCGCCAAAGTGCGAAAGTACTTAGATACACATGTAAACCGAGAGCCAAAATTAATGAGAATACTGAGAGGGAATATGTTCAAAATGGCCACCATGCGAAAAGCGAAATTGGAGAATAAATTGGTACCCCCCCCCCACTTTTTAGACCAAAGTTACGCCTCTGAGTACACATCTCAAGTTGTCCAACTGAGCCATATACCAATACCATGCTACACCTTGGTTCTGGAACCATGCATCTCCTTCCTGAATTCCGCAAATTTTCGGTTCCTCTGTCCAGTGGTGTAGTGGGACGGGAACGCGGGGGAACGCCGTTCCCGCACTTTTTTCGCTCACACTATGCAAAATTCTTGCAAGATTGCACTTTTTGCTACAGTTGCTACTTCAATTTCCAGGCGTTCCCCCACTTCATTTTTTAGGACTACACCGGAACGCGGGGGAACGCCGTTCCCGCACTTTTTTCGCTCACACTATGCAAAATTCTTGCAAGATTGCACTTTTTGCTACAGTTGCTACTTCAATTTCCAGGCGTTCCCCCACTTCATTTTTTAGGACTACACCACTGCCTCCGTCAGTATTGTCACTCACCAGCTCCTCGACTTATCATCCCTCAGGCTTTCCAATCAACACTGAAGTCCCAACTCCCCAAGAATTCCTACCCTGATTAGGCTGATTAATCTGATTTTCTGCCTTCCAGTCTTTCTTGACCAAAATGAAACCCGCCTTAGACGCTACTCTGCCCCTCTTTCTGGCTCCCTGCAACAGTAGGCCTACTTGGATGTCCATTCGACAACCCTCTGAACCCCTCTGACTCGGCGCAGCTCTCGTGAATAAGATGGTGCCCTCCGCTTGGCTTTTAAGTGGCGCTTTAGAAACGTTGAGTTTACGACTACGCACTAATATGTAGCCTAAGTCCCCACATACATTGGCTCAAGTCGCTAGTAATGGTTGCCATGGACGACGAGAAATAAAAGGGATCGGACACAGCTAGTGAGGCAATGCACCATAGGTTTCAATGGGCCTCGTTTTGAAACCCGACAACCCTGGTATACGTAAGAGTGGAAACCCGGGTTTGACCACAGTTCAGACCGCTAGGCCTATAGAATGGCATATTCAGGTCATACACAGATCAATGCAAGTTCAACGGAACGTATTGCGCACATTCTGAAACCGTTTATAACATTACACTTGTTCTACTGATATTGTGCTGCTGTGGTACTTTTCGTCAGTGTACGGATATTGTTGTTGTAAAGTATGAGCGTTTTTCTCGTGCTAATAAAAGATTAGTTACTTACTTACTTACTCCTACATTTTATATATTTAAATATTTATGTGACTTAATTCATCGCCCTCACTCTGCTGCTTCTCTTCGTCTTCTTCGTTCATCTGACCGTTTTGACCTCCTCGTTCCCCGGGTCAGGACTTCTCTGGCTCAATCTAGGTCTTTTGCTTCCATTGGCCCTGCTCTTTGGAATGAGCTTCCTCCGTTCGTTCGTTCTTCTATTCTCTCAGGTAACGTCTCTTCCTCTTTTACCTTTCTAAAAACTTGCTTTTTCTCTCGGGGTCTCTCGCACTGGGAGCGCTTCTGAATGGCCCTCCCGCTAGAAGCGCTTTACAAATATCCAAATACAATACAATACAATAAAGCACGACGTAGTAATAACAGTGACGTAATTGTTTAAATCATCCGTTTTTGGTATTTGTTTGTTGGTGACGTCATAAGTCTATGACGCTTTATTAGTGACGAACGTTGTTCTTTGTCGCATCGCATGATATTATATTCGCAAACTAGATAATTATTATTGCTTTAACTTGGCGAATGCAATTTAAATATAAGTGTTTAAAAAATAACGAATATAAAAGGCGCTGCGTGATAATAATATTTCGTTGGCGATTCTGAAGGCCAAACGGCAGAGTGTAAATCAAGTAAATCGAAGCTGAAAATTTCCGGCGGTTCGATACGAAGTCTGCGTATTCATCTCTGGTCCAAACATCAGGCAAGAACAGGCTATAAGGCAGCCGAACATCAGCTACTGAGGTAAGTCCTGACTTTGTCCCAGTGTGTCACGATGACTAACTATATATACTAACACCGAAGAAGGATACTCTGCTCGGAGCAACCTCGCTCAGGGGAGCAACTTTAGTCTAAAACGTGGGGGTACCCATTTTTAGAGCCCGATACACTTCTATTAATTATACTTAGTATTAATTTTTCCCCGAGGTACATATGATCCCTCGGGATTGCAAAAATTTGGGGACATTATTCTGGAATGGCTAGTCTTCACAGATGTTTTCATTGGTCTTATAGGTGCTACAAAAAGCGACTGCATTGAAGCGTTGGATTGCTATAGATAAGCGCTGAAAGAGAAAAGTAGTCTCTCTGTTGTCTCCTGATATTTGGGCAAGGCGGTTAAGGCCTGTGCGGAGGGGTGCAGAGGTTCTTGTCGGCCAGCCGATGCGAAAAATTCGACAGAGGTCGGCGGATGTAACAAAGGCCAGTTTGAAAAGTCTGACACGACGTAATCGTCCCTAAATCCATTTCTTGCCTGTCTTCGTGTCTGTTTGTGTCTGTGTGTGTCCTTGTCTGTTTGTGTGCTTGTCCTTGTGTTCTATCTTTCACATCCGCGTGGATGCATTTACGATTTTCGTCAGTTATCTCCCTGCATTTTAGTCCGTACTCTGTAGCTGATTGACTGGGTGGCATGTATTTTCGTAAAGAGGCGAAGAAGCAGGCAAAGAAGAAAGACAAGGAAGAAAACAGAAAAACGAAGGTAAGTAAAATGGCAAAGAAGAAGGCAAGCAAGAAAGTCGTGTATTGCCTATAGAACTTCTGAGCATTCATAAACTTAAGCCTAGAATCTAAGGTGTCGCCAGGGCGGAAGGTGAACTAGACTCAGAAAAGCTCGTCAAAACAGAAATCAAAATTAATACGGAATTCTAAAACAAGACATGATAGTTCTTTGAAAAGTCGTGAAAATTTGAAAAGGCAAAGAGAAAGGTAATGAAGAAGGCAACGCAGAAGCATAGGCGTATAGTCGGAGGGGGGCAGCCGGGGCACGTGCCCCCCCAACAATTGAGATGAAGTATACACCCAATGCAACAAGTGTAGAATGAGTAACCAAATTCCCCCACCCAATATTTTTGGACAAGTTTACGCCAGTGCGCAAAAGGCAAATAAGCAAGAAAAGAAGAAAGCAAAGCAGAAGGCAAAGAGGAAGGCAAAGAAGAATTTAAGTAAAACGGCAAAGAAGAAGACAAAGAGGTAAGCCAAAGAAGGTAAGTAAAACGGCAAAGAAGAAGGCAAGAAAGAAGGCAAAGAAAAAGGCACAACAGAAGGCAAAAAGAAAGGTAAAGTAAAGAGGCAAAGAAGAGGGAAGGAAGCAGGCAAAGAGAAAGGCAAAGAGGAAGGTAAGTAAAAAGGCGGCGAAGAAGGCACCGAAGAAGGCAAGAAAGAAGGCAAAGCGCAAGACAAAGAAGAGGGCAAAGAAGTAGGTGAAGAGGAAGGTCAGTAAAAAGGCAACTAAGAAGGCAAAGAAAAAGCAAATAATAGGTCAAAGAGAAAGTCAAGAAAGAAGGCAAAGAGCAAGGCAAACAAGGCGAAGAAGATGGTAAAGAAGAAAGCTGGTAAAAAAGGCAACGAGAATTCAAGGAAAAGTCAAACTGAAAGGCAAGGAAGAAGGCAAAGAAGAAGGTCAGTAAAAAGGTAAAGAAGGCAAAGAAGAAGGAAAAGACGAATGCAAAGAAGAAAGCAAAGAAGAGCGCAAGAAAGAACGCAAAGAAGAAGTCAAAGAAAGTAGAAGCCAAAGCAAAAGACAAAGTAGAAAGGTAAGTAAAAACGTATAACAGAAGAAGGCAAAGAAGGCCAGGCAGAAGTAACAAGGAAGAAGATAAGTAAAAGCCATTGAAGAAGGCAAAGAAGAAAGACGAGGAAGAAGGCAAAGAAGAAAAAGAAGGTAAGTAAAACTGGAAAGAAGAAGGCAAACAAGAAGGCAAAGAGAAGTCAAAGAAAGTAGAGGGCAAAGATAAAGGCAAAGAAGAAGGAACAGAAGAAGGCAAAGAAGAACGCCAAGAAGTAGTCAAAGAGAAAGGCGAAGAAAAAGGTAAGTAAAAAGCAATGAAAAAGGCAAAGTAGAAAGACAAAGAAGAAGGCAAAGAAGGTAAGTAAAACGGCAAAGAAGAAGGCAAAAAAGAAAAAATTCAAAGAAACTGCAAGGTGAGGATAAAGGCAAAGAAAAGGCAATAAAGAAAGGTAAGTAAACAGACAGAACAGAAGAAGGCAAAGAAGAAGGTCAAGAAGGTCAAAGCGAAAGACAAAGAAGAAAGTAAAGAGGCGAAGAAGCAGGCAAAGAAGAAAGACAAGGAAGAAAACAGAAAAACGAAGGTAAGTAAAATGGCAAAGAAGAAGGCAAGCAAGAAGGCAAAGCGATGTCATAGAAAGTAGAAGGCAAAGACAAATGCAAAGAAGTAGGAACAGAAGAAGGCAAAAAGGTCAAGAAGAAGTCAAAGAGAAAGGCGAAGAAAAAGGTATGTAAAACGAAGAAGGCAAATAAGTAAGACGAAGGAGAAAGCAAAGAAGAAGGCAAAGCAGGTAAGTAAAAAGACAAAGAAGGCAAAAGAGAAGGCAAAGAAGAAGTAGAAGAAAGTTGAAGGGAAAGATAAAGGCAAAGAAGAAAGACAAAAAAACAAGGCAAAGAAGAAAGCAAAGAGGGTAAGTAAAACGATAAGGTAGAAGGCAAAAAGAAGGAAAAGAAGAAGTTAAAGATCATAAGGCGAAGATAAAGGCAAAGAAAAAAAGAAAAAAGGAAGGTAAGTAAAAGGTAGAAGAGAAGAAAGTTGCGAAGAAGTCAACGTGAAAGACAAAGAAGAAGGTAAGTAAAAGGCAAAGAAGAAGGCAAAGAAGAAAAACAAAGAACGCAAGTAAAACAGCAAAGAAGAAGGCAAAAAGGAAAGCAAAGAGAAGTCAAAGAAAGTAGAAGGCAAAGATAAAGGCAGAGAAGAAGGAACAATAGAAGGCAAAGAAGAAGGCCAAAAACAAGTCAAGAGAAAGGCAAAGAAAAAGAAGATAAGTAAAAGACAAAGAAGACAAAGAAGAAAGACAAAGAAGAAGTCAAAGAAAGTAAAAGGGAAAGTAAAGGCAAAGAAAAAGCCGAAGAAGAAAGGTAAGTGAAAAGGCAAAGAGGAAGGAATAGAAGAAGGCCAAGAAGAAGGCCAAGAAGAAGTCAAAGAGAAAGGCTCAGAGGAAGGTAAGTAAAAGGCAAAGGAGAAGGCAAAGAAGAAAAACAAAGAAGGAGGCAAAGAAGAAAGCAAAGAAGGTAAGTAAAACGGCAAAGAAAAAGGCAACAAAGAAGGAAAAGAAGAATTCAAAGAAAGTTGAAGGCAAGTAAAGAGCAATGAAGAATGCAATGAAGAAAGCAAAGAAGAAAATACAGAACGAGGGAAGGCGAAGGTGAGTAAAAAGGCAAAGAAGAAAGCAACAGGAAGGCAATGAGAAAGACAAAGAAGTAGATATATATAAGAAGGCAAAGAAGAAGACCAGGAGAAAGTGAAGGTAGAAGACAAAGAGAAAGGCAAAGATGAAGGCACAGAGCAAGGTAAGTAAACAGGCGGCGAAGAAGGCAAAGAAGAAGGCGAGAAAGAAGGCAAAGAGCAAGACAAAGAAGGCAAAGTAGAGAAGAATGTAAGTCAAAAGGCAAAGAACAAGGTAAACAGAAAGGCAAAGAAGAAGTCAGAGAAGTAGAAGGCAAAGAAGAAGGTGAGTAAAAACATAAAGAAGAAGGCAAACAGGAAGGTAAGTAAAAAGACGGAGTAGGTGGCAAAGAAGAAGGCAAGAAAAATGCAAAGAGCAAGATAAAAAAGAAGGCAAAGAAGAAAGTAAAGAATAAGGTAAGTAAAAGGCAAAGAAGAAAGCAAAGAAAGGCAAATAAGAAGTAAGAGAGAAAGGCCAAGAAGAAAGCAAGAAAGAAGGTAAGTGAAAAGGTAAGTAAAAAGGCAAAGAAGAAGGGAAAAAAAGGCAAAGAAGAAGTAAAAGAAGAAATCAAAGAAGTCGAGGAAGAAGGTAACTAAAAAGCAACGAAGAAGGCAAAGACGAAAGCAACGATTGTGGTACAGCACAAGGCAAAGAGGAAGGCAAAGCAGGCAAAGAAGAAAGTAATTAAAAAAGCAGAGGAGAAGGCAAAGAAGGAGGTAACTAAAAAGGCAAAGAAGAAGGTAAAGATAAGGGAAAAGAAGAAGCCAAACAGAATGGCAAATAAAAGGCTTGGAAGAAGGTAAATAAAAGTCAACGAAGAAGGCAAAGAGAACGCGAACTTCCGCCATATCCCTCGCGAACCCCTGTTGGTCCGCGGACCGCAGTTTGGCCTCCTCGGACTCTGACCTGGCACCAGACCGGATTTAAGGCGGACATGGCTATTGCGGACTTGATTTCATATAGCGCCGGTGTATATAAGCTGGTCTCCCTGACGTGGCTTTTGTGTGGCGCTGAGAAATTTCGGAGGTTTACATTTACATTTACATCTGTGGGTAAGGCATATAGGCCTACATTTATGAGTGTCCATTCATCGATGTTGAAAAAAACGTGTACATTACATGCATTAATCGTCTAACCATCGCAGCAATAGTCGTAATCTCGACATTAGGCCTAATAGGCCTACAGCACCCAAAAAAGCGAAGTCGCGGGCACTGGCGGCGATCTTGTTTGGCAGGTGGGGGGGACACTTTTGAACTGATATGGTAAAAAGAGGTCAAAAACTTTTGGCGCTTTCTTCTAAATTTGGGGGGAAGGGGACAACTGTATGGTGTGTCCCCCCCCCCACTGTAATAGGTGGGGTCCTGTTCACCTCGACCCCCGGGGTCGCCGCCCATGGTCGCGGGAACCAGCTTATTCACAGGCGCTTAGTCAAAACAAAATCGACAGGAGGAGGGTTAAATCGATTCAAGGTCATAGGGGTAAGGTAGGTAGACAGCTATATGGTGAATTTTTAGAACTGAAACGGCGAGGAAGGTATAAGAGGAGGAATCAGGATATGCGTTTCCAGTTTTTGAAAGATATGATGTAATCAATAGGCCTGTTATCTCCATCCTTCTCATCCTAACGCCAATCGTTTTGCGGCGACTCGTGCAAATGATTGAAACCATTTTTCTCATAGGGCCTATATCATGAGATATCTTCTTAAAAAAAGAAGAAATGGCGGATCTCTGTGAAGCTATTGTCTAATTTTATATCAAGTTCCCACTAAACAGACAGTTCGTATGTCATTGTCAAACCAGTGAAATAATTGCACAGTTGAACTAATTGTTTAATCATCCAGTCGTTCTAAGAAATTTGCGCTTTACACAGACCCGCATACGCGACCTTCCTGATTCTCAAATTACACGGCTATGCGCCAGTGTTGACACTTATATCGATTTAAATAACAATGCTTACAACCAACCAAAGTTGACTTCTCACAGTACCCTATTATATAGAATTCATTAGCCTACTTGTGTTGTAACTTTATTCTATTCTTCACAGACTTCTCACTGTGGGTCGAAACCTTCGTGGGACCCAGGGCGTTGCAGTCGGGATTGCTCCCTGTGAGAGTCAACTACAGAGGTAGGGTGTTGAAAGAACACTTGGGATGAACGAACTACATCTATCCTCTGCTAAGTACGATGCGGAAGACTCCGGGGCGACCATCCTCGTACGGGCAGCGAACCCCCGCGGGGCATACGGCGGTGACGGGCCCCGTGTTTTCGGCGCTGGTGTCGATAGAGTTCGCTACCCCGAAGGAAAGTCCGGCCACAACCGGGTACTTCACAGCTGAAGATCCTTCCTCTGGGCTCCATCGAAGCTCCTCGTCCGCACAAGCGCCCCTCATCAGACTACAACACAGAGCACACATCACCTACAGATGCAACACGTTCACGATGACGTAATTGTTATCGTGAATATATGTAGCGCCAAATCTCCGAGTCATCAGAGACCTGTGACTAATCAAGTCTTAGAAGTTCTTCTATTTTAGGGATGGAACTTCCCAACAGTTCTGCACCTCGGACACTTTGCAAGTGTGAAGCTGCTACACATAAAGGCAATCTAGAGATTAAGGACCCGATCGCTTCGTGTAGAAACGAACACCTTGAATACTTGTAAATTCTTATTTTAAACTGGTGTGGTCAAGCATGTCGAAGAATAACCGCCTTCAACTGGAAAACCTCGCATTACAGCTTATCATGAATTTATATAGCACCACAACTCAGTTGGCCTGTACAACAATCTTTCAATTTTCACCACATATACAACTTATTGGTCCCATATGGTTATACGAGCCCCATATGGGAATTCTGGAATTATGAGGCGTGTTCGAAAACAACACTTTGTGCTCAAATAGGTCTTCCTCCGACACCTGATATGACCGCTTGAAAACTTGTTTTTTGCCGTGCTGGAGTCAGAATCGCCTCTGAGTAGTTCTCTTGAAGAGGCGCTATATAAATATATGAATGAATGAATAAATGAAATATCTCTGACACACATTACATGGCACACAATTAGGTAAGCAATCTCTCATGACAACATTCAGACATATCACATATGCACACACTGTGTACATCATCTACATAGATCCTTAGCTCTTCTGAACAGCGCTGAATACATTCACTCACTAACATTTTGTCTAAGAAGGAGAGCAGTCTCTAAATCTAGCTTGAGAGATAGCAATGGGCATAAAGTGTTAGCGACTTCGTTTTCTTAGCCTCAGCACACCAGGGCAGCTAGCAGTCCTCTCCCTCTTTCCACCAAGAATGTACTCATAGCGGAGTTGGCTAAGGAACACAGGTGGAGCAGAAATCCCTAAACAAATGTCTGCCATAGCTGGGAGTTGAACCCCGACCTCTAGGTCAACAGTGAAGCACACTAACAACTAGACTATGACCTTAACAACACAAGTATAAATCCCGATTAATGTGATATAAGTTATTTTATTGACATAAACCAAATCATACAACACCGATTGAACAACGATTAAACCTACAACATGGAAGCTTACGTTGGTCCACTGAACCGCAGTACAAAACCCTAATCATACGACACACTGTCAGCTATTCCGGCTATTCCGCTACTGAGTATTATTCACTGGCAATGATTGGCTACTTAAGGTCAACTGTCAGTGGTCAACCTTTGACCAGCAGTCGAATAGTCAACTATCATAACTAATAATAATATTGGTTCCTGAAATCTTATTGGTCAGTAAGTTGAAACCAGCGAGCTGTTACTGGCCAGGTATGTTTAAGCTCACATGTTATTGGCCAGTAACATTTTAACTCAAATGCTATTGGCCAGTTATATTTTAACTATTTTATTAGTTAGGTACGTTTGAATTCGACTGTTATTGCTGAGTAGGACTGTCATTTCTTCAGAAACGTCAAGATAACCTAATTTATTGTTTACCAAAAGTCAAAAAAGTGAGATCTCGAACTTTTCGCAATAATTGAGTGTCGTTCAAGTACTACACATCAAACAGTTCATAACTGTGGTAAACTTCATTTTATACATAATAATCTCTAGGTTGGACAATAACATTTACACATATACCACATGTGTATATATAGATATCATGTGTATACTGATATCACATGTTTATATTCATATGTGATAAATGTTCAGAACACTTGTCCTTATCTGTCACAACCATTTCATTCAGTTGAGATCTCATATCAGCATCAACACTTGCAATCAATCAAAAATGAAGTTACAGCATTTATTCGGGAGAATGTAGGGCTCATTAAACCACCAACACCCCAACCCTCATTGTACGTATCAGAGCACTTCTATATAGCACCCTTTAAGGCGCCCTTGTAGCGGCATGGCCGCGTTACGGCGCCATATAAATTGTCGTTATTATTATTATTATTAACTCACAGGGTCGGTCAATAATTCATTGGATTTTTTAAACAGGATATACAATTTGTAGGGATGGAGTGCAGGAAGAAAGGAACTCGGGTACATACATTCTCCCCATACATTTCACTCATCCTGCACAGAAATCAGGTTGTTCCCTGTCAAACACCTTTCGACAGCTGCAGCCAGCAGTGAGATATATACATTGCACCAAGTATAACAACTGTAGTACAATACATGGTTTACAAGTACTGGTCTAAATTTCTCAATGCTTAACTGATCCATTAGGATTTGCCTTTCTAAAAGTTGACCTCTACAAACATTTTCTCCTTTTTAAAAGATTTTCAGCATTTTCAAGATCTTGAACAAACATTTACCACTCACTCCATTTCCTAATTTTCCTTTCTGCATTCAACACCGACTCCTTGCTAATTTATGTTCATCTTTTCAGAACAAATGTTTACAACTGACAATCACAGTATATTTCAAATGCAAAACCTCAGGTAAACTAATCGAAGGATACCCCCTAACACAGTACAGTAAACCCTTGCACTAGTAAACTTCATTGCCATCACAGAAAACTGGCATAACTGTCAAACATATTGAGTAGCAATAGCTTCACATTTTCAGCTCCCTCAACAGCACTACTCGAATGATTCTTCAAACTTTACCTCAATGCCTCTTTACACACAAGGGCATAAACTCACACGATGAACACACCCCTAAGTTAACCCCATATTACTTCACACCCAAAACACACCCTATCGTCTCCTGTTCACCAAACCCAGAACGTTCTCGCCGTGCTTCTGTTTCCGGTGTCGATAGACGTTATTTCGATGATAAAATCGGCGATTACACCCCACAACGGGACAAGCGAATGGCTTCAACAGCGCAAAACCGTGTCGTTCGACATCCGGCTGGGTCAAGCCATCGCGGACTGCTCTCGTCTTCGAACCAACCTGCCAAGTGCAGAAACATGAAAACGTTTTACCAATGGCACTCATTGCTGAAGAAAAATTGCTGTCACAAGCAGAGTTAAGCTGAATCAAATTCTTTTCACCAGCGGTATCAAATTACTTTCACCATGAACCAAATTTTGTGCTATTTCTCATTTTATTGCAAAAGCCAAGTAAACAAAAGACCCAAAATTTTCATATGTAAAACGAATTTAACCATTATGCAAGAGAGACCATTGGCAAAAGATTTTCAAGAATCTGCAACAGGCTATAGAGTGTTTTAATCGATGTATTCTAAACTTATGCAGCCTCTGCTAAATGAAATTAATTAGAAAATTACTTCAACCTGCAACTACTTCTAAACAGCCGAAAACCTATACGTGCAACGTTATTAAGTTTCCAAGAAATGAAACAGATTTGACTGGTAGATAAACACAAGTTTAAGCATTTCTATTGACCATAGGAAGCCATTCTGTCAGTTAACTGATACTGATCTTGGTTTTTGTGCATCAATGGTTTATGTCTTTTGAATTAGATCCTGAATTTAATTAGATTATATTAGTTGCTAATTATTATTAATATTAACAGTATTAGTAAGAGTAGTGGTAGTAGTAATAGTATTTGGTTTTATGGACTGATCTTCTGGATATTGACCTGATTATGGCCTGGTTTTGGTGTGCCATCAGTTGATGCCTTGTGCATTAGACACCGGCACAATAGAAGTTACTAATTACAATTACTGGCTATGATGTAACAATGGAAGGATAGCAGAACAACATTCTGCCTTACAACCATTCCCATAAGTGAAGCACCATTCCTGACCATCTCAAGCCCTTACCTTCAACTAACTAACAACAAAACAGTAACTGGGTGAAACAGAAATATGCTGCCAAGAAAACAAAGCACCTCTGACTTGATCGGGTGCTATATAAATTCTCTGAATGAATAAATGAATGAAAGAAAAACTAAATACCATGGATTGTGACTGTGCATGGCTCAGCTCCCCAGACAGACAATCCTGGGGGTATGTTCCTCCCCAGACGTACCCCGGCCACGGTGGAACCGCATCGCCCTCCGCAGCACCTGGAAGACTCGACAGCGCCAGCATGTCCAGATTCCACTCATCTGCGACATCCATTCCACCGTGCGACTCCGCAAGACGACCCTCATTCTGCGCAAACGTCTCGTTCGATCCTGCCGCGTAATCCGTCGGATCGGAGATCGAAACATGACCAATCTCGCGCGTCCACTTGAACGTCCGTTTCTCTCGCCTAGATATCGGCGTTCTGCAATCCTCTTCTTCCTGAGCATAAGACATGTTCTTATTAGTTGTTTCTGCCGAAATTACCTCCACATCCACGTTTTCCTCTTTTATGCGGATTTCGGATGCGTGATCTCTTTCCCGAGAGCTTCGATCTGTTTTCATCAAACCGTCTTCTGGCAATGTAATTCCTTTCGACCTCGATTCGTGTGTGTTATCCGTGGGTTTATTGCTGGCACGTCCTGATGATTTTCCCAAGCGGGGCGTATGAGGAACGACCCGCTTCTCTGAGTGAAAGCTACGGCTACCATCGACACACGCAGTCTTTGGTCTGTTGATGGCGTCGTTGTATGAGGTCACATCAGGCGTGTCTGGGGCGATGCTGGAGACGTTTTCGTTGAGGTGGACGATGAATACGTCGTTGTCGTCGATTGTGATACCCAGAACGCCAACGATACGAAGGGTGCTTTGGAAGTTGAGTCCGTTCTTGCAGAGAAGGACAATTGTGTCGGTCAAAAGGGTTGTCAGTCGAGACTGGTCGGGTTTGACGTTTAAAGGCATCGCTAAGGGGCTGAACTCCGCTACTTCTTTCAAATCGGTAGAATGCTCTGAAAATATTTTTTTAAACGTTTAAAAGTAAGGTTAAGAAGTTAGGGCAGAGCAGTTTTGGAGTTGAGGAATATTAATGAAAGACAAGAATCAAAAGGAACATTCATTAAAAGAAGTGGAATATGGTAGTCAATTGGTTATAGTGCTGCCTTGTAACGCAGAGAGTATGGGTTCGATCCACCTCCCCTGAGACGGTTACTGTGTAGGTACCTTGAGCAAGTTCTTCACTTACAACTGCTCAGCGCCATCGACTGATGCTTGGTTATTGGATAGTGACTCTTTATAAATGCATAGTAACAACAATATGAATAAGGATTATGGTCAGGATCTTGTTGTAATTCCATATTTATATCCAATAAAAAAATCTACCAGAAACTGTGCTAATTGTTTTGTACAAGCAATTTTGAGGTAATTACCCTAAACAGTGGCAGTAGGTTTGCACCAGCTGTGGTTCTGGAACTGCAAAGGATCTCAATTTCAAGGAATGTTAATCATTCTGCATAAAGGCTAATTAAACATTTTCAATTTCAGAAGATCTGTGCTTACTAAATGTTAGCATTCAGTTATAGCATGCCGAGTTCAAAAGACTTTATTATATCAGAAAATATGTAATTCTGACGTTCTATATTACACATTTGTGAGTGATTGGAAGTGTTGTTACGATGCTTCGTCATAATGCCACTGGCGCTCTCTGGTGCACTTACACCACATCGGTTGTTAAGTCGAGGCGGAAATGGGGCTATACATCGTAATCGCCAAGATAATTTTTACACAGTAGAGCAATCTCAGTCATCTCTCAGTAGGATTTTTTGTGTTCTGATTTTATCAAATTATATTCAGTTGACAGGTGACGAAGGGACTTTATACACGTTCCCTCTAAAGTTAATGTCAATTCCTGACTAACTGTATAACATACAAATGCATATAAAATGTTTTTGGGTATAGTGAAGCTTTTATAAACGATAAGAAATCTGTCATGCTTACTAAATATACAATTCACAACAAAAGCTTAATATCTTTCTTTTCTTTCAACTCGTTCGGAAAACGAAAGAAAATAAGAACACATATAAAGATCGCGGCTTTTCTAGCGCAATTCTTTAGTAGTGCGTACGTTAATGTTTCTTGAGATTGATGTATCGTCGCAGAAACCAGGTGATACAATAATTATCTACTCTGTCACCATGCCAACTCTTGTAATCATAATTACAAGATTCCGTAATCATACTCTCCAAATATTTAAAGCAACACTCGAAAGCCAAGAGCAGGGCATGAGCTTATTCACGAGCGCTGCGTCAAGTCAACATGTTGACTTGTATATAAATAATTGTGGTCAAGTCGGTGGTGTTTTCCGCAGGGTAGTCACGTGGATGTCAGAGTCCGGTTTCTAGAGGGTCGAAATCAAGAGGATGCAGAGCAGCTGCTAAGGCGGGTGTCGTTTAGGGCGAGAATTGTAAGGCGGTGGATGAGACGAGTCAGTGTAGGGATTCTTGAAACTTTAGTTTTGAGTGGCAAGTCCGTGGGTGAAAAGGAGCACGAAAAAAGGAGCACGAGGCGGATGATGGAGGACGAGTGGCAATGATGATGGAAGAACCGAGAATCCGAGGAATTCGGGAGGGGATCGTTCAGATGTGCAGACGCAGTCAAAACAAAATCGACAGGCTTCAAATCCTCGAAGTTGTAGGCCTATAACAAAAAAGACTCACAGTCGCTGGCCCTTCTCCCCACCTTAAAGTTCTGATTCTGAACTGTATTTACATTTTAGTTCAAATTGACTGGAATAATTAAGCTTAATAATACTAAACAAATGTCACTGTCGTTATCTTCCAGAACTTGAGTATTTAAAAGGACTCGAACTTCTGTTGGAATAATTCGTTTCTTGCGGCAACTCTGTATTGTGCCAACTCTAGAATCTCTAGCTAAAACTCCGCCACTCTCGTAGGCCTAATGTCAGTCCCTACCCGAAGAAAAGAGGAGGGAGACACTAATCCTTTGCTACGACTCCGCGTATTTGCAGCATATTTTGTCATTAAGCAGCAGACGTGACGGCATCATCATAGATCATTACAATTACACTAGAGCCGTTATAAATATAGACTCTGGGGGCAGCCGGGGCCGTGCCCCTCCCCAGTGGTGGACTAGAGTGTCAAAGCGGCCCGGGAAAAAATCAAAGCGGCCCTATCCGACATTTCTTTTTTGGGGGATTTGTTTTCAGCCAAGGTAACAGGTAACTTTACAACGGGATAGTCATAACACAACGATGAATCGCAAACCTAATTTACATCATACATAAAATATTAAGAATGCATTTAAAGTTATAAATCGATTTATCATGACCCACCCAAATGATGGTTATTGTATAAGCAACTTCTTTAAGCTGGGTGCCATTTCAGACACATGATCTATAATTGTGTCATTATAGTTCACTTAAAACATCGGTTTCTACCGACATGAGCAAAAGTGCTTCAAGATTTGTAGAAGACAACGAGCTTAGCAAGCGATTTTTAATGTACTTCAGTTTTGAGAAAGATCTCTCACACGCTATACTTGAGTAGAGGACAGAATCAGTAAGAGGCCATCTATATAGTACGTACGCAAAAATCTGGAAAAATTGGACCCTTCCCCTCCCTGTACGCACACGTACTTGTTTCCACCCCCACCTGCTTACGTACGCTTAACGCAAAGACCAGCTGCAGAATGTGTCAGTATAACAGGTCCAGGCAGCGGCTGTCTGCACTTTAGGCTAGATTGAAGGACGAGTGATCCATGGACTCACTGCTGAGCTGTGTACACGTGATAGTTTAATAATAGCGTACAGAGGTAAGGACTGTGAGGTGGCATACAAGTAACACCTCTACTTCCCCTGGCAGCACCTGATAGCTGAAAAGACTGAACTCTGGCTCACTTGAAGGCCAAACAATTTGTAGGTCAATATAGACAAATTATAGGTTCCCTCGCCTCGTTTCCTATGCGTACGTACATTATTAGTAGACCCAAGCACATGCATTTGGGTTAACCCCTCCACCCTCCATGTGTACGCACTATATGGATGGCCCCTAAAAGTTATATACACAAAACAGGTGCCTGCAAGTCTGGCCAAAGAAACTGTACACAGAAAAGCAGCAAACAGGACTTTTTGCAACATTTGCATTTCGTAAGTTCGTCACTCTTATGCCCAGCTTGGTCGTCCCAGAGTTCACGTAGAGAATCTTCTTTGACTCTGTCCACTACCTAATCGTCGAACATTTAGTGACGGTCTCTTTGCCTTGAGTAACTTTAAATAAATCGACTAGATTTTGGCACTTGGCTCCATCTTTAGTAAGAATTTTTAGTTTCTTCACTCTTACCTTTTCCTACGGAGCCCCTAAAGGGACATGGTAAAAATATATTTTAAGTCGTGCGCACGAGATCCTATCTCGTGCGCACGAGATCATATCTCGTGCGCACGAGATATTAAGTCGTGGGAACGAGATACTAACTCGTGCGCACGAGATATTAAGTCGTGGGAACGAGATACTAAGTCGTGCGCACGAGATCCTAACTCGTGCGCACGAGATCCTAACTCGTGCGCACGAGATATTAAGTCGTGGGAACGAGATCCTAACTCGTGCGCACGAGATATTAAGTCGTGGGAACGAGATCCTAACTCGTGCGCACGAGATAATAAGTCGTGCGCACGAGATACTAATTCGTAAGTGAGTAAGTATATGCGCACGAGTTTAATTTCGTTGTAGCGGGTAGGCATATTTGGGAAGTTTATATTTTGGGATTTGTGGAGGAAAGACTAAATATAGATTCCTTGGCCATTACATAGCTAGTATAGGGCAACATACATAGCGTTAGTAGAAGGAGTTTCTATCAAAAACTAAACTATTTCGAATCAGTATATGATTCTGAAGTGTTCGTAGTATAATTCAAATTTGTCGTAGTCTAAAATGAACGAAATTATTGATTTCTTGCGTCGTAGAGGCGTTACCGACGACGTTATTGACATTTTCCGTCGCGAGAAGGTAATCTAGCTCATTAGGCATATAGCGCCGACAAAGTTACTTAGGAGAATTATTTAAACTTAACAACGTATGTTAATATCTAACAGTATCTGAGACTTTTAGTATGTAACAGTTTCTGTAGTACCAGTATATGTGTTTATATAGCATTAATGCATATCTCGTAGCGGAAGATGCCAATATCTTGGAGATAATTACTGTGGATCCTATGGATGTTTGGTAATTGAGCACTGGCATAATTTTCTGTTCAGACATGATAAGGCTAACTAGTTATGTAAAAAGTGTCGAAAAAGTAAGAAGCCGTAAGTCTGGTGTAGTAATTTAAAAAATAAATGATCTGATATATCTTTCAGTTTACTAGGCACTGTTGACTGTGGTCTACTTTTAGTTGGGTGATAATTTCGCGAAACGAATCTGCCAATGTTAGGCTACTTTTGACAGAGGATGCTGTTTGTAATTACGCATTCACAACCAGTTATCAATCCAGCTTAGTCGCATAGAGCACTGCTATGCAGTGCACGTATCAGCAACCACTGGTATCCAGAAAGCTGCAGATTATATCAGTTTTCTGAATAAGTTTTTTGATGACTTTTATGTTGTTCTCATGAACTGCCCCTTTCGAGTAATTAAGATTATTAGTCGTTATTCTTCTCTTCCAACACTTTCCTGTGTTTTGAACACTCTGGCAATTAGTCTTAATATGTGTGGGTAATAACCGTATGTGTTTAAAAGTGTATAAGCCTATTGATGGCACTCATTTGTAAAGGTTCTAAAAGTACTTACATGTAGTTTGATGTGTATTACAGATTGATTGTGAAGTTTTGACTAACATGTCGGATGATGGCCTGAAAACATATCTTCCTGCATATGGAGACCGTGTTGCTCTTTTTGCCTTTTGTTGAGCTAGAACTGGAAATCAATCAATTCAGAGCACAGATTGTGAAGCATTGCCCAATGTTGTGCAAAGAATTCGTGACCGATTGATGGAGAAAAAGAGAGTGGAACATTCTGGTGATGGGGCTAGGAAACAGTATACAAAGCGAACTAATCAAAATGCCCTTAAAAGTGCACGAAGAATTGAGTTTGGATGGCTGGACTACGACTTTAGGTCATGCCAATTTCGCCAAGTTAGAAATCAACAAGGAGGTGGTACAAGACATCTCAGTGTACCTAAAGAAGTTACAATGGCAGAAATCATGGAGATTGGGATCCAACTGTTTTTCCAAAGTGGCACGTCAAAAAAAGGTTCTGCAGAATCATTCACCTTTGAGATTCGTGACTTTTCTGAGAGTGCTGTTCATGATAATGACACTGTTGAGGAAGTGTATAACCGCAGCAAGGTTAAAATGCTACGCCTATACCTTTGCTCTACCAGAAAAGACAGTAATGAAATTTCTTGCAATGACAATGCTAATACTGCAAAAAGATCTGACGTTATGGATTCATCGCGCATTACACAGTTACCAACACCTGATGATTTGACATCAGATGAGTATTTACCAGATCTTGATTGTGAAAATCAGAACCAGTACATTGCTCCAGAGGGAAGTGATATGGAGGTGAGGCTGGTCAAATTAAAGATTTTAGATTATGGCTTACATGAATTTTGTGTGCAATTTGATAATAGGTATAGTTCTGCACAGAAATTGATCTGTTATAAAGTGCAGCAGGATGAATACCATGGACTGAATGAGTAATGAATTTTTCTTGCAGTTAGCAAACATCAATGTAGAAGTTTAAGGACACTACATGTTATTAGATTTCTACAGATTTTGCATTAATGAATTGTTGACTGAAATGAACGCTGGGAAAGAAGGCAATTTGTCTTAGTTATGGCAATGTAAAGGAATGTTTGAAGTACTCAAGAAAATTTGAAAAGTCAAGGAAAGTCAGTGACTAGACTTAAGTTTAATAGTTAACAGCAACAGTTTAGAAAAGTGTCAGCATAAATCACTAAGTTCAGACACACACTACTGCAGACATACTTTTAGAAATGCTTGGTTACATGCACATGTATTCAATTTCTTCAATATGTCATAAGCATTTTCCAAGCAATACGTGTTTTTGTTGTTGACAGTCATACATGGAAGGTGTTAGTGCCAGTTTAGCTTCTGCAGGAGTTACTTCCTATGATACGTACGTCAATCTACTCTGTTGTGACAGTGACACAGATGATGATGGATTGCAGTCTGCTTTATTGGCTAGTTTCCATCAAGAGGAATCTGTTTCCCAAAGCATCAAGTCAGCCAAGTGAGGGTTTAGCTACGATTTCATACCAAGTGATGCCTTGAGCATTTCTATTGTGGTACAATGGAAATCACTAGATTAGATATGATTTCTGCATGTATACAATTAGCAGGACACAACTAGGCATGTTTTAATGTTAATCTGGTGACTGTGCATGTGGTGCACCTTGAGAATGGTCAATTGGAAAGACGAAGTAGATTAGAAAGTGAGGGGTGAGAAGGGAGAACATTTTGCCCATAAATGCACATTTTGCACATAAATGCCCATATACAATTTTGAGTTAACATAGAAACAGGACTGTGTAAACTTGCAGGATCTGTGTTTAAGCTGAATTGTATGGTGTATACAATATGTGAAAGTATAAAGCCTCAACACTTTACTTTGGAACTGTAGCAAACCTTCTCATCTATTAAGAAACGAGAATCATTTATCTTCTCCATGACAATGTTCCTCTGAAAATATGAGGTACATGTTATATATAGAAATACATATAAACTGTAAATTTGAAGATTGAATTTGTTTAAGATTTGTAGAAATTCAAACAAATTTCAGGAAACCATATATGTTTTACAGGAACGAGAAGCAGAGAAGTGTCGCAGACCTGATCAAGCAGTTCAGCATAGAATACTTTGCTGGGAGTAATGACGAGACATGCACTGTCATTGTACAACGACGCAACTTTATTCAGTCCGTCATGCGAGCAATCAACAAACCTGGTTTTCACTTTCAGAAACGGGTTAAGGTTGTCTTTTCGGGAGAAGAAGCTGAAGATCAGGGTGGACCAAGTCGTGAATTTTTCACGTAAGTTTACATAGGTTCATGTAAAGTAACAATTCATTATTTTGTGGAAAACAAGGTTTGATGAGGAGAGAAAGTAAGACAACAAATGTTTTGAAATCCCAAACAAGCTATACTGTGACAGTGGTTACTGATTAGCTTTACAGGGCCTCATAGTACCTGTAATACTGTCTCCATTTTGTCTGCTAATGCTTACTAGTAATTCAGGTGCTGTGTATGATCTTTTATTAGTAATGTAGATGTAAGGTTTTGATGTCTTATTGCACTTGTCACGAATAACTTGTAGAGCTGTTGATAAAATACAGTTAGAGCCTACTTACGTTATGCTAGTTGAATTTTTAATATTGTGTCCCGTTTAATATGCTAAAAAGTAGGGCTGTACCGAAAATTCGCTTCGTATTCGCTTCGGGGCCGAATAGTTGGTCCAATTATTCGTATTCGGCCGAATAGTGATAATCACCTATTCGGTACAGCCCTACTAAAAAGGAGAGTTATCAAGTGCACCTATGCTGTTGTTTCTTTCAGGCTTCTACTGCAAGCCATCTCATCAGAAATGGGATTGTTTGAGGGACACCAGGAAGCAAGAGTTTTCACTCACAATGTAGAGCTTCTACGTCGCGGACAGTACAATCTGGCGGGGAAAATGATGGCCTGGAGCTTAGCAAATGGTGGTCCGGGTTTACGGTGTATTTCCTCTTACATGTATGACCTATGGTGTGGGTCTGGAATTGTCAATTTGGAGGGTGCAGCAGAACATGTATATGATGACAGCTGCCAATGCCTTGTTAAAGAGGTTGGTCTTAAGGCTGTTTTCTTTAAAGTTATGAATTTACTCTTTTTCAGAAACTTCTATTTTCGTTAACTTCTTGAAAGATTGTATCCATCAGTTATCGCTTTGTCTCCTGTACTCACCAAGTACAGATGTTTTGCAGAAATATAACTTCACAGAACAATGTGTGCTGACTATTGATGCTGCTGAAATAGATTTAGTATTAAATTTTGTCATTGCAGCTATTAGCCGTTCAGTCAGAATCTGAGATGGAGTCTGCAAAGGTGAAATGGTCGGAGGTGTTACTTGCAAGTGGCATCTTGAACGTGCATGCTCTACATCTTGGTGACAAGTACACTCTGGTTGAAGACTTACTATGCAACTATCTTCACTTTAGGTACAGCTTGTGGTAATTTTATGTATATGGACATTACTAGACCTGACAACATAAATTGAACTATGAATGGTTCTGTATATGATAGAATGAGTCGAGAGAAGTTTCGAGATTCTGGTGTTAAGCTAAAGGCCAATTGATCGCACATGCTATGCAAATTTCCATAATTCCTTCCTATTAAATTCTGGTATGTCCTATTATTCAGATTTGATCTCATCTTGCTTGTCATTTGTGCACTTGCCAGCCATCAGATTCTCATATAGTCTTGGAATGCCTCCTGAAAGTTCTCTTTTCCCCACCAATTTCATCCTGGTAGCTGCAAGAGTGTATTGGAATGCAGAATTTTTGTGATATGTGGTTTTGGTTTGTGCTCTTGTTTAGATTATCTGCTGAGCTGACTGCGTTTTCAAGTGGTCTGGATATTCTGTGGAATGTAGTTAAAACCAACAAGGATGTTTTGAGACCACTCTTCGTGTATGAACACTCACCATTGTCTCTTCTGCAATTGCGAAAGCTGTATTGCATACAGTGGTCGGAAAATGGGAGCAGGATGCGAGCCAAACAAGAGGACACCATCTACTTTTTTGAGTCATTCCTGCAGGATTGTGAAGGCAAGCTGAGATTGTAAACGTTTGTAATGAAGAGCCACTGGTGGTTTTAGAGTTTTTGGACGGGGGGGGTCTAAAATTGCTTTAGCCCCTCCCGTTGAATGTTCTTTGTTTAACTCATCAGCTTCTCTTTCTTTTATGATTTTATCCATTTATATTAATTTATGTATGTGTGACATGCGTGCTCCAAACGTATTCTAGTACACACTTCTGTATCCACATATACAGTGTACACTCTAGTACACAGAGACTGTAACCAGGCTTTGTTACCAACAAACACTATAGGCACTGTATGGCTAATTAAACATTAAACCACCACTGTGAACAGCCAAACAATGCAGATTTAGGATTGGTGTAGAAATTATTTTAAATCATTCGAAATGTTACAGATGTTAGTGCTTGAAGATCATCAGTGATGCTAATCTAGTACTTGGAATGTGTTTTATCTGCATGTGAGGTTTATAGGTTCACACTTTACAAGAGACTACAGCAGTGTTTTCCTTGCAGTGTAATGTAATTTCATATACTGTAAATTGTATATAATGTTTCATTTCCACATTTCCTATGCAACAGCTGTGTCAAGCATATCAAGATGTTTGTTTTTTACTTATTATTTCAGACAACAGGAGTGGCGTTTCTATTGATCAGGTTCTTGCATTCTGGACTGGAGCGAAGTCTGAACCACCTTTAGGCTTTCCAGCACCCTCCGTCTTTGATGATTGGAATTCTTCTGGTCGCCCACTTACTGTTTCCTTCTTCGAAGATCAGGGACGACTGCCATTTGCCAGTACATGCAGCCTGAGACTTTGGTTGCCTCTAAATGTGGGCCAAGACCAGTTCAACAATTTATTGAAACGTTCACTAACAGAATGTATTGGCTTTGGAAAAGTTTAGATTACTCACTTATCTTAGCTAGCTGCAGCTGCATGGTACTCTAACAGAATAGAACAGAACAGAACGTTTTTATTGGTCTACACATTTGATTTACATACATACTGTTATCATCAGGTTGTTTAACCAATTACATACTCGTTTACTGTGTAACAAGTACTAGTTTACTAAACCAATGTTTGTCATTAAACAACAATACACACCACTACTTTAGTTTGTCATGTTATAATTTTTATTTTAATACATAAGATTAACACATTTTCAGGGCAAAATAATGTGAATTCATTAGATTAGTAACATTGGTATGTGCTAAGCCTAATTTTTCAATGAAAGAAAAGAAAAGAAACCTGAATGATAAGGATCGAAAATATTAATAGGACACAACGGGACACCCAGAAGGGATGGTGTCCTGCTAATGCGAGCCCCCATTTGCTTATTAATTCCAACATGGTAGTCGAATATAAGGACCAAGCGATTAAGTAAGTTAATATGATGTAGGATACAATAAAATGAGGTGAAGCAGAGCAAAGATAGAGTACAGATTGAGCAAATGGAAGTGAAGTGAAAATGAAGTTAAAAAACTGCTGCAAAGTAATGTGAAGTAAATTTAATTATAAATTAATATTATTGTAATAATAGCCTAATGCTAGCTGAGTCTGTTGCAACCTTAATACAGCCAAGCAGATGAATTCAGTCTACCGAGGTCAGTTGTATTCAGTTCAACCAATTAGCTTTTCAAATTGTAAATACACAAGCAAATCAGCACCCATTTCAGTAGACTTTACTGTAAAATTTAATCTGATAGCAACCAGTCTTTTAAGTGACGTTTAAATATACTTAAACTGGTACAGTCTTTAATAGACCCAGGTATTGAGTTCCACGTTAGTGGACCCTTACATGTGATAGAAAATTGATGTATATTTGTCCTAGCAAATCCACTTCTTAAGTTAGATGCATTTCTTGTCATATAATTATGTATCTGGGAATTCAAGGTAAACAAGCAAGAGTACTCCTGGGGTAGTAATTTGTTTATCGATTAGTACATGAGTACATAAAAATACCAGTTTGGTATTTGGTACTCTGTTCATTACACACTAGTGGTGTCTCCGAGTTCCTTATAGTTGCATGTATGTTCTTGATAAACTGCATGAAAGCTGTTTATTACAATATTGCATATGCAGTTTCATAGCTTTTGGTACAATAAACTTAGAACAGTTGCATTTAGTCGAGAAACTGAAACTTGTTAAATTTGCTACAAGTATTAGCAGTTCGGTTAAAACATTAAGTGAAAGTATCTGTGATTGTGACCTTTGAGTGAGTAAACACTTGAACATCAATACTGGCATCTAGCTTCGGTCAGTTAGAATTTATACCAACATAAGCTACCATAGTCACAGAGCATAAACTGTCTTCATTGCCATTTCTGAAACAGTACATTTCTTTTAACAAAAAACATATTTCTTTAAATAGTTTAATGGGAATTTCTTGACAACCTTGATAGACATGCATTTATTATTTGCTATTGGAAAAAATATTCAAAGTTGCATAACACTGGCAGACAACTGCAGACAATCATTTTTCCAACTGATAGAAATTTGCATATTTCACAGGTGTGAAGTCAAAGCATGGCAATTATTGCAGTCTTTAGGTGAATAAACAAATGAACACCAGTGTCGGTATCTGCTGCAGGCTCCAACCCATCTCTTCTTAAAATGTGGCAACACAAATTAAAAATGTCAGTATCGCAGGGCATTAAAGATCTGTACTCTGCTTCATTACTGCATGCTTCAAGATCCTCTGCTACAACAGGATACATGTGATCTTCTGCGTTCCAAAGTGCTGGCACACTGTACATAACGATTGGGCGTCCAGTTGGAACACGCCTGTTCCTGCTTGGCCAGATTATGTGTCTATTCCACATATTCACGATTCTGTCTAGATCATGCTAAAATGAGAAATTGCAAGCATGTGTTATTGGTTGAAAATAACACTGTTTTCATGCAACATTACTTGGATTACACGATTTCAAAGGCATCAGAAAGAGCAGCAGTAGCTGGGACATACATGCAATTCCAGAGACTTCGACCATTGCAGTGCATACCTCAAATACATTTAATAAGATACATACTTGTGTGTCAATGATTATATATATGTATATATATATAAATTATATCAATCTTTTATTCACCAAATATGGTAGCACAGAAAGAAATCACACAGCATTCTCCGGACAGTAGACCTGCCTGTACTATACTAATTAAACATGTTACATAGTCCATGTTCCCTTAATACAAATTATACTTTGTGCATAGGAGATCACACAAAATTTACAACAGTGTGCCCTATAATTGGGCCTCTTCAAAAGTCTTGTTCTTGACATCCAGTAGTCCTTAATGCTAGGTTCCTGTGTGAAGTGCAGTGTATCCTCGACACTGCAGTGACTGACCTTGAGGTTACTGAGGTTCACAGCTTCCATTCCGTAGAGCAAGAATGGCTTGCAATAAGCACTAACAAGATGCAGTAATAGTGGCTCAGTGAATTTGCAACATTTACTATACAAAGAGTTGAAAGATTTGTAAACTTGACTCTCATTTCATGCAAACTAACTTTAAATGACTTGGCAGAAACCAGAGAACAACCCAACAAGTATTTAAGTTTTTAGACATAGTTAATTTGAACACTATTTAGACTAATTGTTTTACATGCAGGACGAAAAGATGGGCCACTACTCATCACCTGAGATTTTTTACTTTTAATAATGATTACTGATGAATGATTACATTACATCCATTTAAAGCCTACAATTATTCAACATATTTACATGAAGCAATGCAGATAAAAACTGCAGTGATGTCAATTTCTTCTAACATATTATTAACAACACGGTTTAAATTAAAGTGTTGCATCTTCATTCTTTAACAATCCATAAGAAAGAGAACAATGTCCTTGCTTGTAAAGGACTTTCAAAACAGAACTGCATTATACTTTTGTCCAATGAACTGCCCTGGAAATCACCAGAATCAACTAGAGGCTGGAGGAAATCTATCCAAAACTCTGAGCATTCTTTTCGAAGGAAAGCCCACCAGCTTTCTATCCTTTGATGGCAAGTGCAGCTGGCCTCAACCAGGTAGCATCTTCCTGCAGCACTGTCCATGCAGTTACTTCTTAGAAACATCTGGAAGTCGCACACAAGCCTATCTGTTCCATAGTATCACTGTCCTCTAAGAAGCTTGCGACATCCTTCTAAAAGTCGAACCGCCTCTAAAAAATAACCTCCGATGATTTTAGGGTTCTTATTTGTCCGATAAACAGTCATCCAAATTATCTTTCTTGCCAATTCATGCACAAAAGCCATTATATCACGAAACAGCGCGTTTGTTTTCACCCCAGAAAAGTCGATCGATCATTGGTTAAACTAACTCGTTCCCACGACTTAATATCTCGTGCGCACGAGATAGGATCTCGTGCGCACGAGATAGGATCTCGTGCGCACGAGTTAGTATCTCGTTCCCACGACTTAATATCTCGTGCGCACGAGATAGGATCTCGTTCCCACGACTTAATATCTCGTGCGCACGAGATAGGATCTCGTTCCCACGACTTAATATCTCGTGCGAACGAGATAGGATCTCGTGCGCACGAGTTAGGATCTCGTGCGCACGACTTAATATCTCGTGCGCACGAGATAGGATCTCGTGCGCACGACTTAAAATTTATTTTGACCATGTCCCTTTAGGGGCTCCGTATTTTCCGCACATCTTTACATTTACGTTTCAAATTTAGATCACTAATAATCGTAAATTTTTAAAATTAACTTATTAACCAATAATAATAAAAGAATCTTCGTCAAAAACAAACTTAGCGGAATTAGAACTTCGTTTTAAGATTCAACTGTTAATTATATAAGTCTGCCTTCTCAGGCCCGCCGAGAGGGCCGGGTCAGGGAGGCAAATGCCCAGAGGCCCGGAGAGTTTTAGGGGCCCGGCCATCCGGCCCGCAATCAACTTATAAAAATATTATAATCAGTTATACAAAGTTTATGATTTATGCCTTTTTAAATATAATATTAATGAATAAAATCGTAGATGTAGGCCTATGCGTACAAACATAGTATCGTGCGGTCGTACCCGCAATTTTTTACTTCAATTTATTTTCTTTCAAGTTTCTCATAAAGCCTAAAGATAGTTTAGGGGCCCGGAATTTCTGTCGTCAGCCCTGTATCTTCTAGCGAATAAAAATAACGCCGTCATAAATACCAAAAAAATTCGTATAAATAACATAGCCGATTTTTAGACATTATGTTTAAGAACTTAGAAGCGGCCCAAATATCACCGACCCTAGCGGCCCACCGGGATTTTTCCCGGTGTCCCGGTGGGCCAGTCCACCCCTGCCCCTCCCCCCATAATTGAAGCGGGCATGGCCCCCAAATCGAGAGAATTTCTTGAAATATTAAAATATTAAGTTTCTTCAGAAACAGAAAAACAGAGACAAAGAACTGAAATACTATCAGAAATTCACAATGAAAAATGTGCACAGTCAAATTTTCCAATGTACATATTTTTTCCCAGAACTCCAATGGTCAATTTGGCTTTTTCTTCAATGTACTTGGCGAAGAGGTTCCCATCCATCTCATGATATGCTATGTGAGCCTTCTGTACACCCAATTAATGCAACAAATGTAGAATGAACAACTACATACCCCAATATTTTGGACAAGTTTACGCCACTGGTTATATAAACCATGTCGCTACAAGTGTAGCTTCCGACATAACAAACATCACTGCAATGAAAACGAGTCAGCAAGTTTTACTAGTTTTTATTTAACGAAGACCCACCAAACGCCACAAACCAACTTCAAGTAATCAACTACAGTCAGCTGGGTTCGGAGTGCACACTAGTTAACAAATTATTGCAGTAATTTCTATAGCACATGCAGTTTACTACGTCATACGGAAATTACGCATGCAGTCTATACAAGCTTAAATAGTTGCAATCACAAATAACAATTAAACATTTAAGACAAGAAAAGAAATGCTTTAAATGAAACAAATTAACTTTTTCAAAGAAGTGCTCCATTAAAAATAAAGTCACCGGAGCTGACAAAAGTTGAAGCAACATGAAAAAGCGGTCAAAAAAAGTAATACTAAGGCACCGAATATTAAGCTCATGATACAATATTATGACAGAGTTATTATGATATTATGGCAAGGTTATATTATGGCAACATTATTTGGATAATGGCGCCATAACAGTTATTAAATTGACTAGGCAAGGCATGGAAATGCAAGTGAAGGCAATAAGCAAGGCAATTCCGGTGAGCATGAGAAATCGAGGCAAGACAGAGAAGGCAAGGCAAGGCAATTGACCAACCACCTGTTAGATGCGTTTATCAGCTGATAAATGATGTCTGATAAAAGCAGAACTCGTCACATTCTTATCATCGAACTTCAGCTAGAGAAATTGTTACTTTAACCAGAAAAAAGCTTTAAATAGAAAAATAACCTTCGAGAAACAAAACAGATCGGTGTTTCTTTCAGTCTTTCTCTCTGTCTCTGTCTCTGTGTCTGTCTCTCTATCTCTCTCTCTCTCTCTCTCTCTGTCTGTCTGTCTGTCTGTCTGTCTGTCTGTCTCTCTCTCTCTCTGTCTCTCTCTCTCTCTGTCTCTCTCTGTCTCTGTCTCGTTTCCTCTCTCTGTTCGTCTGTCTTTCTCGAGTATATAAAACAGTGTAGACTAACATTTATCAAGATGAACTATACATATCAATGGCAAAATATTGCAAAATATAGATTCCTAGATGTTGTAAAATGAAAAAAAAATGAAATCTGCAAAATCATTTATAAATAGCACTCAAAAAGAAAGCAGCTGAGTAGTTATAGTGGGACAGCCCCACAAAGTATCAGAATGAGATTTGGGAATGACCCGCACAATTAACAGCAGGTCAACAATTTAACAGATCCTAAACATGGTGCATTGATCAATCTTCAACTTAATTCTTTAAATTATAGTTTGCAGCTAACATTGAACCAGAAACAGTTGCTGAAAGTTTCAGCTCATAAAAAACCATCAACAACTGTTCAAAAAGGTGTTGCAACATACTAAAAAAGTCAAGTTTGGACCCAGAGTACTGATACAACATACTACAAAGTTTACATATTATTCCAAATTAGGTTGTGCAGAGCGAATGGATGAGGTATACGCTGCAAAAAAAACAAAATCATAAAATCTCGAAGTATGTTGTAACCAATAAGTCATCCACAAATTGACAATAAACAATTCCCTTAAAAGGTAATAAACTTCAAAAGAAATGCTTGCAAACACACCAAACAAACTTGGGCAACCAATTACCAATTTGTATATTCAACACTACACTGGAGGTAATCATTTTGCATATTCAACACTAAACTATGGCAACCAATTTGCATATTCAACATGAACTGAGGGTAATCAATATGCGTAGTCAAAATTGAACTAAAGCACCCAAATTTGCATATTCAGCTATTGTACTCAATGTGCATATATTAATCCAATGAACATATTCAGGCAGAGATATGTTAAACTATTTGCAAAAGACTGGAACAACTTGCATATACGTAGATCACTTAAAGAACATAATCGAAAAACAACTGGAAAGACAATTGATTCAACATTAGTTAAGCAAAAATTATCGATTCTACAAACGGAATATAATACGTGGAACAGCACAAGCATTCGTAAGATGAACAAAAAAAACTTGTGTGAGAACATGCATCAACACGTCACGAGATCACAAAGTTGATTCTCTGCTCATTGTTCTAAAGATCTCATGTGAGATAAAATTTTTTACTAAACTGCAGGGTTCTACGGTTTCTCACTCGCCATCTCTATGGCATCTGCTTGATTCTCTCCTCCTGCCGGATCAGCTGGTTTTCGATCTCGGCTGGTAGATCTTCACCGACCTCCACCTCAAGGAACTTACGAGTCTCCTTGATGTCCTCCATCCAGTAGTCCTTCGGCAGCGAGAACAGCTCATCCCAGTGAACTTTGTCTTTGATACCATCCAGACTTATGGACCCTGAAATCGACGTACAATACAATACGATACGAGACACCACTTGATCTCCTACCAAAGTTCAGAAAATCCACACACGACTATACGATAGAACATGGATGGCGTCAAGCAATTGTGAATTAGGGACTTGCTCAAAGTCTTTACACAGTAACTGTCTCGGGAAGGAGGATGGAACCTGTACTGGTTACAGAACAAGTGCTCAAACCAATTGGCTGCTTGTAGGACATGCAGCTGGAACAGTGCAAGCACTGGGCGTGCGTAACAGACAAATCAAATCCATTGACTCCCATAAATAACTATAAAAACTGGGTGCGCGATAGTTTAGTGGTTAACGTGTTGGACTGTTGACTGAGAGGTCGATAGTTTAACTCCCCATTTTGAGACTTCTCCTCCACCTGCGCACATTAGCCAATTCAGCTATAATGAGTACACTGACCATACACTGTCGGTGGGAAGAGAAGACGGCGAGGGAAGAGGACTGGCCAACAACCCTTATATATGCCGAGGATAAGAAAATGACGTTGTGAACACTGCATACTATTGGCTGTCTCTTGTGGTTAGCTTAAGGGACTGCTCTTCTTCTTCTTATAAATTGCATTTATGAATTTTTTTACATTTGTATTTACGAATTTAAAAAGTGCATCTCACAGTACAACCTAATCAGCAGCAAATAAAGCACAAGGTCTGATACCGATTGACCAGTAAAGACTCCATTTTGTTTTGAAGGCACAGTGGTTAGCATGGTAGACAGTAAAGCCACAGTCCAGAGGTTCAAATCCTGCCAGCAAAGAAAGGCACTTACAGCTTGTAATCGTAATCTCACTTGCGATGTATTTAGTTATGTAAACTTGCATTTAATTAACAAGTTCTCCTGATCGTACCTTTCTTAGGGAGGAGACCAATGGCTGATTCGTCAGCCACCTCCTCACCCTTCATTCGTTTGCACATCCAATCGATCACACGGATGTTGTCTCCGTATCCTGGCCACAGGAACTGACCCTTGTCATTCACGCGGAACCAATTCACGTGGAAGATCTTGGGCATCTGCAGAAATCAGGCAACATACGGAAAGATAATGGTAAAGATAACTGCAAATTTAAATAGCGCCACTTCAAGACAGACTCGTCAGTGCCCCCGACCTAACAAAATGAAACCATGATTGAACAGAATGGTCTTCAAGCATTTGCGGAAGAGAGGCAAAGAGGCTGAGTTCATGTCGAAGGTTGCTAGGCAACCTATTCCAAAAGGATTGGCCGACCACCACAAGGTACACAAAGGTAACTTTAGGTAGGCCAAGGTAAGATGCAATCATCAAGGAAAGGCAAGTTCAGGTAATTCTCAGTTTGCATAGACATTTAGAGGAACTTTAAAGTTCAATATTTACAAACATTAACAACATACACTCAAACATACACTTCAGGCAATAATAACAACAACAGCAATGATATTATAATATAATAATAATAATAATAATAATAATAATAATAATAATAATAATAATAATAATAATAATAATAATAATAATTTCTAGACTTACCTTTCTTCCTGGCTTCTTGAGGTTGAGCCAGTGTTGAAGGTAGTATCCAAAGTTGTATCCCATGAAAGGACGCATTGCCATTGGGTCATGCATGATCTGCTTACCTGCTCAAGGTAAGACAATCATAATACACATTAAGACAGGTAACAACAGTTAGCCAAATCAGCTTCACTACTGAAGCAATTCACTCAACTTTCTTCATGTGCATACGCAATTAGGCAACTATGTAACTAGTAACTTCTATCACGCCGGTGTGTGATCAGGTATGTAATTGTAATTAGTAACTTCTATAGCACCGGTGTCTAATGCACAAGGCATCAACTGATGGCACACCAAAACCAAGTCAGATCAACATCCAGATGATCAGATCATAACATATATGTATGGTTGTATGCATGTGTGTATTTATGTACGTATACGGTCAATTCCACAGCATCATTTCCGAGGGCTTGTCCAATATTATTGGAGGTTCAAGCCTGTACCAAAGATTTCCGCTTAAAATGTGCCCTCCGCATCAAACTCCTACACAGTAACCGTCTCAGAGGATGTATGAACCTTTACTCTCCGCATTACTAGGCGAGCGCTCTAACCAATCAGATATCGTGCCACACTTTAAGGCTTCTTAGGATTATGATCGTGGCTACCTGTGAACTCAGCAGCAGCTGTTGATTCCGATTTGACAGCAGCTCCAACCATCACTCCATGCTCCCAGGAGAACGTCTCAAAGACCAATGGCACACCTGGAAAGATGGCATCAACAGTGACCACGAATCATTACAATTATTATTGTTGTTGTTTTTGTTTTATTAAATGTCATTAAGTAAACGGTCATTAAATTAAATGTCATTAAGCTATATGTCATTAAGTCAAATGTCAATAAGTTAAATGCCATTAAGCAAAATGTCCTTAAGTTAAATGGCATTAAATTATATGTCATTAAGTTCCTAATGACATGCAACACCTCTGATTAGTTTTCTTTTTCACTGGTGCTACATAAATGTTCAATTACAATACAAGACGAAACAAAGACAGGAGTAACAACCAAAAGGACAACTGACCCTGGGGACGTCTTCCCCCAAAGATGATCGCGTCGATCGGCACTCCCTCTGGATCTTCCCACTTGGGGTGGATGATCGGACACTGGGAGGCAGGGCAAGCAAAGCGTGAATTGGGATGAGCAGCCTTTCCAGGCATTCCGACCTTCCACTTCTGTCCAAGCCAAGTCGTGATTTCCATGTCCTACAACATCATAACCGTAAATTTATATAGCACCACTTTGAGAGATTTGGGCAGTGGTATAAGGTTGAGGTGAGTGGTATTTCGACTGAGGCAGATATATGACAACAGAAACCATACTTTACATGACCTATTTTAAATTATCTATTTTACGTTACCTACTTTGTGTGACCTATTTCACGTGACCTACTTTGCGTGGCCTATTTTACGTGACCTACTTTGCGTGACTTATTTTATGTGACCTACTTTACATGACTACCCTTACATTACATTATCTCACAGCATCACAACAATATAACATTATCAACATCACCTTCCTTGATTTACATTACCATAGACTAAAATACCTCTCTTAATTACAATGTAATTACACGATCTTGCTATGCATAACATTGATACATTAACTTGCTTTACATTATCTCCAGTTACATGACCTGCTTCACATTACCTTGCTTTACATTAACTCTCAACATTACCTCGCTTTACATAACCTTGCTTTATATTACCTTGCTTCATATAACCTTGCTTTATATTAACTCTCTTCATATTACCTCTTCACATTATCTTGCTTCACATTATCTCTGTTTACATTAACCACCAAGCCAATGTGACACAACTCAAACCCCATTCTGGATGGTAGAAAATCCGGATCCTACCACCAACCAATATGTCACAACTTCATCTGGGACGACAATCCTACTTCGTCCTCCACCTCATCTTCCAGTCCTTCCCAGTAGTATCCTACCTTATCTTCCACCTCATCTTCCAGTCCTTCCCAGTAGTATCCTACCTTATCTTCCACGTCATCTTCCAGTCATTCCCAGTAGTATCCTCCCTTATCTTCCACCTCATCTTCCAGTCCTTCCCAGTAGCACCCTACCTTGTCCTCCACCTCATTTTCCAGTCCTTCCCAGTAGTATCCGCCATCCGCAGTCTTTCCGACATTCGTGAAGATGGAGTTCTTCTGGAAAGATGCCATCGCATTTGGATTCGTCTTCCAGTTAGTTCCTGGAGCCACTCCAAAGAACCCGTACTCTGGGTTGATGCCATGCAACTCTCCTCTCTCATTAAACTTCATCCATGCTATGTCATCACCTGGAAAACAACTGCACATGTAAAACTAACCGTAACAGAACACTTGTGTAGTAACTTTACGTCTTACAAGATTTATTATTACTATTATTATCATTACATATACTACTATAATTAATATTAATATTATTATTGTTGTTTTTATTATTATTACACATTTATTAAGCGCCACTAACTAATGACAAAGCATCAATCGATGGCGCTGAGCAACTGTGAGTGAAGGACTTGCTCAAGGTTCCTACACAGTAACCGTCTCAGGGATCGAACCCATGCTCTCTATGTTACAAGGCGTCAATTCAAACCAGATAAACAGACAGAAAAACGTACCTAGTCATTAATCGCCTATCATACCCGATCCTTATATAGCATCTGTCGACTGTTTTACAGGTGCTTAAGGCGAACGCTCTAACCAATCGTATACAGTGTCCCACAGTTTATATATACAGTTAAACACCCATTCAACACCTTCTTAAATAACGGTGTCTTAAGAGCAAGGGCTCTTATTAATCACCATTCATGTTCACCATAGCAACAGTTGACACCGTTCTAAAGGTGTCTAAGGCGACCACTCTAACCAATTTCGTACTGTCCCAAGTGTAAGTACTCAACCGATTGCTTTCAGAGCACCTCCCTAACCGAAACATGGTTCTTGGACAGACTGGAAACCCCACTTGGCTCCAAAAACATTGATGGATAGAGCACTAGATTTTTCCCCATAGTGTACATAGTTTGTGCACCAAAATAAAGAGCCAGTAGTTCAAACTTGTTTGCAGACAGATGTCGCATTTCCTATAGCTCTATATAAATAGCGAGAATTTGAGCAAATATGTGGTTTCTTACCAACGCATCGTACTTTCCATCCTGGTAGAGATGGACTCAGCATTGCCATGTTTGTCTTTCCACAGGCGCTCGGAAAAGCAGCAGCGATGTAGAACTCCTCGCCCTTAGGGTTCGTCACCCCCATGATCTACAGACGATCAACTCAGTCTCAGTAAGGGGGTTCTTCAACGAAGTAGCTACATAGATTCGTCGTAACATTGTACACGGGAGAAGCAATTTACTGTGCTTTTTTATAACATGAATTCTGATACGACAAGGTCAGGATATGGAATTTTTAAATATTTCAGCCACAGACTCCATTATACATTGCCTCTCATAATGGCTCCAAAGACTGCGTTGTAATAAGTTTCAGGTGTAGAGCGATTCACAAGCTCAACAAATCTCAATAATTTTTTACAAAAATTATTTGAGCAAAAACAACATTTATTCAATATTTTTAGTGTAAACGATGAAATTTACTAATTATTTACTAATACATAATAAATAAATTTACCAATTCAGTGTAAATAACATTTGTTTATTTTAATGCAAACAAAATTTATTAAAACTTCCTGTATACATTAATTTCCTTGTCTACTAAATTTATTATCTTCATTTTTAAAATAAAAACCATTTACTTATTTAAGAAAATTATTATAATATCTGCATTTAGTTTGGTGTCTATTAAATTTCTAAAATTCCCTTTAGAAAAATCAGAATTTATTTAATACAATTATTTATTAATTTAATACAGTTATTTTATTAAATTAAATGCATTATTTATTTAATAAAGTTCTAAATTTACTTATTCAATAGAGTTATTGATTTACCTAATACATTCATTCACTTAATATAACATGAATTTATTTAATAGTTATTTTAGCATAATAATTTTGAAATACTGTGCCTGCCCACCAGCATATGTTCAGCCATCCAGCCCTCGTCACGCGCAATGTTCGAGGCAATACGAAGCGCAAAGCACTTCTTGCCAAGCAGCGAATTGCCACCATAGCCACTCCCGTAGGATTTCACCTTCCGTTCCTCTGGAAAATGCGCCAGTAACACCTTCTCCGGATTACATGGCCAGTGGTTCACCACCTTCTCTGGAATCATAGAAAAATCAGACAGTTGTGAAACTTGTGTTTCATTGTAGGTATGAATTAATAGCCATTTAAAAATTCCCTTTCATTTCGAGCATAATGTAGTAGAGGCGCTCATGCCCTCTTCCTCTGCCCTTAAGCCAGGAATGGATGAAGCCCAAGTACTTGAACATGTTCAACCATAGAATGCACATTCCAGCTTACAGTGACACCAAATCAGACAAGTTTGCACAAGAAATTTCAATAGTCTCTTCAGCATGCCTGAACCAGACCTACAATCGTTAGGACACATGTCAAGCACACCACCATGTCACTTGTAAGACTCACCAAGAAGTGAAGGAACACGAAAAAACTCCTCATAAATCTTAGCTACTCAACTCTGAAGAGTTTCTCTCTTTTAGTGGCGCTATATAACTTTGCAATTACACTAGCAATTACAACTCACTTCTCCACGGCCGTGGACATCCCATCGAATGAATGCACTTGACGAAATCCTCATCTCCAAGAACTTCCCAGACTTTTGGACTCACACGAGTCATGATCCTCATGCTCAGCAGGACATAGTTTGAGTCAGTCAGCTGGACTCCAATCTTGCTCAAAGGCGATCCGATCGGACCCATGCTGAACGGAATCACATACATCATACGACCTAAGATAAAATCAGACAATAATTTACAAAATTCAAGAAAAATTTACAGATCACCAATCTAGATGTTATAAAACTCGTCATCAAAAGATTACTAATATTAAAGACAATTTTTACAGACAAAACTTTACCAACTATAGGGCAAATTTTACGTAATGAAATTAACAGCAATTTGTGTAAATTAGAAAGTTACATAATGAAATTTACATGATACTATATACAGTCTTCAAAATCGACTTAAAGATTCAACATACGACGCTATAGAAGCTGTCCAGTTTCAAACTGACCAACTGACTAACAAGGCATAAGACACCATCATTTAAATCGAAATCGCAGAACAGAAAAAGAGATCGGCTGACTAGTAGAGCTCTAGTTTTCTGAGGAAGGTTGTTCCAGGCCACAGGATTGACGAGAGCAAAGATTCTGTGCCGAGTTGTAAAGGACAAGAAGAACACTGTTTAGCAGAACGAAGGACCCGCAGCCAGGAACAGACGAGGCAAAGACACTCGATGACCACAGGTAAGAAGGGCAATTCTCACCAACAGTTCCGCATGAAATTTAAAATCTTAAATTCAATGCATTGAGGGATTTGCAACTGGTGCACGGTATCATGCATGTAGGTAGATATGTAGCCAAATTTCAGAATGCAACCAATCAGGCAAGCAGAACATTAAGAACAGACTGCATACATTTCACGATAAGAGAGCATTCCAGAACAGAATACATTTCCAAACCGAAACCTCATGGCCCTATAGAAGTCGGGAGATGGAGAGACTGACCGGCCATGCAATCCTTGAATCGTTCGTCCATTTCTCTCTTCATTTCATCCGGGTGCATCCACAGACCCATACCTCCCTTGGCACCTGCCTCCGATCGAGGAACCGTATCGTTCTTGTCACGCGTCACGATGAAAGTCTTGCTCTCGACACGTGCCACGTCAGCCGGGTCAGTGCGACAGATGTAACTATGGAGAAAACATTACACACATTTAAGAGGTTTTAGCACTTTTAGATACTTAAGTCGTATTAGCACTTACTACAGCTACTTCTAAGTACCTCACGAAGTGGGACACGGTAACCAATTGGTTAGAGCGCTCGCCTGGTAACGCAAATAGTACGGATTCGATCCTCCTCCCCAAAGACGGTTACTGTGTAGGAACCTTGAGCAAATCCTCAGCACCATCAATTGATGTTTGGTCACTAGATAGTGGCACTTAATATGTAATAATAATAATAATAATAATAATAATAATAATAATAATAATAATAATAATAATAATAATAATAATAATAATAATAACAACAATATTGTTATAAAGATGATCATGAATGCCCTTTCTGAAACAAAACACAGGCAACAATGCTAATGACAAGTCACGATCAAGATTTGGTGAAAAATATTTTCGACTACATAGAGAATTTACAGAAGTGATGCAATTTGTCTAGCCAGGTGATGATGCTATAAAAGTTTCAACTGACATTACTACTACCTTGCAAAAAGTTTTTCCTACCAGTTTTCCAGCTTTTCCAGTCTCTCGAGCGTTCCCCTTTCCAGCAACTTCTGAATGACTTCGTGTGCCTCGTCCTCTGATCCATCGCAAATGTAGATACCCCGAGGAGTCAGATAGTCCACCTGAAAACATCCATAAGTATCTGTTTTTTTTTATTTAGCCCCTTTTAAAAATCTATAAAATGTACCGATTGATCGTAGAGCATTACAAAGTAATGTAAATCTCCATAATAAAGTGTAATGCAATGAGCTGTATGGTTACATCAACTGCTACATTAGACTCTACTGTTTTCGTCCTAATGAAAGGACAAAATAAAAAAAATTCTAATCATAATTTCTTCCCAATATCCAAATCATTAGTATAATTATCGGTTTTATAAATAAAGCATTGGTTGCATTCCATACAAAGAAGGCGATGAACTTCTGAACTTTGAGAGGCAGACGATTGAAGCTGCCCTTGGCGATTGGCACGTGGCCAAGGTGAGGGACTACGACCTCGTGCACTTCAAAGAACGGAATATCTGGTTCAAAGTCCAGCGGCTTCGACGACTTCGACATCTTTCCAGTTTTCAGAAATCACCACACCTATACAACACAAATAGAACTGCACTTCATGCTAAATTTAAGCATATCTCTTGACATTCATTTAGCGCCTTTTAAGGGAAACTGCCTATAATGTAATAGAATATTCAGACTGAAATTACACACCCTCATGTATGTGTATATTATGTAACCCCCACAAAATTGTACCCAGGCTCTACACAAGTGGAACGGCTACTTGAAAAATACAAAGCTACAAAATTATACCCTTCAGAAAACACGTCATTTACAAACTTAAACTGTTCCTCTGGCAAAAATAACGCCACAATAATTATTATATCGACAGCCACTTAATATAAGAATTGAAGAATAATACAGCGCTATAAAACTGCAAGTTCCTGTCTGCAAGAAACCCTCTTGGAACGGCAGCGCTTTAACCGCAAACCACACACATTAATCGAATCTTAGCTGCTAAAATCCAATCCAAATTCCAGGGCGAGTCCGGTCGAAAGCCAAGAAGGGAGTCCGAAAAGAGCAATACGTTACGAATAACCGACTCAGTTGTCCGCCAGTTTTTAGACACATAATTAGTCGTTGTAAAGTTAATTAAGAATTTGAAGAATTCTTAATTAAATTCTGAATTAAATTAAAGTTGAGCGGTGACCTGTCGACTATACGAGATCCGCAACAGAATATACGAATGACCTTCGCTGACCTAACCTCTGAGTCACGTGATCAAGCACGGCCCAGGCAACAGCATCTAGGTCAGATCATCTGTGGAAGAACCGACCTCATTGTAAATGTAAATGTAATCTCCGAAAATCTCAGCGCCACACAAAAGCCACGTCAGGGAGACCAGCTTATTCACCGGCGCTATATCAAATCAAATCCGCAATAGCCATATCCGCCTTATCCGTTCCGGTGCCAGGTCAGAGTCCGGGAGGTCAAGCCGAGGAGACAGCATGGTGCTACGGTGGAAGGCCTAATCGGTGAAAATGGCGGTTGTGTGGTGGCGCAGGAATGGAATCAGAATAGGATATCTTGAAGAGTTCGGTTTTCAGTCGTGAGTGGAAAGCAGCAGAGGACCCCAATCAAATTAAAACGCCTCAACGTTCAAGCTCTAGCATAAGCCAGGCATGGGCAACTTCTTTTAACAGAGGGCCTCACTAAAATTTAAGGGCAGTTCAGAGGCCGTACGCCAATCGCGGGGCTAATTTTTGCAGATTCGTTCGCCCCAGAAAATGAGACAATATTAATTTTATTGAACTAAATATTGCGGAATAACCGTTACGGTTAAACTGTAAGTATAAAGTAAATGAAGATAATTTTGATGATGAAAACATAATTATCCTGTGGTCTTGCGTCATGCAGAGAGTCATTACAATGATGATTGAGTAGAAAACTAGTTGACTAGACTAGAGGCCGGATTCTTAATAAGTAAGAAACAGATGTTTTAATGTCGGCCTACGTACAGAAATCAGGATAAAAAATTATTAAAAAATTTATACTGACAGAATAACTTCTCAATAAACTATAGACTCTCCATTAATAAAAAGTATCAAACCTTATTTTAAATGTACATTCACCAATAGTCTAACCCTAGATTTCTAGATATTTCCTCTACTACTTATTTCTGTGTAACAAGCATATATGCGTAGACTCTGGGGGATGGAGGGTGGGCATCTGGGGGCACGTGTCCCTCCCCCAATAGGCCTAATTGAGATGAACTGTACACTCAATGCAACAAGTGTAGAAAAAATAAGCAACCCCCCATATTTTGGACAACTGTACGCCAGTGGTAGCCTAACAAGTTGCGTTGATGTAAGCTTGATGCTTTGATTAAACGAAAATTGATTGCTTGAAAAGGTTTCAAAGTATCAGGTACAATGCTAAATTAAAAGACATGTCAAGGACCGGTCCAAAGGTCCCCAGAGGTCGGACCCGGCCCGCGGGCTGTAATATGTTGCCCACCTATGGAATTAAGCAAACTAGACATGTAGACATAACGACAACGATGATGATGATAATGACGACAACGATGATTATGATAATGACGACAACGACGATGACGAGACATTTTATTTGACCGAAAGCGAAAAATGTGTGTCAACATAATCAAACCCTAATCAGAATCTTGATTAACGGTGCACGATAGGCGTCGATAGGCCTAGCAGTTAAAGCGGTCGCCTTGTAGTGCGGAAAGTATGGGTTCGATTCTCCTTCCGTCAGACGGTTACTATGTAGGGACCTTGAGCAAGTCCTTCACTAACATTTACTCAGCGCCATCGATTGATGCTTCGTCATTGGATAGTGGAGCTTAATAAATGCATAATAATTACGCATGTCCACAGTTATTGTAGTCGATTGTGGACACGGTGGTCAATTGAGTAGAGCGGTCTAATTAGACACCTTTAAAATTGTGTTAGACGATCCTATATAGGATTTCGCCACTGTCTCCCGTGAAATGTGTTACCAAGTCGTAAGGTATCGTAAGGTTGATGCTTTCTGCCTTGGCAGAAAGAAAATGTCGTTAAACACTGAAAACCTATTAAGCCCCTTGAGTCACTAGAGCGTTCGCTTTAGACACCTTTAAAGCGCTCTCAACCGATGCTATATAAGGATGGAACACCGTTAATGAATAATGTATGGTCTAAAATCGTGGGTGGTTTGTTTATGCATCTACAGGGTGCGGCAAAATAAAGTAATCCCCTGCAGTGTTTGGTTGATATCTCAAGAACGAAGTTGGATTTTTATAAGAAAATTTACACGGCCATTGGATATTCATACCTACGTACAATTGCCAAATTACATTATATTATCACAACAATTGACTAAGTTATGCTATTTGAACAGAGACAAGCCCACGCTTTATAACGTGCAAATTTTACGGTTGCGTTATTGGTTGTACTGTAGCATTTATTATGAAAACAAAAAACAGGGCACCAGCTTAAAAGCAACGTCATCACAGTGACGTAAATTCATCTGGCAGAGGAACTTGTAAATAAAGAACTCACATTTAGCTAATATTGTTTTTAAAAACGAGTGTTTTGAACTCAGTAAAAATGGGAAAGGTGTCGCATGAGGACAAAATGCGAATGCAGACGCTACGTGAACAGGGATACGGAGCAAAAGCAATAATTCGTTCGTACCCGTACAAACAATGGAAATTAAGTACCGTTCAGAAAATTTGTCGCCGCATTGATACTACTGGATCTGCGACCGAACGCAAGGCTGGCTGTGGTCGACCAAAATCCGTCCGCACGGCGCCGAACATTGACCGTGTTGAAGAACTGATTTGCTCACAAGAAGGCGAGAGAGAGACGCATCACAGCACTCGCCAGATTGCTGCAGAGCTAAACATCAGCGAAAGGTCTGTCAGGCGCATAGCAAGGAAAGACCTGTATCTGACTTCCTTTCGTCGTGTACCGGCGCAGATCATCACAGACGCTATGCGACAGAAAAGACTGAAACGCGCCACTGCCCTGCTACGTCGGTTCAAAGTTCCTGATACCAAACGCGTGTTCTTCACGGATGAGAAAAACTTCTACCTCAACCCACCTGTCAGCAACCAGAACAACCGCGTGTGGTCAAGAGGAAAGAAGGTCGATGTCAGGCCAAGTCGCTTGCTGGTCCAGAGGGAAAAGTTTGCAAAACACATTATGGTGTCTGCTGGGGTCTGCTTTGGGGGTAAAGGTCGGCTCCACTTCATCGACGAGAAAGCGAAAGTTAACGCTCAGTATTACCTTCGTCGACTGCTTCCGCAGCTCATTGAGGACTGCAACCAGTTGATGCCAGTCGGGTTCATTTTCCAGCAGGACGGCGCTCGAGCGCACACGGCACGTGTCACGCAGGAGTGGCTGCACGCAAACTGTCCCGAGATCATTGAGAAGGACCAGTGGCCACCAAATTCCCCAGATCTCAACCCCATTGACTATCACGTGTGGGGAGCCATGCTGGAAAGGTATCACAAACTCCAGCCGAAGCCAAAGACAATCGCCGAGTTGAAAGCCGCTTTGCAGTCAATATGGGACGATATGCCACAGGCGCCGATCAACAAGGCCATCAAGAACTTTACCAAACGGCTGAAGGCATGCGTGCAGGCCAATGGTGGACACTTTGAACACTTAATGTAAAATTGAAAGTGCAATTCGTAAAGCTTTGTTGTAAAAATATTTCAAGTTGTACCATTTATTTTTCTTGTTTCTTTACAAAGTAACTATTTTTAACCATGTAAAATCGTGGGGGGTGTCGTGTTTGAAATAACATAACTTTGTCATATTTCAAGATTGTTAAATAACATTTGGAAGTTATATGTAGATGTGAACAGACAATATCATTACCAAGTTTTATATAAAAATTCTAAGCGGTTGCTACAGAATTTGCAACACACTGCAGGGGATTACTTTATTTTGCCGCACCCTGTAGTTCGATCCCCAGACCTCCTTTGAGACAGTTACTATGTAGGGAGGACCTTGAGCAAGTCCTTCACTCACAATTACTCAACGCCATCGATTGACGCTTCGTCATTAGATAGTGGCGTTAGATAAATGCATAATAATAATGCTTCATATAAATTCATTGCGTAAACCTGTTTAGCATCCTATAAATTTAGAAGATACCTGTGTGTTGTTCATATGGGGGAGGGGCGGGGAGGAGGGGTTTACTGTCGTCTGCTTTTTGGCCGCGAAACCGAAGCTTCTGACACCTGTTTTAGCTGAGCAGAGCGACGCTGGTTTGAACTGGACTAGGCCGGTTGAAGATGGTGTTAAATGAACAAGTGCTCTTCTGTATTCTTCTGTATGTCTGTCCGTCCGTCTGTCTGGCTGTCCGTCTGTCCGATTGTGTGTCTGTCTCTGTGTCCGTCTCTGTGCCTGTGTCTGTGTCTGTATCCACCTGTCCGTCCGTCTTTCTGTCTGGTTGTCCGTCCGTCCGTTTGTTTGTCTGCCTGTGTGTCTGTCTCTGTGTCCGTATCTGTGTCTGTGTCCGTCTGTCCGTCTGGCCGACCGTCTTTGTGTCTGTCCGTCCGTCTTTCTGTCTGGTTGTCCGTCCGTCCGTTTGTGAGTCTGTCTGTGTGTCTGTCTGCAGAGCACAGTGATACTATTCATAGACTGCAAAATGCAGTAACATGTGTCAAAATATGTACAAACGGTGCATGTAAACAAAGTATTTTCAGTCTGGAATCAATTAAGCTACCCGATCTATTTATAGCGACCAGTCTTAAACAACAGTTACGTCACTTGTCTATGTTTTAGCCTATGATGGACGTTTGAAGCAGGGCAGATAAGGAAGAGACAGAACTCTAGGTTTATCCGTCGAAATAGATATAAATATATATTAGATGTCATCAGAACCACTTTCAATCCATCTTCCCTGCGTTAAAAGTTGAGCTTAGGCTAAACGTATTCACGCTAACCGATTGGTTATTGCGCTTTGCTTAGACACCTTTTAAATGTGGTCATCCGACTCTATATCAGAATGGGCACGATGACTAACTGGAATTAATCCGAGAGTGAAGTTACTGTTGTGTTGTGGTGTTTAATAAATGAATAATGATACTAAATTATATATTTAGCGCGCTTGACTTATTCGAGGTGGTCGGGGGTTCAAAACCTCGCCAGGGTAGAAATTTGTTCCAAGATTTCTGCTCCATCTGCGGACCTATCCAACTCAGTTAGGCCTATAATAAGTACACTGACCTACACTGTCGGTGGGAAGATGAGACGGCGAGTGAGAGTACTGGCCACCCGCCCTTATATTTCGAGGCTAAGAATTTTCTTAGTCTTGGTCTTGAGGTTCAAGGTCTTGGTCTTGGTCTTGGTCTTGAGGTTCAAGGTCTTGGTCTTGGTCTGCATTTGAAGTTGTTTTGTTTGAATAAAATAAGGGACTCATGTTTTAATTAAAATAGCGAGTAGTCCGACTTGACAATTTTTTAGTAAGGAATTGAAGTCTGGATATGGTTTTGATTTTTTTGGTCTTGTTCTCGGTTTTGGTCTTGAGTTTTAAAGTCTTGGTCTTGGTCTAGGTCTTGAGGTTCAAGGTCTTGGTCTTGGTCTTGAGGTTCAAAGTCTTGGTCTTGGTCTTGAGGTTCAAAGTCTTGGTCTTGGTCATGGGGTTTAAGGTCTTGACAACAAGACTGGACCTAATGCTAGGACGGTCACAATAAATTTGCTGCTAAAATCGTAGACCATGTGGTATTCGTCCACTGTCGACTCAATGGGTGATGGGATGAACGACGCCCCAACGTTCATCATAGGAGTCCACAAACATTGTAGGCATGCAGTGACCAAAGCGTAATAGGCCTATTAGGCAATAGTCGCAATACAATAGGTCTACAATGCAATTGAACGTCTCTTCCTCTTTCACCTGTCTTAAAACTTGCCTTTTCTCTCAGGGTCTCTCACTGGGAGCGCTTTTGAATGCCCCCCCGCTAGAAGCGCTTTATAAATGTCGAATACAATACAGTATAATTGTATGTGATATTGCCCTCCGAAAAAAGTTCATAAGTTCACACATGACCATACGACAGAACATCGATGGCGCTGAGCAATTGGGAGTGAAGGACTTGCTCAATGTCCCTACACAGTAACCGTCTCAGAGGAGGAGGATCGAACCCGTACTCTCCGCGTTACAAGAAGAGAACTGCATCCATTCGGCTCATGGGCGTCTGGGGGATCTTGAGCAAAGGGCATTTGCTCCCCAGGATTTTGAAAATTGTCTCGTTTTCTGTGTTCATGAATAGCTATTCTATGCAAAACGCCCTTTTACCCACCCCCGAAAACTTTTGCCCCTTAGAAATTTTTGTCCCACCCTAGAAAAATTCCTGCGGACTCCCATGATTCGACTATTCTTGCCTCTACTGATGTCTTCAATTGCTCATTGGTTTCGGAAAGTCCCCGAGCCCCATGTTCTTGGAATTTCCATAGCTGAGCCATACTCTCCATTGTTACAGTCACACACACGCGCCAGTGGTCACGTGGGGCGGGGGATGCTCCAAAGGCTGAGCCATTCTAAGCAGAGGAACCACTGCAGTGTCTTTAAATAAACAATTGACACTTATTCGGCTGACACGTTGTATGTCTACTTGATTTCATTGACGTCCGAGAGAGTGTGTAGAGGACACTCGAAAGCCTGCTTAGTCGGTGAGTGTTGTCCGAATTGTAGTACATCAGTTAGTTGCTGTTTAACGACGCTGTGTCATATCAAAGGTGATTAGCGTCGCCCTCCTCCTTTCTCCAGGCTTGGGACTGGCACTGCCAGAGTACGAGCAGTGGCGGAGTTAAGTGATAGTACGCTTTATGTCGAAAAGATATGGGAAACAGTAGCCGATTGGTTAGAGCGCGCGCCTTGTAAGGCAGAGTAGCCTAGCTAGCTATAGGGGTTCGATCATCCTCCCTGAGACGGTTACTGTATAGGCCTACATAGGGATCTTGAGCAAGTCCTTCACCCACAATTTGATCAGCGCCATCGACAAATGTTTCGTATGGCCATTGTGAATTGGTAAGTATGTAAGTATATCCTTAATTTAACCAATTGCTAACCGCACTTTGGTTTTCATACTTTCATATTTGCGTTACAAGTAAGTGTAACTTGTCACAAATGCCTATCGGGCTATGGCCTGCTATCTGCAAACTTTGGAACAAGGGAAATTTCCAATACAGTAACGTTGAAGGCTAAGTAGCCTTCAACGTTACTGTATTGGAAATTTCCCTTGTAGATATCGTAGATATTGTTCACATGCGCTGCGTATAGTCAGATGGTTTATTTTTGTGAAAGCGAGTAGATCTCCTAGCCTATTTGCCCTCAGCTACTGTGCTACCACCTAGCGAATGTACGTTCACCTGACGCTTCCCTGCGAAGGCATCACGTTGGCCAAGCCAATCAACCGTTGCCCACGCATCGCTGACGCTCTTCCTACCTGGCCTACCTGTGACGACTCCCGTCCAATCTAGCTCACCTGTACCACCAGGTAAACACACACGGCCTTATCAGCAAGGAATAGCATACAGATCGCAGCCAATCTTTACTCGTGCCAGGCCGAGAGAGCTCGCTATAGTAACGCGCTGAATCATTATAGCAATGGGCGGCGTTATCAAAAGCTGTACCTTGATAGCTAGCTAGCTACCTGTACAACATACCTGTGTCTCATCACGTCACGTACGGTTGATAGCCTTTATCTATAGCCGGCGGCCAGTAACAGCGCGTATTGTTTATCGTAGGCGTACTCTCAAACGATTGATCTATCTCATCTTGAGACACGTACGTCTTAACCGAGGACTAGACATCTCTTCTCTTCTTCAGCTTTGACGGATTCGAATACTGATTAGAAAGCAACTTACCTCTCGAGGTCGAGAAATAAATCGGTGAGAAGAACTGTGACGATTATTGAAATTGAAGGGAAACGTTTTAGCGTCGAATTTATATCAGTTTTATAGTTGTATTGTAAAGGTCAAATATTCGTATCGTACGACATAGAGGGTGACTGTAAGAGGGTTTATTTTATTATGACAGGTACGCGATAGTCTAGTGGCTAGCGCAGTAGGCTGTGCACCGAGAGGTTGGGGTTCAAATCCCCACCAGGACAGAAATTTGTTTAAAGATTTCTACTCCATCTGCGCCCACTGGCCTGCTCAGCTGTAATGAGTACACTGTCGGTGGGAAGATGAGACGGCGAGGGAGAGGACTGGCCACCTGCCCTCATATGCCGAGGCTAAGAAAATGAAGTCATTAACACTTTATACCCATGGCTGCCACAGGTTTAGCTTAAGCAACTGCTCTTCTTATTCAACGCTGCTACATGTAGTCCAATATACGATCGTTATATGTTGAGTGATCGTGTTGGCAGAAGGCGTGTTATCGCGAAGCCATCGAAAGATGTCGCTTCAATAATTATTATTGTCTAATTGGTTTTAGTAATGATCACTCGTTGCTGAGTCATAATGATCCTATGAGTTACGGATGTTAGCCACAGATGTATCATTTCTACTATATGCATTTATAGAGCTCTATATACTCCAGAGAACTAACCAGGTGCTCTGTACGTCTGTCTCTGTTTCTGTCTATCTCTTTGGCTCTGTCTGTCTACACTAATGCCTCCATACCCATCTGTAGCCCATAGCCTACTTTAACATGCGTAATCTCCCTAATCTTCCCAACTGCTCCCTACTAATCTAACGACTCGTACCCTACCCCTGTTTTACACTTACCCTCTGCGAAACTACCCTCCTTTATCCTACTCTTCTCCACCACACACTAGTATCTAACCCTTAAAGGGGTGCTAGAGGAAGTTGCTTCAAACCCCCTTTAGCTGACGTCGTGGTTCGAACGTGACATGCAGAGTCATTGATATGCAAACGACCCGAGCAAAGGTTCGGGTCGTATTCACCACAAGACTATTTGAGCATGTGCTCAAAATAGGCCTGTGGTGAATTCAGGTTATGCCCCAATCCACCCCACGCCACCCTTGGACCCCGGCAGAATGCATAATCGTAACAGTTGGAGGGTTACAAACCGCAGGGGTTATGAAGCAAAGCGTGGACCAAAGAGAGGTAATGTTCATTTCTCTATTATTCCATTGCTAAAGGACTTTTCAGAGTGAACAAATGCACTATATAAATTTCAATTAGTGATGACGATAGTAATGATGATGACGACGACGATGACAACGACGACGATGATGATCGTCATTACGATGATGATGATAATTACGATGATTATAATCATAGGCGCCGACTTTTGCTTTTGTCTCTGGGTGCCAGTCAGGGGCGGATCCAGAAGGTTTATCAAAGTTTTACAGGACCAACGAAACTTTTTTTAGGAAATCATCTCCGAAAAAAACTTTTTTTTTTAGTCATCCGGAAAAATTCCACATTATTTCGTCATTTTCCATCGTCTACTACGTGTTTACACATAAACAAATTTAAAATGGGACCATGTCTCCTAAAATTTGACTTTTTTTAGGAATTCATCCCCAGAAAAAATTTGACGACCTTTTTTTTAGGAATACCCCAAAAAAAATTATTGAATTTAAGGTCCGAATTCTTCTGGGGGCCACGCCCCCACTGAACTTTTTCTCTGGGTGCATTGGCACCCAAGGCCCTCAAGAAGTCGGCGCCTATGATTATAATTACGAATGATTTACGATGATGTTGATGATGATGTTTATGCTGCTGCTGCTGCTGCTGATGATGATGATGACGATGATGATGACGATGATAATGATGATGATAGTGGTGATAGTGATGGTGACGATGATGATGGCGCACCTAACCGAAGCCGTAATGAGGTCAATGAGAAGAGCTCAAGGACTGTGATGAGATATGATGTTGAAGTGCTTCGTTTGATGCCACAACTGGCGTTTAAGTTATTAAAGGTCGATGTCGCTTGATTGATGAGCTTGAAATTAGCTCGATAGACTGCCTAATGCCTAATTGCTAGAGTCATAAATCTAAATATAGGGCTTAGTAGGCCTCGATGACTTCGAGATCTTTCGACAGTTTAAAGAGTAGACAGGTTGAAGAGCCTTCGAGTTCTCGTTGCTTTATAAGCTGTGAGATATTTCTGTGAATTTTAAAATAATATATGGATTCTCTGGATATGTTGACTTATTTCTATTTGTCCTCCTGCTACTGTCTGTGTTTCCGTCCGCGTATCTCTGATGGTCTGTCTGTCTGTCTACCTCTCTGTCTGTATTTTTGTCTGTCTGTCTGTTTGTTTATCTGCCTGTCCATCTTTGTGTTAATCTGGTTGTCCGTCTGCCTGCCAGTCTATCTATCTGTCTGTGCGTCTGTCTATCCGCCTGCGGGTCAATCCTTCAGTAAGTGTGTATGTCTTTGTTCCTCTGTCTGTCTGTCTGTCTGTCTGTCTGCATATGCGTGTTAACCTCTGTCTTGTATACATGGCGGGCTTCGGTTACACGGCGTTCCAATTATCGCAGTTAGCAACTGTATTTAATTTGCGATCATCAAGCGAATGCAGAGACCAGAGACGGCGGCTGATTGAAAATCATTTGACAAGAGATAAGCAACCGATGACCTATTAACCCTTGACTCTGAATAACCGCATGCTGTGTGGCAATGACGCTGTGTGGCAATGACGCTGTGTGGCAATGACGTTTGGCGTCACGTTGGTAATTAATGCCGACCAAATGTTTTCCCTAAATGTAGCATAGAAGACAAGGAGGAGGAGGAGGAGGAAGAGGAGGAGGTGGAGGAGGAGGAGGAGGAGGAGGAGGAGGAGGAGGAGGAGGAAGAGGAGGAGGAGAAGAAGGATGAGGAGGAGGAGAAGGAGGAGGAGTAAAATGAGGAGGATGAGGAAGATGAAGAGGTGGAGGAAGAGGAGGAGCAGGAAAAGGAGGAGGAGGACGACGATGAAGAGGAGGACGAGGAAGATGAGGAGGAGGAAGATGAGGAGGAGAAGGAAGAGGAGGAGAAAAAGGAAGACGAGGAAGTTGAGGAGGAGGAAGAGGAAGAGGAGCAGGAGGAGAAAGAGAAGGAGAGGAAGAAGAGCAGCCCTTTAAGCTAACCCTGATGCAGCCATGGGTATGAAATGTTAACGACTTAATTTTCTTAACCTCGGCATATGAGGGAGAGGGATGGGAGAGCAAGAGAATGGATGAAAAACGGGAGAAAAAGGAAGACGAGAAAGAGAGATAGAGAGCATTACTACATCGACTGAGATATCTCTAAGGCGGCGCTGGAAAAATGAATAGGTCCTAATCGGTGGTAGATCCATTTATAAATTAGATCATTAGTTGTATATATGGGCAGACGTCACTTGTTGAACTAAAAGCGGAAATCGTAATATATGTAGCGTCGAACTGAAGAAGTCTTTAGAAGACAGACATATGTAGGTGTGTCATTGCGAATTTAGTGACACGCTCTGCGCTGTCGTCTTAGGACCTAATTTCAAAGTCTCTTGTTATCGACCCGGACTAGACGCGTGTTTACAAAGGCGTTCAGCACACGTGCTTCACAACCCTCCCTCCATCTCGCGCTCTGTGTGTAGGACACCTGCTTTCTTGTCTGTCTTTATGTGTCTGTATGTATCAGTGTGTGAATGATACTATAGAGAGATACAGAGACAGAGGGACACATACACAGATAAAGGCAGAGACAGACAGAGAGATAGAGAGACTTGTCGTATCTGCTTTATCGCTTACTATGACTAGATGTCGCCTGTGACTACAGTCGGTTCAAAAAATAAGTCTTGACAGATGAGAAAGTCGTCTTGTGAAGAGCAAAGCGGATTTCTGCGTTGTGTGTTTTCGATATCAACCAAATATTATTTGTTTAGTGTTCATTTGTTACGAAATTAAACACAAACTGTCGTTTTCCTTTCAATTTCTGTCGACAAAGAGATCTGTGTATCGTTAGTAACAATTATTACTAATAGTAGTAAAGACAAAAGTTTCTGGGTCGACCTCGAATAGTTGATTATAGTTTAGTTAGACTGATTGACTGAATCAGAGTTTGGTTGAGTAGTGATTGTTTCGTCGATTCTCAGATTTATCGATCTATTGATTTATTGATTGTTTCTATTTAGACACTTTCTATAGCGCCTCTACCTCCCCACCTGACAAAATCCCTGCCAGCTTAAACGGTCTTATAGTTCATTGGAAGCTAAGTTAGCCAATCTTCTGGATGAGTCGCCACTTGCGGGCTCACGCACAAACGTAGAACCCAACCAATGGAGTGCCATCCATAGTTGACGGTTGGCTTCACGTTCATTGATGGAACACGGTAGCAGATTGGTTAGAGCGTTTGTCCTGTAACGCGGAGAGTACGGGTTCGATCCTCCTCCCTTGAGACGGTATGTGTAGGGACATTGAGCAAGTCTTTCGCTCACAATTGCTCTGCGCCATCGATTGATGCTTCGTCATTAGATAGTGGCGCTTAATAAATGCATAGTAGTCATAACAATAACACTTCTACTAATAATAGAAATAAATTTTTAAAAATAATTATTGATTTTAACGAACTCTATTTGTTTCTTCCTGTTTTAGGCCTAAGTCCTCCTCTTTCTCCAATCTATCCGCCAACGAAGATGCGCGAACGGGTGAAGGAGAAATTCGGAGAGCTGTTCCAGCGTTTTGTTCCGCTTGGCTTCAAACTGGAACACCTGGACGAACCATGGGAATACTCAGAGGAGCCCCACGTTCTCCGGCGACAGGCAATCCTCAAGAAGTACCCGGAAGTAAAGAAGCTGATGGGCTACGACCGGACAACAGCGGTCATCGTCACGCTTGAGGTACTCCTCCAACTCGTCATGTGCTATCTCATCCGTGACGCCTCTCTGTCGACAATCCTGATCGCGGGGTATATTATTAGCGCCACGATTAACCACTCCCTCGGGAGTGCCATCCACGAGATCGGTCATAACCTGGCCTTCGGGCACAAGTACCCGTTGGCCAACCGCGCCCTGGGGATGCTCGCCAATCTCCCAATGGTAGTCCCGATGTCCGTCACCTACAAGAAGTACCACGCTGACCACCATCGGTACCTTGGACACGACACCATCGACGTCGATATCCCGACGGTAATCGAGAGCTACCTGTTCCGCCATCCTCTGACGAAGATGTTCTGGCTGTTAATGCACCCCGTCATCCACGGCCTTCGACCCTACTTCAAGAACCCCATCCCAGTTCTCCAGCTGGAGATAGTCAACTTCATCTGCCAGCTGACTTTCGACGCCGCCATATTCTACATATTCGGTTTCCGTTCGTTGGGGTACCTCGTCCTGGGTACGTTCTTCGGACTTGGCTTCCATCCACTGGCAGGGCACTTCATCTCGGAGCACTACCTCTTCACGAAGGGCCAGGCAACGCACAGCTACTACGGTCCTCTGAACCCCATCCTCTTCAATGTTGGCTACCACGTCGAGCACCACGATTTCCCTTACATTCCCTTTACCAAGCTTCCGGAACTGAAACGCATCGCGGCGGAATTCTACGACCCCTTGCCCTATCACACGTCCTGGGTCAAGGTTCTTTGGGATTTCATCTTTGACCGAGACCTCGGGCCGCACGCAAGGGGCATCGGGTACCTACCCCAGGGCGTGAACGAGGAAGACATCCTGAAGAAGGGAAGCCAGGAACCAGTCGAGGGGTTAAAAGACAAAAAGGAAGAGTAGGAATACGGCAATGATTGGACGAAGCTAGGACACGGTCCAGCAGTCGATAGATGACGTCAGCGTGGTGCGGAAATTGGGCTTGAGGCGTTGCGGCGTTTTGTGCGGTTTATTTCTTTCTGTACGTCAACCTGTAATGGCGTCTGCGGAGATTTTTCTGATATTTTAAGCGAATTGAGACGCAAAAGCACGAAAGTTTAATAACATCGTTTTAAATATTAATTTTAATATATAATTATGACAGAAACGTTTTATTAAGTTTCTAGAGTTCGCAAATGACCTTGTTTTTCAGTACGAGCGAAGCGAAAAACCATGCGGACTGTGTTTTAACTTTGATTTCTACATATAGTTTAGTTTGTCTGTGTGCATTTGGGTTTCTGTCTGTCTGTCTGTTTGTCTGTCTGCATATCTGTCTGTGTATCCGTGTGTCTGTCAGTCTTTGTAAGCCTATGTCTGACGCTGATACAACGATAGTCTACAACGTAAAGATCTATTTATAGTCTTGTACATAGTGCAAGCCTAAGTCTTGTTTTAGTCCTCGTATTTTTGATGTAATTGTAGGTTTGTGTTTTTACTGAACTAATTTTGTAAATAATTTCGCACGAATAAAGAATAAATTAAAGATTTCTAACCAGTTCTGAGTAGTTTTGTACTTGGCAGGAAGTAGGCTACTTGAGACCAAATAAAATTTAGAAAACTTCTCCCGACTCTGCCTAGATGCATAATAGGCTATAAGAGTAGGCCTAATAGATCCCATCTCTGAGGAACTAATGAACACACACACACGCACACACCACTATCCGTACTCTGACAGTGTTTGCAGTCCCAAGGAGGAGCACTACGCTAATCACCTTCGTTATGACCCAGCATCGTTAAAATAACTATAACCAAAAATATCGCTCGCTAATAATTCTGATTTTAATTTCTAACTTACAGATAACTCCGCCACCGACATCTATATATATATATGTAGCACCGCGATCTTTGACCGGAATGCATTTCTACAGTTTTCGACCTTTTCACTTGAAACCTTCACTACTGTCTCGGGGTGGGCATTACACATTCAGTGTGAGGCTTCGCGTCCCCCGTTTTCACCGCTTCCGTGGTGAAAACGGGTGAAAACCTCTCCCTAACCCCCCACCAAACAAATTCCAGTCGACCTATTTTCATTCCCTAGATGGCGCCACCCGAGAAGATTCTCTGTCATCGCTAATTCTGTTTCACCGGCATGCATTTCTAAAGGTGCACCGTAGGGATTTCACTTCACATTAAGTGGTGGTGGTGGTGGTGGTGGTGGTGGTGGCGGTGGCGGTGGTGCAGGGATTGAAACTTATAACCTCGGGCAACGCCGGGTAAACCAGCTAGTCTTATACAAATCGTAAACTCCAATTTTCTAAAGCGCTATATCCGAGGGGTTGTCCAGAGATCGATGTCTTGGTAGTCAGAGTCGGGTTGCGAGACAGAGACAGAGACAGACAGACAGAGGGACAGAGACAGACAGACAGGAAGAGAGAGAGAGAGAGAGAGAGAGAGAGAGAGAGAGAGAGAGAGAGAGAGAGAGAGAGAGAGAGAGAGAGAGAGAGAGAGACGACGGGTTGCAAACCTGGATATCAGGAGGGCGAAGTGTTATAGGTCCTGGAAATCGGACCTGGACCTCTTGGACTACTCTCTGGAAACCCCCTCTGATCTGACGTAGCGCTCGTGAATAGGCTGGTGCCCTGCGCTTGGCCTTCGAGTGGCGCTTTAGAAGTTTGGAGATTACGATTACGATTACGATTGGTGTTAGTCCTGCTTGGGGGTCGTCCATAAAGGACGTCCAGAAAATATGACCCACTCTGGACCCCTCCCTCCCCTTTGTCCGCATTTGACCTTACCCTCCATCCCCCTTGCGGACTTCCGCACGCCTAAGCCAATTTTTAATGTCGTCATCATTATTTTTACAATTATTCCACAGTTCCTGTGCACGTTTAAGTGTCAGTTAAGGTTTAATATCGCAGGATGTGCAGTAATAAAAGCCTCTTTAAAGTCGCAGTAAAGGTTATACCATGCATGAGGTTATAGGCAATCACTTCCTGACCTTTTCGTCTTTCAGGGAAGGTTGAACAAAGTGGTGTTGAAAAAAATATCAAATTTTAAATTTTAAATGCGGACGTCCGCACTGGTTATAGCCCTTCTCCCCCTTGTCCGCATTTCGATGACCCCTCCCTTCCCCCATTGCGGACGTCCTTTATGGATGACCCCTTGCTTCCCACTTGGATCTAACCTTCGTACCGAATACGATTAGGTAACTAACCAGTCTAATCGAGTCTGTTTTGCATGCGCGCCTTCGAATGTAAGCACGTACTTCTTACAACTTGACTTTCGTAAACGTATAGGCTAATCGTTATCGTTAACTCCAAAACTATACAGCGCTACTTTTGAGCTAAGCGCAGGAAACCAGCCTGTTCACGAGCTCTGCAGCTATCTTGATAACCCCAGCTATCTTGGTAACCCCCATGTTAACCAATGACAATAACAATATCTTCGTCCGGACTCAGACCTCCTTTGGACTACTCTTTGGAAAACCCCTCTGATTTGACGCAGCACTCGTGATTCGTGAATGGGCTGGTGCCCTGCGCTTGGTCTTTGAGTGGCGCTTTAGAAGTTGGACCTGGTATCGACTTGCATTCCCTGCCTATAGATTTTGTTTTGACTGTCATGAGTGCCTGTGAATAAGCTGGTTCCCCGCGACTTAGTTTTTGTGAGCGTTGAAGAAATATCGATGGATCCAGAGTTTAACGCCATCTTTTGGCAACAAAGGTCGTTGACGTCGACAGATATTATTTTTGGCATATTGCAGCATTTAATTGCTGTCGACAAATATTCGGCTGACAATAGTTAAAATGTGTCTAATCAATTCTAAACTGTTATTTTAATTTTTGACCTCAGTGTGTAAAAAAATGACTTATTGTGGCTGAATCTGCCGCTGACGTCGACCTAACACAGAAAGTTGAGGCTGGATGTGTCTACCGATTAAACGCGGTTGACGGCTATGTAATTTCGGTTGAATATAATTTAAGGGTGTCTAATCTCAACTCCACTGCGTTTATTAAAAATTCATATGATTATTTTATTGATGGATCCAGATCTTAACTGCATCTTATGGTAACAAAGACCGTTGACGTTGACATAAATTATTTTTGGCATATTACGGCCTTTTCTACCAATGGCACTCGAGAGTCTTGATTAGTAGTAGTAGTAGATATAGCAGCAATAGTAGTCGTAGTAGTAGACTACTACTAGTAGTCGTAGTAGTATTGTGGTAGTAGTTGTTGTTTTTGTTGTAGTACTGGACACAACAGTAAAATCAGGAGGGCGACGCCACCGGCCCTGGCAGCCAAAAGATGTCGTAAAAACACTCCAAACTGCTACTATCAATATTAAATGGCTATTGCAATTAGACACCTCTATAACATGTTCTGCTGACGATATATATACAGAAGATCGTACCATCCGCCACTGTTTCTTCTCTTCGTCGGTCTATCTTTCTTCGTCTAGTAAATCACTGTTAGGGCCTAATGGTGCACTGAATTAAGTAATGCGTTAGCATTTAGAGTGCATAAAGAGCTTATTGAGTTACTACTAAAATGTTTGGAATAAGACACGTTTAAAACAGGTTCGAGCGATGCTATAATGTTCGAGGTATGATTAGGCCTATTGCTAACTCCGCCACTGCTCGTACGCTGGCAATGCCAGTTCCGAGCCTGGATAAAGTAGGAGGGCGACGCTAATCATCTTTGTTATATCACAGTGTCGTTAAACAGCAAGTAACTACTATGAGCCATGGTAGTGCCAGTCTCAAGCCTGGAGAAAGGAGGAGGGCGACGCTAATCATCTTTGTTGTCAATCTATCAATTTTCGTTTAATCAAAGACTCAAGCTGACATTAACGCAACTTGCTACATGAAGCAATTTATAGGAGAACAAGTAACTATTAAGCTGCCATGTGGTTAAATTTTGGATGTAGCCTAAAAAAGTTTGTCTTAGATAATTGAAAGTCTATATTATAGTCTAATTAGAGGGTTTCAGTCAGTATAAATTTTTAAATAGTAGGCCTACTCGAGGAATGAAATTTCGTTCACCCTTTTCAGGAAGTAAGAATCCATGGGGTCGTGAGACTTTAGAATAGGCCTATTAGTGCTATTACCGCTTATAAAACATTACCAGAAACGATAGCGCTGTTGTGGTAGCTTCCTATACTATAAATAGAAACGCCGTAGCGTCGCAAATAGTAAAATTTCCGAGATAAAATTTCTGGTGTAGTTGCATTGGACCAGATCGCAGAGGTATTGTCATCCACATTGAACAGCATAGGGAGTTTACCATCAATTTAGTCCTACTGCCGTGGAATATTTTAATTTTAACCGACATCAGATTACGACAGCAGCGCTGCTACACCAGCACTGTATAGGCCTAGTGTATACGTCTCTGGAACGATCTCCCCTCTGAATTCCGTAGAATCTCGGTTCTTCCACCATAACCATTGCAACCCGTCCTCCATATCCTCCTCCTCATGCTCCTCTATCTATTACCCTCGGGCTTTCCCGAAGTCTGATGTCTCACCTTTTCAAGAACTCCTACTCTGATTCATCATTCTGATCCTCCCCTTCCAATTCCTCTCGCCAAAAACGACACCCGCCTTAACAGCTGCTGTGCCTCATCTCTTGATCTGGCCCGAACTCGGACCTCCTTTAGACTACTCTTTTCGAAAACCTTTCTGATTTGACGCAGCGATCGGTAACAGGCTATAGTGCCATGCGCTTGGCCTTCGAATGGGGTCTTATAAGTTTATAGATTACGATTAAGATTGCAGTGTTTACTTTGAGAATCTGATAATATGCGACGAATATGAAATAATAGGTAGGGCCTATGTTGTAGGCCTATAGTCATGTCTTTATAAGAGATGGCCGCGTGTCTGAAATATAGAGGGGGGTTCCGTAGAGTAATGGATAACACACTGGCGTGAAGAGCTGAAGGTACCAAGATCCAACCCAGTAAACCCGTAAGGGTTATTTAGCCATACATTCGCTAGGTGGCAGCGGTGGTTAAATGAATAGTAGCCTTTTAGTAGGCAAGGAATGGCGCCGTGTAGCTGCCGCTTAAACAGTTATATTCGACTCGTGTAAAACTGTTATCATGTGCTTCTACTGTATACATGTATTGTAAGGCGCCCTGCGTGGTTGCCGTTTCTACTATATGTATGTTCACTGTACAGCGCAGTGCGTTTGCAGGCGCTTAAGTAAAGAACAGATTATTATTCATATTTATATTTTTGTTTTGTGCTACCAATGTTTGGTGAATTAAAGATTGATATTATTATTATTATAATTATTATTATTATATGCCGAATAATTAGATCCAGTGCTGTAAATTGCAGCACACAGAACGATAAATCGTGAATAGGCTGGTGTCCTGTGCTTGTCCTTCGAGTGGCGCTTTAGAAGTTTGGAGATTACGATTACGATTGCGATAAACGCAGGGCCTTCGCATTAGAAGCTCACGTACTCGTACACGTTTATGCTAATCCCTCTTGATTTAAAATTACGACTTCGTCAAACTGGGACTCCTAGATTTTACTGTTGCTGGTCAAGGCCAACATCTTCAACCAACAAACATCGATGGCGGCCATCTTGAATTACGAAGCAGTGTATGGGTGGGGAACGTTTCATCCAGCGATGATTTCATGAAATCGCGATCGTTTGGCGTTCAAACCGAACTGTTTGAATGGACAGACCGAGGAAGAACATCGGATCCGGTTCGACCGGTAGGTTTGCTGGTATTTATTTTCTGTAAATTAAGAATGAGCTCGGTATTTCTCGTGATGGTATCGCTTAGCAGACGGCCACGTTTTTCTGGCGCAGCAACACACTAGCCTCATTCACATCGGTCATGCGTTGCCTCAGTTTTAAAATGACTTCTATCGCACCCAGAGCGTCAAAAATCATATTACCGGGTTCTGATCATTCTCACGATTTTGTTGTAACGATGGAAAAATCCTGTGTAGGTTTTCGGGTTGAAGTTTTGGAGAATTTTTGATTGTCCGCGCAAGTCCTTTGGGATGGGAGTGATTCAATAATTATGAGTAAGACATTTCGTAACCACTTTGTTGTTGTGCAACGGAGACCAGGCTGAATCGTGGTGTAAAAACGATTATCTAGCGCCACTATATAATCAGGGACGTCATTTCAGCTTTTTTCAGGGGGGGGCAAGGACGTCAAAAAAGATGTAAAAAAAATTTTTCGCGCGTACAACTTTTGGGTGTTTCTTCTAAATTTTCAGGGGGGAAACTGCATAATGTGCCCCTCCCCTTTGTCAAAGACGTGTGGTCTTGTGAAAAAACCTATGCAGACTCTAGTTTTGTTAATAGTAGGCCCTATATAATAATTCCATAAATTTGAGTATCATTTTTTTATTTTTTACCCCTTTCTTCTTCCTCCTTTTCTTGTTCCAGCTTTAAAAAAAAAATTTTTTTTCAAAAATCAGGGGGGGGGGCAAATGCCCCCCCTTGCCCCCCAAATGACGTCCCTGTATATAATCGGTTTCATTCTTCATCAATCGCATAATTGTTATAAGAATTGTTACAAGGTAGGCCCATGTTTGTTTTTAACTATGCTTTTGTTCTATCTTAACAATTTTGTCCTTCTGGATATATGTAATTAATAACAATAATAATAATAATAATAATAATAACAATGACAATAACAGTAATAATAGCGCCGTAGCGCAGCCTAGGCCGAAGGACAAGGGCATTGTACACGAGTTCAAACAGTTCAATGGCAGTCATATGATGTATATAGGTTACCACGATCATTATACAGGGTTTCATATTATTAAATCATCCGGATTGTTGTTGTAATGCCATCATGGTTATGATATTGATCCTATTCATGCTTATGACAATTAATATTATTATGTGGTACTCATTACAGTCGCCAGTGCTTGAAATAATGATCTTAAAGGATAGTTGTGACTGTCTTGACATTGCTGTAGTCTGACTGAAGCAGTAAGGGACGGGAGCAGTGGCCCTACAACTGAACTGTTTGTCTTTATGGCTGGACTTTGAATTACCTGTAGACCTTTTGTATCAATTGGACCTTTTTTATTATACAAATCAGTACAAACTATGTGTCTGACGTATAGACATCTATTGTCTTAATACTTATCTAATAATTATCTTATTATCTTAATTATGTCAGTTTAATTTTGTATCAGTTTTATACTGTATGTGCATTGGATGACCTCTGTAAACATCAGTGGCTTCGCAATAAGTTTAAAGTTTCATGCTTGACCTTTAATGCCCAGTATACATTGCTAACTAGATATTGTCCTTAAATTGTGACCTTCGGATGCAGGCTTGTTGCTAGAGCCTGGCTTCTAAAGGACAAATGTGATATCATGTGGTCTAAGACTTTGCTGTGCCTCTCATATTTAGAATCGCCAACCACAAAAATCTGACTTTGCCAGCTCTATAACATCATTTGATTATTGTTATTATTAGGTATAATATATTTGTTAAACACCACTATCTGATGTCCAAGCATCAGTCGATGATGCTGAGCAATTGTGAGTGAAGGACTTGCTCAAGGTCCCGTATACACAGTCACCGTTTCAGAGGAGGAGGATCGAACCCGTGTTACAAGGCGAGCGCTCTAACCAATTGGATATACTGTGTCCCAGTGATCACTCATTAAGACCCACTAGTTCAAGGCAGTCCTTGTTGATCAGCACTACACCAACGTATATTAGGGAGTTCTATGTTCCAGTCTCAAGTCAATTGAGTTGGCAATCGGTGTGTGGTGTGCTGCTTATGGAGATATGCAGGTGCTGTGCTTCTGTACATCAACTTGATTCTATCATGCATTCTCATGTCTTGAACCTTCCTCCTCGAACTTGCAATTGTAATTGTAATCTGACATTTATAAAGCACCACTTCAAGAAAAAACTCGTCAGTGGCATTCCCAACCCGAACCTATCAAATCTCTGTCAAACAATACAGACTTCAAGCGCTTGTTAAACTATGGAAGGGACAAACTGAGGAGCTCGAGCCACAGTTGTCGAGAAAGGCGATTCTAGCTGGTGGACCCAACACAGGCAAAGCTTTTGGACTGAGCTGTAGCAGAATAAGAATAAGAATATGAATAAGAGGGACAGTCATGAGGAGTCCATTGGACCGAAGGGTGCCACGACCCAAAGGTGCCACGACCCAAAGGTGCCACGACCCAAAGCCACGACCCAAAGGTGTCACAACCCAGAACCGATAAGACTGAAATGCAGAAGTCCCTCAGATGTTTCATTTCTGTTGTTGAGCAGACATTTTCAAACTGTCTTAAAGCGACCTTGTTTAGATCAGTTAGTCATGACTGCAATGTCTTTGTGAGGTTATTGAAATATAATTGATACGTATACCTGCCATGATCCTACCTTGATCTCTCTTCGGCCATCCTAGCTTCCTCATCCTAACCAAACCCACCTTAGCATCTCCTCTGCCTCCTTCTCTGCCTTGTCTTCTGGCAACTGCATTTTCTTCTTCATCTTTGGCTCGATGCAGTGTTCACCAAGGAAGAAACCAGCGCCCTGCACTTAGCTTTTGAACAGTGATTCCGAAATTCAAAGATTACAGTTACTTGCTCACATGCGATATGTTACTCTGGCCTCACCATGACTTTGTTTGATCTGAAGTGATCACAGTTTCTGTTCTGACTTGGTTGTTCCACCAGTCCGGACTTGGTTGTTCCACTGGCCCGGACTTCTATGATCCTGCATAGAAGTCTTTTGCTGTGTTCCTCGTGGAACAAGCTGCCTAAAACCTGCGGCATGAACTGCTCAGCTTCTCTTTTCCTCTCTTCCGCAAACGCTTGAAGAGCATTTCCTTCGACTGTGGTTTCATTGTCTTATGTCGGGAGTGCCTCTGATGAGTCTCTCTCTTGGAGTGGCGCTATATTAATTTGTCATTGTGCTTAACATGAACAGGTGTCTGCCAAAGCTATTAACTTAACACGACACACTGGTTAACGTGCTAAGCATTATCTCTTTTACACATGGTGTGGGTGTGCGATGATCTAGTGGTTAGCGTGCTCGACTGTCAACCAAGAGGTCGGGGTTCAAATCCCCGCCATCCCCGCCAGGGCAGAAGTTTGGTTTTAGATTTCTGCTCCAGTTGCGCCCCTAGCCGACTCAGTTATAATGAGTACACTGACCATACACTGTCTGTGGGAAGATGAGACGGCGAGAGAGGGACTGGCCACCCACCCTTACATGCCGAGGCTAAGAAAATGAAGTCACTTGTACTTTATGCACATGGCTGCCTCAGGGATAGATTAAGGGACTGCTCTTCTTCTTCTGGTTTGCACCCCGTATCATAAGACTTGTTCCAACGACTTCATCTTAACAAGTTATGATTTTGCATGTGTAATATATGTGCTTCAAATAAAATAAAATGAAATAAAATCAATAAAGTGGCAGTGGAGTTCAGAGCCAATGGGGAAAAGGTACATTTTTAATATCATTTCGTTGTAAGTAGAAACCGAAACAGCCAGGGAGGTCTGGTTGCATGGTAATTAATTTGAAAGGCAGTTGTGCCACAAGTCAGAGCGGAAGAAAACAAAGCTGTCGAGGCTTCATTTGCAGCTTCAACAGAGGATGGTGTGATCTACATATAGCCACTGGTGTAATTATACTCTGCGGCAGCTGCCTTGTTTTCTATCAGCCATTGTTAATTATGCACTCCTTCTGTGGCCTACAGAGGCCGTAGACCCAGAGGCCTACTTAACTGCTGTACAGTGAGATCTTCCTAACCTGCTAAGCATTATGCATCTGGAACTGGTTATTGGCCCACTTAACTGCAGTACACTAGGACCTTCTTATTGCGGGTAACCTGCAAAGGATAATGCGCCGGGAACTCGTATAAGGCTATTGGGAACCATACATCAAGGCGAGTTGGTGTTATAAGAAGTTCATCATGTATATAGCTGAACCAAGTTTTAGGCCATGGATGTCCTTGACCATGTTGTATAAGAAATTGCATTGAAATGAACTGTAATGAGTCTCTGGTGTCCACTAGATGCAACTGTGCTAAACAGACTGAGTTTGGAAATCTGGAGAAAGCAGTTTTGTAAGAGGTCCATCACAAAAAAATTATGACGCGTGAAGATACTGATGCTTGCACAATTTTTCTTTCTTCAAATCCTGCTATTTCTCACTAGATTTTGAACATGGTAATGGTAATTGCAAATTTATATAGTGCCACTGATAGAGAGAGACTCTTCGAAGGTGTTTCTGACCTACCAAAGAGAGGCTGAGGCTTAAGCTGTACTCTGTAATAATAATAACAATAACATGTTGATGTTGATATCTAACTTCTCTTCACTTGGCGACTGACTAACTGCACCTCAGATTCGCATTTCTGTGGGACTTGCTTCTGTTAAACAGTTTCATAATACCAGTTATAGTAATAAGAATCTATACATATAGTTTCCTTATATGCAAATTTGTCCGTCGTAGGAGGCTACGTCACAAACGGCTTCTGTTGTATTGTAAAACCGTTTGCGACGTCAGTACTGCCGTCTTGACGATGGCGGTCTTGACGACGGCCTTGACGACGGCGATCAACGACCAACGATATACACTGCCGTCATAATATGACGGGCAAATACACTAGTATAGTGATAATGTATAAAATGATGTCCCTAATTTTTTATGCTAAACAATTGAGTGTTCCTCGGGTATTTATAATTGTAGTTATTGATGATGATGATGATGATGATGATGATGATGATGATGATGATGGTGATGGTGATGGTGATGGTGATGGTGATGGTGATGATGATGATGATGATGATGATGATGATGATGATGATGATGATGATATTTATAACAGAAGAAAAAATGGTATCCATAGTTTTTGTAATTCTGAGTGATAAAATTTACCCCGTCACCTTGTCACCTTGTGCCCTCAGTTCGTGGAACTCTAGCGACCGTCATGACCAGCCTCCTCCATTCCTCCCTGCTCCGTACCGCGACCCTTAGTTGTGCCAGGTTCATCGCCGTCCTCCTGAGGTAAAATAATAATAATAAATTTTTTGCCCGAGGGATCATGTATTGTTGTTGTTGTTTGTTGTTGGTTGTTGTTGTTTCTTGTTGTTTCTTGTTTGTTGTTGTTGTTGAATGAGGGCCTATTCCTTACAAATCTCTGTTTCTAAATAACACTATATGTCCGTGAGTGAACCTTTTTACCTCAGGACATAAAAAAGAACGATAATTGTAATATTAGTAATCGTAACAATGCCAGTGTCGCATTCCGTGGTATATTCCATGACCTGGCGGAGGACGAGGCCTGATTTCCAAAAGACGACATTTTAAGAGATTAATATCTAAGTCTCCGAGGGATCATGTGTACCATATACCAGTAATAATTAATAATAATAATAATAATAATAATAATAATAATAATAATAATAATAATAATAATAATAATAATAATAATAATAATAATAATAATAATAATAATAATAATAATAATAATAATAATAATAATAATAATAATAATAATAATAATAATAATAATTAATAATAATAATAATAATAATAATAATAATAATAATAATAATAATAATAATAATAATAATAATAATAATAATAATAATAATAATAATAATAATAATAATAATAATTAATAATAATAATAATAATAATAATAATAAAATTACTAATTTACTACGCATGTTATGAGGACATGTGCCGTAATGGAGTGCCTTTCATGTGGGTTCTGCTGTATTTGTGATGGCTGAACTGTAATGAAGTTTTACTGTAGCTGGCGGTCGTGGTTGGGGGCGGAAGTGCCCTCTGGTGGAATTAACTGTGAAGCTGTTGTGTTGTCTTTCCATGGCCTTTGTGAGGTTTTATCCATGGATGCCATGCAAAGGACATGAGCGTCGATAGGTCTGCTTTGTTACTTACGAGTGTTTAACTGACAATGGAATCAGATTTAAGGCTATTGTCGCCTCAAGCATAGGCATATGTATTGTAAATGTAATTGGAATCTGACATTTATAAAGTGCCACTTGAAGAAAAAACTCATCAGTGCACTCGACCCGAATCAGTGAAATCATTGTAGAATACAGACTTCAGGTGCTTGTGAAACTGTGGAAGGGACAAACTGAGGAGCTTGAGCCTCAGCTCTTGTGAAAGGCGATTCCAGCTGGTGGTCCAACATAGGGAAAGCTTCTGGACTGAGGTGTAGCAGTATGCATAAGTGGGACAGTCAGGAATCCGCATGCAGCAGACCGATGGGTGCCACGACCCAGGACCGAGGAGACTGAAATGCAGAAGTCCCTATGGTATGATGGAGCAGAGCCTAGAACATCTTATTTTTACATTATAATATGTTGTATACTTTACCTGGTTCTGCCTTACCTGACCTCACCTTACCACAACTTACCTTACTTCACCTTCACCTACTCACTTTACACTGCCTTACCTGTTCTTACCTGCCTTATCTTACTCGGCCTTACCTTAGTTTGCCTTATTCGTGATACATTTGTCTTACGGTCTGATCTTCTGGACATTGATCTGATTACGGCTTGGTTTTGTTGTGCCATCAATTGACGCCTTGTGCATTAGACGCCGGCGCAATAGAAGTTACTAATTACCGTTTACAAGTTGCCTTTTCTTACCTTGGTGTGTCTTGTCTTGTCCTCCTCTGCCTTACCCTCTCCTGCTCTGCCCTGTCTTGTCTTGCCTACTGTACTTGTGTTTAACTCGTAGCCGTACCTTATCTCCGCGAACTGTGTTCAATTCATCCTGGAATTTGTCCTGCCTAAAAGTGACCGCCCTTGTTAATGAAACAGTGCGGCTATTATCTCACTCAGAAGGGTCAGAATTTGGCCTCGATGTCAGGAATCCACTCGGCCTCGTCAAATCAATCTTTGCTCTAGATCTTTGTCGACAGCATCTTCAACGGTTGATCAATAGTGGTTACAACTGGTGTCACGAAGTCGATTTCACCGAGGGACTTTGCATCTCAGAAAACGCTTTACAAGCTGTCATTGTCAGATAGATTTCTTAGTTACGTGGCTCAGAAGCTTCTGTGTGTATGTGTTTTGTTTGGGAATTACTGAAATTTCTGGTAGTTGAGAAAAGGTAAGCATTGTTTTCCAGGGAATTATTTAAATGCAGAGCAATGCTGGTTGTTAAACAGAGGTATACAGTTTTTTAAGGAAAGAGAAACAAAGGCAGATCAAGACTATGCTGGATAAATCATATAACTGAGGACACAACATCACTTGGACTAACACTAAGGGGGCAGTGAACTTGACAAATGACCGAGGACAATGGAGATCGTTTATTCCTACCCATCGCTGCCATCTGATGATGATGATGAAACATTTTTTTCTGGGGAATTATTGAAACTTGGGAATTATTGAAGGCTTTGCTATCATTGCTGATAGTTAAGCCTTGCCCATCCTTGCCTTTTTTGCCCAACCTTGCCCTTTCTTTCCCAACCTTGCCTTTTCTTTTGCAACCCTTGCCTTATCATGCCCAACCCCTTGCCTTTCTTGCCCAACCCCTTGCCTTTCCTTGCCCAACCCCTTGCCTTTTCATGCCCAACCCCTTGCCTTTCTTGCCCAACCCCTTGCCTTTTTTGCCCAAGCTTGCCTTAACTTGCCATAACTCGCCATGATGGTCACAAAACGATTTTGATAATGTTACTGGCAGGTGCAGTTGAGCATCACTGAGCATGGTTAGTAGTTGGATGGGCGACTCTGCATGGAATACCATTCCAACTAATACCCTGCCTAGTCTTCCATCGTTTTTGTAATAATTTTGGTTTCCTGTCTTTAACGACATCTTGTGGCTGCTAGGACGTTGACGTCGCCCTCCTTCCTCCGGTGTTGGGACTGGCACTACGGGCCGTGGCAGAGTTCAGCTGGTCATTTATATAGCGTCCAAAAACTCAGAGGTGTCCTCTGTGCTAGTCTATGGTGATGTGAAATGTCATTAAGAACTGGAAGTCCTATTGCATCAGTTAGCAAAACAGTGCACAGTGAACTGGAAGAGTCGCCAGTGGTGGGCCCTCGCACACAAGTAGTACCCAACCAATGACAGCATGGATTCAGATGTTCTTGGGTCAATCAAAGGGTTTCTGAATAAGGTCATGTTTATTTCTGTGATGTGCTTTCTAGGTCGGGTCACGCAGCAACGTCCAGCTGCTAAGTTCAGTCCACATTCCTTTGCGTCGTCTGTGAATATGGGTCAGGAGGATGAAATGGTAAGTCGGTCGTTGGAATGAATTTCTGGGGTTGGGTACGTAGGAATGGGCTTGATGATGATCATGATGATGCTTTTGAGAGGGGCGTAGAAGGCATCTTCTTACATACTTGCCTGCATTCTTTGATGTTGATGACGATGATGATAATAATAACTGTCCATGGGACAGGAACAATGGATGACACAGTCACACAGTGCAACACGGTAGCCTATTGATTAGAGCGCTCGCCTTAGACACCTTTAAAACGGTGTTAACCAGTGCTATATAAGGATGGGACACAATTAGTCAGTAAGTCTGCTATAACATCTTTTTTGAGAAGGTGTTCAGTGCGTGTATATAATTATAAACTGTGGGACACTGTATACAATTGGTTAAAGCGCTCGCCTTGTAACACGGGTTCGATCCCTCTCCTCTGAAACGGTGACTGTGTATACGGGACCTTGAGCAAATCCTTCACTCACAATTGCTCAGCGCCATTGATCGATGCTTTGTCGTTAGGTGCTGGCACTTAATTGAATAATAATAATAGGATAATAATAAATATTAAATAAATAGTAATAATAAATAGTACTGCTACTACTACTACTAACATTAATAAGTTCAGTAATGATAGTAGTAATATAATTAGTAATAATAATGATAATAGTAATAATCATAATAAATAGTAAATAGTACTACTAATAATGGTAATAATAATGATTATAATAATAGGACAATAACTATAATAATAATAATAATGATCTGTAATTAGTAACTTCTATAGCACCTGTATCTAATTGCACAAGGTCTCAACCAATGGCGCACCAAAACCAAACCGTAATCCACTGTAGAACAATGTGTTGCATTTAATCATAATTGCAATAACAATTAGAAAACTTGATCTGCTGTAGAAGATCGTTGGCTATCGGACGGAGCGACCGAGGCAGGTCTTGACCTGGACAGGTATTGTGCTCACGATTGGTCTTCTGCGCCTCGTCTTCTACTGGAGACCGGACTGGATGGTCAAGTGTATGTGCCGGGCCGTCCACCTCGACCTGGCAGAGTACGTTATACTCGAGGTAGGTGGCGCTGCAAACGAACGAACGGGGAGTGAATGAATGAAAGAGCGACTGGAAGGATGAATGAATGGAGAAATGAGTGAATGAAAGAAAGATTCAATGGTTGAACAATGCTTTAATGATCCAATGAATGAACGAATGAAAGACTGATCCAATGAATGAACCAATGGTTTAATGATCGAATGAACAAAAGAATAAATAAGTGAATGATTAAACGAATCAATGATTTAATTAACGAATGAATGAACGAAAGAAAGAATAGTGAATGATCCAATGAGTGAACCAACAATTTGATGATCAAATGAAAGAACAAGCAAACAAATAAAAGCATTTATGATCCAATGAACGGATCAATGATTCAGTGATCGAATTAACAAACGAGTGATATTGCAGTTACGTATATCAACAGATCGAGGAAGCGAAAGATCTATCAAACAATTGATTTTATGATCGAATGAACGATATTCCTCAGTTTAAAAACCGAATAGGTCTCTGTTTTTCCTTCAGTTCAGGTTAAAGTTGACATCAGCTTTTAGACCTTTTTTTCTGTCGACTGTTTTTAGGATCAATATGATCAGATTTTTGTTGAGAAAGTGAAGCTGATGATGGTAGACAACAGGTGAGACACAATTCACATCATTTTAACATTATTTTAACACATATTTTGCTTTAGTTTAACATTTGTCACACTGTTTCCATATCATTTTTACATTTTTTAAAACCTATTTTGCATAATTTTAAGATTATTCAAATTATTTCACATCATTTTAACACTATTCAACCTGTTTGCATCATGTGAACATTGTTTAACACATACTGTGTATCAGTTTAGCATTAATCACACCAGTTCACATTATTTTAGCATTGTTTTATAATTGCATGTTTAAAAGATAATCATTTGAACATCATTTGCCTTATTTCACATTATTAAAACATTATTTCATGTGAATCCCATCATGTTAACTCTGTTTAACATATTTCATGCTGTTGTAATTGTAACATGATTTACCGGTAGCTTAGCATTAATTTATCTTAGCGCCATATTATTTAAACATATGCTAGTGCTATGTGTATTCAGTGTGCTGGTTAATTGCTAGGTTAGTTAGTATTTGGAGTCCTAGCCTAAACACAGTTTGATTGATAGTTTGGTTGAACTGTGATTGTCAGTTTCACAGTGTATGATTAAGGAGCACAGTAGGTGATTGGTTAGACCGCTCGCCTTGTAATGAGGAGAGTATGAGTTCAGTTCCCCTCCCCTGAGATGGTTACTGTGTAGGGACCTGGAACAAGTCTTACATTCACAAAACTGCTAAGTGCCATTGAATGATTCTTGGTCATTAGATAGTGGACCCTAATAAATGCTTGATGATGATAATAATAATGGTTGAGAGAATTTTTGTTTGTTTGTTAGCGTTGCCATGGTGAAGTCGTCCTCATCTTCCTGGTCGAAGAGCCACAGCCACTCCGAAATCATGCTACGAGTTCCATCCTGCGAAGAGGTAACCTATTTCATCCACGATGACCTTACTGGCAGACTTATTTGAGTTTGACCCGACCTGACCTAATTTTCTAATCGATTGTTGATTTGCTTTACGTAAGACAATACAGTGAAATATATTGGGCACTTATATCTACACTTGAAACTCAATATAGTGGCGTTTCTCTGGGGTATAATCAAGAACCACCATCAATACGACAGGGTCATGTTATGATGAGTTTATGTTGTGGAAGTAATTTTGGGATCTATGTTCCCGAAATTGTTATATCAGAACTCGCATTTTAGCGAGGCGTTTTATAGCAACTCTCCAGTGTATAGTCTACCAGAGAGTGTGTATCCAAACCATTCCATCTGTGACCCACAGTGGCTGAATGGTTAGAGCTCTTGCCTTGTAACGCTGAGAGTACGAGTTTGATCCTCCTCCTACGAGACAGTTACCGTGTAGGGACCTTGAGCAAGTCCTTCACTCACAATTGTTCAATGCCATCGATTGATGGTTTGTCATTAGATAGTGGCAATTCATAAATGCATAATAATTGCTAATATTGAATACAGTATAATAATGATAATGATTATAATAATAACAATAACACTATTATCAATAACAGGATGATTGCCCGTCCTAAGACAGTGTTAAGACGGCTTTAAAAAATCGGAAAATGTGTTTTCCAATGTGCCTGAAATTTGTTATATTGCCTGTCCTAAGAGCGATTATAACAATAACACTATTATCAATACCAAGATGATTGCCCGTCCTAAGACAGTGTTAAGACGGCTTTCAAAAATCGGAAAATGTGTTTTCCAATGTGCCTGAAATTTGTTATATTGCCTGTCCTAAGAGCGATTATATAGCAAGTTTCATACGTACGTGTAGATTTTTCCATCCCGTAGCGCGTTGGCCGATGCTGAAGTAAATTAGTTAAGCATGTTTGAACCCTTAAGTCTGTTAATTTTAGCCCTTTATTTTAAAGTGAAGCCAGTTCTTTTAATACCATTAGTTTAAAAAAGGGGAATATAGTTTAGACTTGTTTTATTCAAGTGTTATGCGTCGAAACGGTCGTTGTTGAATTTATCCGCCAAGAGGTCAGAATTGTGACGTCATTGGTCGTGAATTTGATTTGTTGGGGAGGCCAATGAGATTGCGCTAAAAAGGCCGTAACATGCAAATTTCATGCACATTTCATGCAAAGTTCACGCCAGGAGCTTTCAGCTTCTTTATATATATATATAATAATGTTAATTCAATATGAAAAGTCTACGAAGAATTTCTGCCCAGAAGTTGCTTTCGGGTGTTTATGAAATGACTGAAGTTGACATTTAAGAGCGCAGGGGTGATTGAACTTTGCAGTTTTCAGGCAGAAAGCTTTTGGATGACACTTCATCTCCATTGTTGAAAGTTAGTGAGTCCATGGCTGGGTGCTTTGGCATGTTCTGTGTTCGTATCATCGGGATTTTGTGGTGTTTTCATTTTATTTTCCGTCTTTTCTGTTGCTTCAAGCATTCAACGGGTAGTGTTACACATGATTTTCTTCTAATACTAATGATCGGAAGCGTGAAGTGTTAGCGATTTCATTTTTCTTGGCCTTGGTGTGTGTGTGTGTGTGTGTGTGTGTGTGTGTGTGTGTGTGTGTGTGTGTGTGTGTGTGTGTGTGTGTGTGTGTGTGTGTGTGTGTGTGTGTGTGTGTGTGTGTGTGTGTGTGTGTGTGTGTGTGTGTGTGTGTGTGTGTGTGTGTGTGTGTGTGTGTGTGTGTGTGTGTGTGTGTGTGTGTGTGTGTGTGTGTGTGTGTGTGTGTGTGTGTGTGTGTGTGTGTGTGTGTGTGTGTGTGTGTGTGTGTGTGTGTGTGTGTGTGTGTGTGTGTGTGTGTGTGTGTGTGTGTGTGTGTGTGTGTGTGTAAAAATAAATAAAAAAACTAGACTATGTAGGTAACTTTTTACAGTGTTTTGAGATATATGTCAGAGACATATTGGATCTACACGAATCAAAAGGGTGATGGTTTTTGGCATCAGAGGGGGTTCAGACTCAAGGACCCTCAGCTGGCCACACCATTGATGGCGTACACTCTTAAAAGTGAAGTGTCTTCTACTGGCAGTTGATGTGACCTGCAACTAGATACTGCGTTTTACAGCATTGAACAGAATTGAAGTTGACGGTGCTCTGCCACCAGAATCCTTATGCATTTATCAGAATGTTCATATAGTGCCTTTTGAAACCGCACAAATGTCTGTCAGTGTTCTAGTCACACCAATGTCTGCTCGTGGCAGACAATCGTTTTTTATAAGGGTGTATTGGAGTGGAATTTGTTTAGGTCCAGTCTGAGGTTTGCTGCTTTCTTTTGTGGAATGGGTTTTCATTTCATTTCTATCTACTGTTTGATTTCTTGAATTGATACTATTTGAGTTTGCTGAACATTTCCATTCTGTTGCTCCTGTCTTTTCTATTGCTATCGTCTGTTGTTATCGTCTATTGCTGTTGTCTGTATTTTCTATTGTTTCCAGTGGCTGTTGTGGCTTTTCTGTTGCTGTTGTCTATTTTGGTTGTATTTGGTTTGCTATTGTGGTTTCATTGCTATTGTCTTTTCTGTTGCTGTTCTAGCTCTATCGCTATTGTTGTTGAATCTGTTGTGTTGGCTATTGTGCTTTTTCTGTTGTCTTTTTGCTGTGTGTGGTGTTATCTATTCTGTACCTTACCAGGTAAGGTAAGGTAAGGTAAGATAAGGTAAGGTAAGGTAAGGTAAGGTAAGGTAAGGTAAGGTAAGGTAAGGTAAGGTAAGGTAAGGTTAGGTTAGGTAAGGTAAGGTAAGGTAAGGTAAGGTTAGGTTAGGTAAGGTAAGGTAAGGTAAGGTAAGATAAGGTAAGAGAGTCACTGGGTAATTAATTATTTCAGCAATCAGTCCATCTATCCTCATTTACAGTTACCTAGATAGAGGAACACACACTGAGACAGACAGAGGAAGATACGGACAGTGGCTGACACATGCAGGGAGACGTACACAGAGAAAAACCCAGGCATTCATATTCAGACAGAAACAGGGATACAGACAGAGATAGAGACAGGCATACAGACGGGCAGACATGCATGTATCCACAGATAAACACTGGCTGCACTGGCTGGCTTGGTGGCAAACATAACAACAGACGTTTTCAACTCACCTATGAACTGTTTACTTAGCCCTTGATTATGAGAGACTTGTTTACCAGGTTTAAACTCCTCGTTCTAGTGTAGAGTTTTATTGATCTCGTCGATAATGGTTCATATTGATCTGTCTGATAATGTTTGCTATTGATCTGTCTAATAATGGTTGTTGTTGATATGTATAGTAGTGATTGTTAATGATCTGTTGGTAATGGTTGTTATTGATCTGTCTGTAATAATTGGTATTGATCTGTTGGTAAAATGTTTGTTATTGATCTGTTGGTAATGTTTGTTATTGATCTGTTGGTGATGTTTGTTATTGATCTGTTGGTAATGTTTGTTATTGATCTGTTGGTAAAATGTTTGTTATTGATCTGTTGGTAATGTTTGTTATTGATCTGTTGGTAATGTTTGTTATTGATCTGTTGGTAATGTTTGTTATTGATCTGTTGGTAATGTTTGTTATTGATCTGTTGGTAATGTTTGTTATTGATCTGTTGGTAATGTTTGTTATTGATCTGTTGGTAATGTTTGTTATTGATCTGTTGGTAATGTTTGTTATTGATCTGTTGGTAATGGTTGTTATTGATCTGTCTGTAATAATTGGTATTGATCTGTTGGTAAAATGTTTGTTATTGATCTGTTGGTAATGTTTGTTATTGATCTGTTGGTGATGTTTGTTATTGATCTGTTGGTAATGTTTGTTATTGATCTGTTGGTAATGTTTGTTATTGATCTGTTGGTAATGTTTGTTATTGATCTGTTTGTAATGTTTGTTATTGATCTGTTGGTAATGTTTGTTATTGATCTGTTGGTAATGTTTGTTATTGATCTGTTGGTAATGTTTGTTATTGATCTGTTGGTAATGTTTGTTATTGATCTGTTGGTAATGTTTGTTATTGATCTGTTGGTGATGTTTGTTATTGATCTGTTGGTAATGTTTGTTATTGATCTGTTGGTAATGTTTGTTATTGATCTGTTGGTAATGTTTGTTATTGATCTGTCTGGTAATGGTTGTGAAGATGGGTAGTAAATCCATTTGTAGCCCTGGAACATTTTTATGACTGCATACAAAGCGCTTTGTCTTTGAGGAATGTCTATAAACATGTTCTTTTACGACTTCACTTCAAATTCACAGTGTGAAACTCTAGACTTTGTCTACCCATATATTTTTCAACAAGTCACTTAAAAATGTCCTTGAAGTCTCTCTCTGTCTCTGTCTTTCTCTGTGTCTGTCTGTCTGTCTGTCTGTCCTTCTGTCTTTTAGAAAAGGGCAGCAATGTTTAACGACTAGTCTTCAACAGATCGTAATTCAGATGCCCTCCAAACAGACACAGTGCAACAGCCACAAACGGATCAGACAATGTCTGAATGGTTTATTGTCGTCCTGATTTGTTGGTTTTCGACTGTGCTGCTCACAATTCCAGACTTTGCTATCACTGATGATAATGATGATGATGAAGATGGGGTTTAACAGATAGAATAGTCTCTAGAATTCAGTCTTCGGATTGTTCCGACCCAGGAACCTAAAACAGACACGGATAATAATATCTCTGGATATTTTTTTTCATTTCTGAGGGACCTGAGGTACCTCAGGGCCACAAATACTACTACTACTACTGCTACTGCTACTGCTACTGCTACTGCCACTGCCACCACCACCACCACCACCACCACCACCACCACTAATCATAATAATAATCCAACGCTTTAACACTGGTCAGTGCCTTCCAAGGCACCTTTGCTCTGCCAGATCTGGACAAGTTCTAGATGTCCAAGAAATTTTGCAATCTCTGGATAATTTTGTTTAATTCCTGAGGGGTCATAGGTAACTTTTGGCCAAAGATAATAACAACAACACCAGGTCAACGAACTCTATCCATCACAGAAAAATTGCTCTACATAATTCTTTTAATCCTGAAGGTTCATGTATACAAGGCCGGATTTGTCAGAGATCAATCATTTTCTACCTCTAATAAAACAATGGCAATAATTATTATAATAGAACAATGACAATAATTATTATAATAGAACAATGATATAATGATTTGCCAGGATTCAAGCTCACGGCGTTACTTCATCAACAAGAAGATCAAATACTTCTGGAACAGTGAAAGCCAACAGTTCGAGAAACTTCGGTCAGATTTTTCTACTTTTTTATTATCTTTATCCAGTTTACTTTTTTCAATACTTAATCCAGCACCATCGACACTCCCAGCCTTACCTGCATTCATTAACTCATGGATTGCCTAACGCAGTCATATTAAGAAGGCATCGTGTTTAAATTATCCAATCTATCTCTTCTGGCTCATCCTTTATCTGTTTCTTACCTCTTTCAAAATGCTTATCCACGATAGGCTGCCTCTCTGTCTTACGGACTGATCTTCTGGATATTGACCTAATTACGGTTTGGCTTTGGTGTGCCATCGGTTGATGCCTTATGCATTAGACACCGGCGCAATAGAAGTTACTAATTATAATCCAAACAAACATTGCTCTAGATCCACGCATGCTTTGGCTCTTACTGTGCCTCTGACGCGAACTGTATTGGGCTCCCGGACGTTCTCGGTTAGGGTTAGTGTTAAGGTTTAGCACTGGATATCGACAGTGCTTCTCCTACAATTACTGTTCTCGTCTATGATTAACTCCGCCACTGCCCGTACTCTGGTAGTGCCAGTCCCAAGCCTGGAGAAAGGAGGAGGGCGACGCTAATGATTTTTGTTATGAAATGTTCAGTGTCGCTAAACAGCAACTAACCAGCTGACTGTGATTTCAATTGATGCCTTGTGCTTTATGATACGGCGCTATAGAAGTCATTGGAGTGGATCAAAGAGTTTCGTTCATTTATTCTTTAATTCGTTTGTTTTAGAGTCTAATTAATTGACTGAATCATTAATTAATTAATTAATGATTCAGTCGTTTGTTCTCACATCAATCCTTTTCTGTTGAATTTTTTGTTCTATATAGGCTAATGAAAAAAAAAATTTGAAGTGATCATTTGTGGAACATGGTAGCCAACTGGTTAGAGCACTTGCCTTGTAACATTGAGTGTAGGGAGTATGGGTTCAATTCTTCTCCTGTGGGACGGTTATTGTGTTGAGCACACAATTACTCAGCACCTTTGTCATTAGACAATGGCGCTTAATAAATGCATGATAATAATAATAATAATTATAATAACTCGCTTATTCATCCATAAAATCATTCACGGATCAATTCATTCATTCACAGGTTCGGATCATGTTTTGTAGAGGACTGGAGGAAGAGTTGCCGTGTTCTTACTTCCATGAAATGAAAGGAATGACCGAACCGGAAGCCTCCTTAAGGTCAGTCAAAACTAACAATGCTTTTCAGCTGCCTTCACGTCTTAGTCAGTTGGGTAAGAATCTAATCTCATTATTACTATTTTTAGTATTATTATTATTGTTATTAATATTATTGCTTATTATTATTCATTGTTATCATTATTATTATTTTCCCCAACGTACATATTATCCCTGAGGTTTGCAAAAATTAGGGCATGTTGTTCTGGAATGGCTTGTCTTTGTTGTTGGTTTTATTGGTGGAAGGGTGCTACAAAAAGTTACTGCATTGAAGCACTGGATAGTCATAGATAAGCGTTGAAAGGGGAAGGTAGTTTCTCTGTTGTCTCCTGATATATTTCGTCAAGGCGGTAGTCAAGGAGGTTGCAAGGCCAGCTTGGTTTATTGGGTCCAGAGTTCAAAGGCCAAGGGCACAATTATTATTATTATTATTATTATTATTATTATTATTATTATTATTTCTATTTGTCCTGAGGTAGCTATGACTCGTGAGGTTCTTAAGACAATGTCCAGAGACAATGAAATGAATGTCTGGAACTGCTTATAACTCGTCAAATTCAGAAGCGCCAAGGAAGATAACGGCATCGTTTACATGTTTACATGGCCTTGTTTGCATGTTATTGGTTACATATTTACATGACTTTGATTACATATTTACATGTCATTGTTTACATGTTTACATGGCATTGTTTATCTGGCATTGTTTACATGGCACTGTTTGGTTGGCATTGTTTACATGTTATGCGGTTACTTATTTACATATTTGCAAGTTTACTTAAAATACCTCTGTTTTGCTTTCAGACGCGACCTCTACGGAAGCAATTCGATCGTGGTTCATGTTACACCGATCATTAAGCTCTTGTTTACACAGGTAAGGGACAAAAGTCAAGGGACAGGTTGTCAGAGACAAGCTGCATGGACAGACTGTGTCGGCAGTGTAGAGGGACATTACTTGGGGACAGTGTGTAAGGGACAGCAAAAGAGGAACAGTCCTTTAAGGTCAGTAGAAGATCTTAGGGACACCAAAGGCAGTCAGACAAATGGGATGAGAGCAGATGCAATATTCTTCTGATTCTGAATTACAATTACAATTCCTTGGGTCCAATTCATGACCTTTTGGCATTCAGGTGTGCATTCATTGTAATGTAATGTAATGTAATATAAACATTTCTAAAGCGCTCCTAGCAGCAGAGCTATTCAGAAGCGCTCTCAACGTGATTGGCTCGTGTAAAAAGAAGGGTCTTTAAGCATTTAATTGAAGCTGTTTAATTTAAGCATTTAATTATACCTATCAATGACAAGATTTCTATCAGTGTAGAGGTCTGGACCCCATACTTCTGAGTTAACACCAAGCGCTCTAACCAGACCTGTCAACATGCGTAATGTGCGAGGCATCAGCAGGTGGTTGTGTAAAGTCAGAAATCATAATCTGTTGAAATCTGAAAGGTCAGATATATTGGGAACCAGACTAAGCAAGTTGAAACAGATGAGTGTTACGTTAAGATCTGAATAAGATCGCGTGTTTGTGATGTGCTATTTCTTCATACAAACATGCATCCATCTGTGCTCTTCCATTTCTTCCAGGCTCTGCATCCGTTCTACATCTTCCAGCTGTTCAGCTGCATCCTCTGGTACACCGATCGGTACGGCTGGTATGCCACCTGCATCCTCCTCATCTCAATCATCTCGCTCACTGCTCAAATCTACGAAACACGCTCTGTAAGTATTCACAGCCTGTAAATGGTCTGTATTTGCAACCACTGAACTCTAAATGTCTTGTATCTTAGAGCCAGTGAACAGTGAACTTCCTGTATTGACAGGCCATGGACTGTGAGCTTTCAGTAATTGCAGCCCGTCAACAGTAAATATTCTGTAATAATTTGATATTTAAAGAGCATAAATGATAAGTTCAGTGGGATAAGATAACTTTGATTGTGTAGAATGTGTAAACAGGGTGTTGTTGTTGTTCTTGTTTTTAGATGCAAAGGGCTCTGAAGAGCACCCTCACACCAACAGAAATCGTCTCTGTTTACAGATCGGATAAGGATGGTGAGTGAAAAGCAATAAAATTGACTCGCCTGTCTTAATCACCTATATGGCTCACCTGTCTTGCTTACCTATCATGCTCACCTGCCTTGTTACCTGTATTACCTGAGTTTCTCAACTCTCTGACTCGCCTGTCTTGCTCACCTTAGTTGGTCACCTGTCTTGCTGACCTGAGTTGGCCACCTGTCTGACTCACCTGTCTTGCTCACCTGAGTTGTTCACTTGTGCTTGCAGCGTTTGAAATGATCCCGTCGGATCTTCTGGTTCCTGGTGACATAATTGAAGTGCCGAGACAAGGATGTGTGATGCAATGCGATGCCGTTCTTATCAACGGCAACTGCATCGTCAACGAAAGCATGCTTACAGGTAGGAACCAAAGTCATGTCTTACATATAGGAACCAAAGTCATGTCTTACATATAGGAACCGAAGTCATGGCTTACATATAGGAACCGAAGTCATATCTTACAGGTAGGAACCAAAGTCATGTCTTACAGGTAGGACCAAAGTCATGTCTTACATATAGGAACCGAAGTCATGGCTTACAGGTAGGAACCAAAGTCATATCTTACAGGTAGGACCAAAGTCGTGTCTTACAGATAGGAACCATAGTCGTGTCTTAGGAACCAAAATCATGTCTTACAGATAGGAACCAAAATCATGTCTTACAGGTAGGAACTGAAGTCATGTCTTACAGGTAGGACCAAAGTCATGTCTTACATATAGGAACCAAAGTCATATCTTACAGGTAGGACCAAAGTCATGTCTTACATATAGGAACCAAAGTCATATCTTACAGGTAGGACCAAAGTCATGTCTTACATATAGGAACCGAAGTCATGGCTTACAGGTAGGACCAAAGTCATGTCTGACATATAGGAACCGAAGTCATGGCTTACAGGTAGGACCAAAGTCATGTCTGACATATAGGAACCGAAGTCATGGCTTACAGGTAGGAACCAAAGTCATATCTTACAGATACGAACCATAGTCGTGTCTTACAGATAGGAACCAAAATCATGTCTTACATATAGGAACCGAAGTCATGGCTTACAGGTAGGACCAAAGTCATGTCTGACATATAGGAACCGAAGTCATGGCTTACAGGTAGGAACCAAAGTCATGTCTTACAGATAGGAGCAAAGTGATGTCTTACAGATAGGAACCCCTCTGACAAGACGCAGCACTCGTGAATAAGCCCTGTGCCTAGGTTTAGAGCAACGCTGGAGAAATTAGGACTTTACGACTACGGTGTCGGTTATCCCAAACATGACAAACTCTGGCTTCGATATATGTAATCACTGAAAATGTTCTGTTGACAGGTGAGAGCATTCCAGTCACAAAGACTCCGATCGCAACCGGTGGCACGCCCCCTGGCAACAACCCAGGCGTTCAGTTCAACATGACGGAGCATTCACGACATGTTCTCTTCTGTGGCACCCATGTCATCCAGACAAGATACTATGGCAGCCACCTAGTGAGGGCTGTCGTCATTCGAACAGGTCATAATAATAATAATAATAATAATAATAATAATGATAATAATAATAATAATAATAATAGTAATAATGACAGCAAAAAAATAATAGCAGTAATAATAATAATAAATAATAATAATAATAGTAATAATAATAATAGCAATACTACTACTAATAACAATAGCATTAATAATACTGAAAATAATAATAACAATAACATCATAATAATAATAATAAAATAATTCCAACGGTACTGTTATAAAAATTGTAATAATAAAATTTATTACAATAACACTAATAATAATTATAATAATAATACTGTAATAAAAATACTGTTAATTATAATCATAATACTCTTAATTAGAGTGATAATAATTATCAAAATAATCATGACATTAATGGTGATGATAATAATAATATTATTATATTATTATTGTTATTATAATAATATTATAATAACTCGACGAGGTTTAGCTAATCCAGATGTTAATTAATTAATATCTAATTCCCAGATGAAACATATATACCTTGGGGCAGAAAATAATAAAAATAATCTGGGACAATACACATGGGTAAGGGTAGAAGTCAAAAGGGGTTTGATGTTTACCTAAAAGTGGCTAAGTCTTTCCATTTCCGCTTTATAGGTTTTTCGACGGCTAAAGGAGAGCTCGTTAGGTCGATACTTTATCCAAAGCCGGTTGATTTCAAGTTCACGCAGGATGGAATGAAATACATCGGAGTCCTCGCTCTGATTGCAGTTGGCGGAATGATCTACACGTTTGTTCTCATGGTATGACTGGAATCGGTGATGCCCTTCCATCCATACAAACATCTAACCATCCACCCATTTATCCATCCACCCATCCATCCGTCCGTCCGTCCGTCCGTCCGTCCGTCCGTCCGTCCGTCCGTCCGTCCGTCCATCCATCCATCCATCTATTCCTTTGGCCATTCATCCATCTTCTCATTCATTCATCCATTGAACCATCCCATGTATCCATTTGTCCATCCATCCACCCACAGGTGGTGCTATATAAATCTTCATAACTCACTGAGAGTACAGGTTCGATCCTCCTCCTCTGAGACGGTTACTGTGTAAGGACCTTGAGCAAGTCCTTAACTCACAATTGCTCTGCGCCATCGATTGATGCTTCGTCTTTAGATAGTAGCACTTAATAGCTGCATAATAATAATAATAATATCATGCCATTTTCCCTCTCGAAGTTCTTAATAAATGCATAATAATAATAATAATAATAATAATGATAATAATAATAATAATAATGTGTAGATTGAGAATGGAGAGGAGGCTGGTCATATTATCACCCGTGCCCTTGACCTCATAACGATCGTCATCCCTCCGGCTCTTCCGGCAGCCATGACGATCGGAATCGTCTTCGCACAGAAGCGGCTGAAGCGCCGGAAGGTCTTCTGCATCAGTCCTCGCAACATCAATTTATGTGGAGCCATCAACGTCTTCTGCTTTGACAAGACTGGGACCCTGACTGAGGACGGACTCGATATGTATGGCGTCCTACCAGCCAGCAAACAAAGGTAAACAATTTCAATGCTTCTTAATTGAGACAGACAGACCGAAACAGAGAGACAGGTGGAGAGCGAGGAGCGAGAGAGAGAGGAGAGAGAGAGAGAGAGAGAGACAGACAGACAGACAGACAGACAGACAGACAGACAGACAGACAGAGAGAGACAGAGAGAGACAGAGAGAGACAGAGACAGAGACAGAGAGAGAGAGAGAGACAGAGACAGAGAGAGACAGAGACAGAGAGAGAGAGAGAGAGAGAGACAGACAGACAGACAGACAGACAGACAGACAGACAGACAGACAGAGAGAGACAGAGACAGACAGAGAGAGAGAGACAGAGACAGAGAGAGACAGAGACAGAGACAGAGAGACAGAGAGAGAGAGAGAGAGAGAGAGAGAGAGAGAGAGAGAGAGAGAGAGAGAGAGAGAGAGAGATTATTATTGCAACTGTTGATTTTTTCAATGAATTGCTCAGTTGGGATCTTCGCCACCGCTGCCCGTTTGAATGCGTGCCACACCATCATAGAAACTAAGTGAAACTAATTATAGAAACTAGACTCGGTACTTTTACTATTTACTTTGAAAGTATTATTTGGAAGAGTACTTTTTTACTTTACTAAAGCAAATTTGTGATGAGTACTTTTACTTAAGTATGTTAAGTTCCGTTCACTTTTACTTAAGTACATTTGCCCAATACTTTTAACAACACTGAGGAAAAATACCCTAAGGGGTTTTGGGGTAAAACCACCTTTAGGGGTACTGGGTTAATCCACCTTTGGGGTTATTTTGTAAAGGCCGCCATTATAATTGTTTGATCGAGTCATGATCGTGGCTTTGATATGTTCCAGGTTCCAGTCGGAGGAGAAGCTGATTTCGGCCTTGGACCAGCGGAACCCGGTCATCGTTGCTATGGCAACCTGCCACTCCCTGACGATCATCGAAGGCTGCATCTCTGGAGATCCACTCGACCAGAAGATGTTCGAGGCCACCAACTGGGTAGAGGCATAAACAGACATAGGCAGACTGACGGATGGACGGATAGACAGACATACGGACGGAGAGACAGACCGAAACAGATAGGTACAGATTAATAGACAGACAGACGGATAAATAGACAGACAGACAGATAGATCAGTCATTCTACAGAAAATTATATAGATATATAGAGCAAGAGAAAGAGAGAGATGCAAGAGACAGCAAAACAGACAGACAGACAAATAGACAGACAGACAAATAGACAGACAGACAAATAGACAGACAGACTGTGTCAGAGGCAACTAGGAACGGATGGGGCTGTTAATGAGTGTAATAAATCAAGAGATATCTCAGTAATGAGATGAATTGTTTGTGTGATTGTTTCGCCAGGACCTGGAGGAACCAGGTGAGGACACGAACAAGTATGACATCATCATGCCAACCGTTGTTCATCCGAAATGTCCTGACGTCATCGCCACCGGACAACGCTCGTCTGGATACGAAAGCTCTGATGTATGTCACCTCAGTAGTACCATCTCATTACCTATACTTAGACAGACAGACACAGACATACAGACATACATACATACACAGATACTTACAAACGTATTTACACACATTCATGCAATCATATATGTACATGCATGCACTTATACACAGATAAAGGCAGACAGACAGACAGACAGACAGACAGACAGGCAAAGGAGTAGTCTTATTACAGGTCAGGTGTTTTCTTACCAGTACTGCATACTGTGCATAGCTTAGTTGTTGATGACGATGGTGGTGGTGGTGGTGATGGTGATGTTACCTGTGCAGGTGATGATTACTTGCCCAAGTAGCATGTAGTAATAGTTTCCAGCTGATTATTACCTGTCCAGGTAGGTTGAGTTAAGTTGATTGATATTACTTGTACAGATGATTATTACCTGTCCAGGTAGGTTGAGTTAAGTTGATTGATATTACTTGTACAGATGATTATTACCTGTCCAGGTAGGTTGAGTTAAGTTGATTGATATTACTTGTACAGATGATTATTACCTGTCCAGGTAGGTTGAGTTAAGTTGATTGATATTACTTGTACAGATGATTATTACCTGTCCAGGTAGGTTAAGTTGATTGATATTACCTGTACAGGTGATGCCGTATGAGATTGGCATACTGAGGCAGTTCACGTTTTCGTCTAAGTTGCAGCGAATGTCGGTCATCAGTCGAGAGTTGAACAGCGATCATTTCGATGTCTACACGAAGGGCTCACCTGAGATGATTGTCACCTTATGCAAACCAGAAACAGGTAGGAAGAGACCAATGGGACACCTGTAGTTTCTCTTTCTCCACGGATATTCTCTACAGCCATAGATATTTCGCTTTCTCCACGGATATTCTCTTCAGCCCCAGATATTTCTCTTCGTGGGTATTCTGTTTAGCTATATCTATTTCTGTTTCTGTATGGATATTTTCAGCCATAGATATTTCTCTTTTGCTGAGGATTATCTCTTCAGGCATAGATATTTCTCTTTCTCTGCAGATATTCTATTCAGCCATAGATATTTTGATTTCTCCACGGATATTCTCTTTGATATTTCTCTTTGTGGATATTCTCTTCAGCCATAGTTATTTCTGTTACTCCATGAATGGCTTTCAGCCAGAGATATTTCGTTTTCTCTGTGGATTATCTCTTCAGGCATAGATATTATTCTGTCTCCACGAATATTCTCTTGAGCCATAGATATTTCTCTTTCTTCACGGATATTCTCTGCCTCTATAGATGTAAAGTGCCATAGTGGAACACAACAGAGCTGCTCATTTCATGCTCACATACATAATACATAAACACGTACATACATTCAGACATACACTTGCAGATATACACGCATACACATACATAAAAAAATTTTACGCACATTCATGCATACATACATGCATGCATAAACTCATACACACAGAAACATACATATGTGTCTGTGGTTATGTGTGTGTGTATCTGTCTAGTTCCTGATGACTTCCATGACCTCCTGACCTACTACACCCAGCAGGGCTATCGGGTGATTGCCCTTGCCCACAAGCAACTCTCGCGCATGACTTACGTCAAGATCCAGCGAGCGCAAAGGTACTTCTCAGTGACTACCTAATCAGTGAAGTACTTGTCTTTATAACACGCATACTGTGTCAGAGGAGAAATGGTGGCGATGATAATTATGATGACTGTCATTTTGATAAATATACTGGTGATGATAATGATGATGACCATGATGATGGTTATGACGATGATGATGGTGATGCTGACGATGACATTTTATGATATATGTTTGTATGTATATATATATGTTTGTATGGATGTGTGTACGTACGTATGTATCTGGGTTTTATATAGCGAAATCTAAACAGGTGGTCTTAGCAGGAGACACGAATGTTACCTGTGCAGAGTCTAACAGGTGTTGTTGATGTGTTTGGTCATCATCAGAGAACAACTGGAGCGTGACCTGACATTTCTCGGTCTGCTGATCATGGAGAACAGGTTGAAACCGGAAACGCAACCAGTCATTCAGACGCTCAAACACGCCAACATTCGCACCATCATGGTCACAGGTGCGTTCAGCCTCTTTCTCATCTTATCCAATCCAATCTAATCCAGTCTAATCTAATCTTCCCAAGATATCACCTGTCTATTATTCCCAAGGTATCATCTATCTATTCTTCCTAAGATATCTGTCTATCTATTCTTTCCAAGATATCACCTGTCTATTCTTCCCAAGGTATCATCTATCTATTCTTCCTAAGATATCTATCTATCTATTCTTTCCAAGATATCACCTGTCTATTATTCCCAAGGTATCATCTATCTATTCTTCCTAAGATATCTATCTATCTATTCTTCCCAAGGTATCATGATTCCAATCTAATCCAATTCAACCTATAGAATTCAATTCAATCTAGTCTAATCCAATCTAATCCAATTCAATCTAATCAAATTAAGTTTTTAAACGATTAATAATTTTTTATAATTAACAACAATTTTTAATGATAATTAAGCTTTTAAACAATTAACAATGAATTTAATAATAATTACTTTTATTTTGCTGTAGGGGATAACATGTTGACTGCGCTGAGCGTCGCCCGCGATTGCCAGTTGATTGACAGGCAAGACCAGGTTGTCATGGTGACCGCTTTGCCACCTGGTGAGAGCAGTCCGGCTCGACTGGAATACACGCATAGCAAAGACCATCGCAGGACGAAAGTAAACGCTCAGCTCAGTCGCTTCTATTTATTCAACTCTGTGCAATTTCTTCTTTAATTAAAATTGGAATTTTATCATTGTTATTGTGGGTTATATTTTAATTGTATGAAACCTGAGATTATTTTTATTAGTGTTATTATTATTATTATTATTATTATTATTATTATTATTATTATTATTTTTTTTTTTGTTAAATAGTATTTTATGCTCTGAGGTAGGCTACATAGGCTTCTGTGCTGAGAGCGCCTCTGAATAATTATTCTGCGAGAGAGTTTATAAATTTCTAGATACGATTAGATATGATATGAACCCTCGAGGACTTAAATATTACTTAAGATAGAGAGAAACATCTGGAACAGCCACTATTCGTCAGGGTCTGGTAGATAGAAGTGCCGTGGAAAGCGACTGCATTGAAATGCTGGATTGTCAACGCCAGGTGTTGGAAAAGGTTGATGTGTGTCGTACATTATGTAAGAATGTAGTTAAGATTGAACGTTGCTGTTTACAGAGTCTCCCCTCCTCCACGGGACTTGACTACTGCAACAACACCAAGTTCACGATATCTGGAAAGTCGTGGACTGTCGCTCGCAAATACTTCCCAGACATTCTTCCTAAGGTATCATCTATCTATTATTCCCAAGGTATCATCTATCTATTCTTCCTAAGATATCTATCTATCTATTCTTCTCAAGGTATCTATCTATATATTCTTCCCAAGGTATCATCTATAGATCTATTCTTTCCAAGGTATCTATCTATTCTTCCCAAGGTATCATCTATCTATTCTTCCCAAGGTATCTATCTATTCTTCTCAAGGTATCTATCTATATATTCTTCCAAAGCTATCATCTGTCTATTCTTCTCATGGTATTATCTATCTATTCTTCCCAAGATATCTATCTATCTAATCTTCACACGGTATCTATCTATCTAAATATTTTTCCCAAGTCATCATCTATCTATTCTTCCCAAGATATCACCTATCTCTGACTTTTACTGATCTCTTAAAGGCTGTCATACTTTCCTATTTTATTAGAATACAGATATTGACCTGATTATGGCTTGGTTTTGAGTGTGCCATCGGTTGATGCCTTGTGCATTAGACAGCGGCGCAATAGAAGTTACTAATTACAACTACAATAGACGGTTATGTTGATTGTTGCAGCTGGCGGTTCGTGGAATCGTCTTCTCAAGATTCTCACCCGAAAACAAACAGCAGTTGATTGAACTCTTGCAAGACACAGGGTATGTGCATATGTGTATGTATGTATGAATGTGTGTTTGTATGTATGTGTGTATGTATGTTTGTCTGTGCATGTGTGTATATATGTATGAATGTGTGTTTGTATGTATGTGTGTATGTATGTTTGTCTGTGTATGTGTGTATGTATGTTTGTCTGTGTATGTGTGTATGTATGTGGATGTGTGTATGTTTGTGTGATAATTAATTGTTTATGAGGAGTTTAATTATAACATGAGTTCTGATATAACAGTCCTTGATCCACCAAAACGAATTTGCTTATAGAAAATAGACTTGTTTTACCATGACCTCAAAATAAGGTGGTTTTTGATATGTCTCCCAAGGACAACCTTTTAACAAGTTTTCGGTGTATTAATGGGTCTCAGGTGTATGAATGGGTCTGAGGTCTATTAATGGGTCTCAGTTCTATTATTGGGTCTCAGGTGAATTAACGGGTGGTGTGTGTTGTAGGTATTACGTGGGTATGTGTGGTGATGGTGCGAACGACTGTGGGGCGCTGAAGACGGCTCATGCGGGAATTTCTCTGTCAGAGGCTGAGGCTTCGGTCGCCTCTCCCTTCACCTCCAAGGAACCAAACATCAGCTGCGTTCCAAACGTCATCAGGTATGGAACATCGTCAGATAGCTTCCGTGGACAGACACGGTGGCCGATTGGTTAGTGCGGTTGCCTTGTACCTGGGAGAGTATGGGTTCGATCTTCCTGTGAGACGGTTACTGTGTAGGGACCATGAGCAAGTTCCTCAGTCGCAGTTGCTCAATTGCATTGATGCTTCGTCATTAGACAGTGGCGCTTAATTAAGGCAGAGAAAAACTACACAACAAAACTGTAAATGTGTGTAAATTAAATGTAAATACGATGTAAATTAAATGTAATTGTAATGTTAAATTAATGTTTATATGATTCTCACCGACCTCTCCGCTCTCGTGACCAGCATGTCCTCTTTGTTCCACGTGCCAGGACCACTCTAGCTCAAACTAGATCTTGTGCCAACATAGGACCCTTCTTGTGGAATGCCCTTTCTTCCTCTCTACGGGTTACCTTACTTTCTGGACCTCTTCCTACATCCATTTCCATGCTTAAAACCTTTTTCTTCTCTCAGGGCCTTTGCACTGGGAGCGCTGCTGAGTAGCCTCAGCTGTGAGTGGTGCTATACAAATCTTCAAATACGATATGATGCGATATGAAATGTGGTGTAAATGCGATGTAGATGTGATGTAAAAACAGATAAGAAGTGGAAGTGGATGGTGTAGAATTGTTCGTGGTTCAGCCAATCCTCGGATCAAGGTTCAAGTGAAGACAGAATTCCAACTGTTTTTTTTTATGGGTTTGTGTTGTTTAACGACATCTTGCGGCTGCCAGGGCCGTTGACGTGCGCATTGCTTACAGAACTAAAACTGGTGTTGTTTATAAGCTGGTTCTTATAGGTCGAATATGACGTTTAAAAGAGGTGTGGAAATATTCTGAACAGTTCTCACCGTTTGTATCGCATTCAGTTTTGAGGATATTATTCCATGCAAGTTACTAAGGGGTCGTCCATAAAGGACGTCCGCAAAATCTGACCCACTTTGGACCCCTCTATCAAATTTAAAAGTTTAGATGCAGACATCCGCACTGGCCATAACCTCCCTCCCCTTGTCCGCATTCGTCCACATTTCGATGCTCCCTCATTGCGGACGTCCTTTATGGATAACCCCTGAGACGACAGATTTAAATGGCATCACAGCCTATACGGTCGAAGGACGGGCTTTGACGCTTATGTAGAACTGTGTGGAGCATTTTAAAGGTGTCTAATATGGTTTGTTAGTTGCTGTTTAACGACGCTGATTCGTAATCGTAATGTCCAAACTTCTAAAGCGCCACTCGAAGGCCAAACGCAGGCACCAGCCTATTCACGAATGCTATGTCAAATCAGAGGGGTTTGCCAAAGAGTGGTACAAATGAGGTCTGAGTCCGGTTCAGAGGGTCAGATCCAGAGATAATTAGCGTCGCCCTCCTCCTTTCTCCAGGCTTGCGACTGGCACTACCACAGTTATGGTATTGGCGGGTTAATAGGGTTATTTTAGCAGACCTAATTTAGTGTCTAATCTCAGTTGCTATTTATTATTAGTTAGCGTTGTTTAACGCCATCTTGCGGCTGCCATGGCCGTGAGATGTCGACCTTACTATTATTAACGCAGATATCTTGCTCATATTATTGACGAACGGCTCTGACATTTATAAATAGTTTTGAGTGGCATTTTAAAGGTGTCTAACTGCAATTTCTTTATTAGTTTGCGTTGTTTAGCGACATCTTCTGGCTTTACCTCACTTTACATTATTCGTTAAGCCAGATGGTGATGTCGAACAACCAATTAACTTGCAGGTGTAAATGTAATGTAAATCTAATGTAAACACCAGTCTTGTTGTCCTCGAGACCAAGGTCTTGGTCTCGAGTGCACTCGAGTTCGTTTTTAAAAGTCTTGGTCTTGGTCTTGGTCTTGAGGTTCAAGGTCTTGGTCTTGGTCTTGGTCTTGAGGTTCAAGGTCTTGGTCTTGGTCTTGGTCTTGAGGTTCAAAGTCTTGGTCTTGGTTTTGCAAGACCAAGACCAAGACTTTTGTCAATATGAACAGTCATTAATTTTAACAAACGGCAAGAATTTTAAAAATTTAGCCAACAATTACTCATACAGTTATTGCTTTAGTATTTACACGGTGTGAATGAGGCTTCACTGTTGTTGTTTTTTTGGACAATTGTTTTGACTTCCGGTTATTTACCATGGAATGATTTCAAAACAGACTCATGATTATTTTGTACATTTACATCCGGTTCTTGAAAAGCTGTTTTGTGTGCTAGCGATTTCAGCCCTTGTAGACCGTGTTTTTCACATGGCAGAATTTTTATGAGGCCCCACAGGTCACGTCTTGGTCAGAAAATTCTGAGCAAATTGGTTTTTATAAAATTCAACAGGCATTTGGAATAACATTTCGCATGAAGGATTTTTGTTAATACGAATTCGGAATTCTCTGCAGTCTCCATTTAGAGTTGTTTTGCTTGAATAAAAGAAAAAACTCATGTTTTCATTAAAATAACGAGTAGTCCGACTGGACAATTTTTAGTAAGGAATAGAAGTCTGGATACGACTGTGATTTTTTGGGTCTTGGTCTCGGTCTTGGTCTTGAGGTTCAAGGTCTTGGTCTTGGTCTTGGTCTTGAGGTTCAAGGTCTTGGTCTTGGTCTTGGTCTTGAGGTTCAAGGTCTTGGTCTTGGTCTTGGTCTTGAGGTTCAAGGTCTTGGTCTTGGTCTTGGTCTTGAGGTTCAAGGTCTTGGTCTTGGTCTTGAGGTTTAAGGTCTTGACAACAAGACTGGTAAACACAGTGTAAATGTAATATAAATGTAAGTGTAATGTAAATGCAATGTAAATTTAGTGTAAATATTGTGTGAATGTGAAGTAAATGCAATGTTGGTGTAAATGTAGTGTGAATGTGAAGTAAATGCTGCTTATTGACTGGCGCTATTTAAAGTAAAGTCCGCAGGAACCAGAGCGATACCTTCGTCAGATTCGATGCGAGGTCAGCATCCGGGGTTAAATCCGAGGCAGAGGGCGTGAATTCTGGGATGGAAAGTGATGATGATGATGATGATGATGACGACGACGACGATGATGATAATGATCGTCGTAAGATGGTTTCAAAGTAGAAACAGGATGGGATTGCTTGAAGCTGTAGCATACGGTAGCCTATTGGTTAGAGCGTTCGACTTAGACACCTTTAAAACGGTGTTAACCAATGCTATATAAGGATGGGACACGATAACTGATTAATGTAGAGTATGTGTATTTATCTTATGCAACTATATATATATATATATATATATATATATATATATATATATATATATATATATATATATATATATATATATATATATATATATATATATATATACACACACTTATTAAATAAGTGCGCTTATTAAATGCATAATAATAATAATAATAATAATAATAATAATAATAATAATACTAATCCTATGGCATCATCAGTTACTGAAGTTCTAATTATCCGAAGACACGACTGAAGACAATAGATCTAGAATCGTTCTTACTTACTGACTTCTAGTTCGCAGTTCTTTCAAATCCATCGTCCTTGACAATCGCAGAAGTAGGTCTCGATACTGGGACATCTCGACAAAGTCAGCTGGATGGAACATATCAAATCAAATCAAATCAAATTCTTTTATTGTTCACCAATCTTTGAACAATTACACAGTTTACATGGTAACACGAACTTAAGGGTAATTGCGAAGACTGAGTGCCTCCCTATATAAACAATATGGTTGCCACCGACTTCGCTCCAATAGAGCGCCGCTGCCTACCAGCCACATCCCACAATGCAATGCGCTAAGTAAGTCGAACACTTGAAGTGAAACGAAAATGAACTTTAATTAGACTGAAAATTAAAATATATGCATACATCTTAAGAAATGGTTTAATCCGTTATATTATATATATAAAAATGCTACTTACCAGGAACATCCCACAATGCAATGTGCTAAGTAAGTAAGTTAAACAAACGCTTATATTACAAGCACAACTGAATGATTTTGTTTATATCTAACGGATTAAACCATTTTTTAAGATGTATGCATATATTTCAATTTTCAATCAAATTAAAGTTCGTTTTACTTCAAGTGTGCATTTGACTTCAAGTGTTCGTTTTACTTACTTACCTAGCGCATTGCATTGTGGGATGTGGCTGGTAGGCAGCGGCGCTCTATTGGAGCGAAGTCGGTGGCAACCATATTGTTTATATAGGGAGGCACTCAGTCTTCGCAATTACCAACTTAAGTTACATTGCGATCAGTGACAAAAAGTGACAAAGGAACGAAACCGTTCCGCTGTCAGGGTCGCCTAATTACACGCTGGTAAAACTAGCGGCATCAGCACGAAAACACGGAAAACACGAACTTGTATTTCCGCAAATGTATACTTAAAGCAAAAATAAAATTTTAAAAATAAGTCACTAGTGTATATCTAACTAAAATGAATTAAAGCAAATCTAAAATTTCCCCCAAAATCGTTTTAACTGGTCGTTTAATAGCAAAAAAGGCTAGTCGGAAAATATATACACGTCGGCACGAGTTGCGGAAAATGAAAAAAACAGAGGCCTACACAAGTATTGTCATTGTCACAGTAGCATAACTCTCTGCCTCTATCTACCTCTGTCTGTCTGCCTCTCTGTCTGTCTGCCTGTCCGTCTACATGTCCATGGCTCCCTCAATCACAAGCAAAGAAGCCAAGTCAGAAAATATATACATGTCCAGACGAGTTGCGGAAAATGAAAAAACAGAGGCTTACACAAGTATTCTCATTGTCACAGTAGCATAACTCTCTGCCTCTATCTACCTCTGTCTGTCTGCCTCTCTGTCTGTCTGGCTGTTCGTCTACATGTCCATGGCTCCCTCAATCACAAGCAAAGAAGCCAAGTAGGAAAATATATACATGTCCAGACGAGTTGCGGAAAATGAAAAGACAGAGGCTTACAAAAGTATTCTCATTGTCACACTAGCATAACTCTCTGCCTCTATCTACCTCTGTCTGTCTGCCTCTGTGTCTGTCTGGCTGTTCGTCTACATGTCCATGGCTCCCTCAATCACAAGCAAAGAAGCCAAGTCAGAAAATATATACATGTCCAGACGAGTTGCGGAAAATGAAAAAAACAGAGGCTTACACAAGTATTCTCATTGTCACAGTAGCATAACTCTCTGCCTCTATCTACCTCTGTCTGTCTGCCTCTCTGTCTGTCTGGCTGTTCGTCTACATGTCCATGTCCGGGGGTTATGTCCGGTGAACGGACATTTACCCCCTGGACATATTCCCCGGACATATTCCTCCCGGACAGTTACCCCCGGACACTTTCCCCTCCTTACTAGGACATTTCCCCTTAAATACAACATACAAAACGCTTTCTGTTTTAATGATAAAAACATACATGCATACATATAAATATTATATAGTATGTATGTATGTACATGTACTTGCATACATGAATACATACATACATGCACACGTGCATACATTATGTATGATACATACATACAGACATACATAGTACATGCATACATACATACACGCATACATGCATGCATACATACATACATACATACAGACATACATACGTACATACATTCATGCGTACATACATACACGCATACATGCATGCATACATACATACATACATACAGACATACATACGTACATACATTCATACGTACATACATACATACGTACATGCATACTACATGCACAATACATACATACACACGTACATGCATACATACATGCATATATGTATGCATACATACATATATACTTATTTATTTATTCCGGATATTTCTATAGCGCCTCTCGAAGTCAACTACTACTCAGAGGAGCTCCCGACTACAGCATTTGATACTGTGCCGTAATTTTCACGCCGAAGCGCCACGAGCAATTGCGAGTGAAGGACTTGCCCAAGGTCCGTACGCAGCTGCTAGAGTGGGATTCGAACCTGCAACCCTCCGGTCACAAGGCGCCGAACTTACCACTGAGCTACCACGCCCCATACATGCATACATACATACAGACAGACATACATACAAACATGCATACTACATGCATAATAATACATACATGCATAGATGCATACATGCATGCATACATGCATGCATACTTACATACATACATGCAGACATACATACATATATAAATCCACAGGGGAGATTTGTCCGGGGAAAATGACCGACCGAGATTCGGGGGAGAAGTGTTTGGGGAAGTGTCCGGGGGATTTGTCCGGGGGAATATATCCAGGGGGTAAATGTCCGGAATTCCTGCAATACGGATAGAAGTATCTTTCGTTTTCCGGAGTTGGCGAAGCTGGCATATATGATGATATAATTACACGTTTAATGGTCAAATTATATAAGTAAAAAAGTAAGTATATTATTTAATATAACCAGCTGCCAAACAGCACTCTGGTGAACAAGCATCAGCATAAATACATCAGGATAAATTAATAAGTGAATAAAACATTCTGACTATAAATGTTTTCCTCATTTGATTGTTTGCTTTTGGCAGCACCCGGTCATGGCGTCTTGGGCGCAGGCTGTAAACCTCTGGCTTAACTGGGGGGGGGAGCAACCCATGAAGGACATGTCCCGGTTTTTCGAGAACCGCCGAAAACAGACGTGTATCGGCCACACGGCACATCTCTTCGATATTTGGGTAATCACCAGGGAGGTACCTCTGTCGTATTAGCCTATTTACAACTGCCTGGAGCCTTCCTTTTTCTTATTGTCCAGCATATCTCCACGATGCCGGAACGGCATACAGCAGACGTGACAGCGTAGTAGCTCGCACCACATCATACAGCCTCGTGCCAGCAAGACCATGGGCAGTAAGCACGCGGAAGGCATACAAGGACTGCCTTTCCCACAGCATATTCGATCGACATGCTCATCGAAACTAGGGAATGCAATCCCGAGGGATTTTTACAAATCCGGGTTTCCGGCTTTGGGCCAGTAAAAACCCGGGTACCCGGGTTTTTAATGGGTTTACAAACCTTACATGATAAGTTTTAGTGCACTATGTCTTGCGATGAGAATTACATCGTCGTATGCAGCTACAAAGTCAAGTTCTGCAGACGACAAGGGTCATCAACTCATTGTGTTTGGGCAAGTTTATCTGATGCTTCGACGGGAGATGAATATGCACACATTGTGTTGAACCGCTGACAAATTTCAGCTTCGATTTACATAACTGGCACAGATTCGCAAACGATAAAGTGTTCCCAAACGCAGCTCTTTGAATTTGCTGATTTGAACATTGATTTTCAAGTCACTCAAGTTAAATAAGAACAATATACCAAAAATATACGAACTGGATGCCACGAGTCAACAAACTCAACATTCGGCCTACATTGTGTGAAATGTGAAGCCTCTCTCATATAACGTCACCAATAAACACATAGAACGAGCCAATAAATAAGTATGTAGAAGTAGTATTAAGTAACCCTATATCAAAAGCAACACTATCGTTATATTTCCATTACTCTGCATTTGTGAGTTTCACGGCGTGAACGACGATGAAAGTGACGCTTTTCAATCACGTCACCCGGATTTCAACCGCGGTTTACGATGACATAGACGGGTTTGGCAGGTGTCCATCCCTCGCTTTGGCTGTGGGAGTTCTCATACTTGCGTTCGATGTAGAGGACAAGAATGCACGTGCGGGCCAACCTGTCACGAAGGGGACATTGCCTCCGTCCAGTCTCAAGAGCGGAAGCTGTCATCATCTAGGGTGGAAGCTGTTGTGTCTTATGCGGTGCTCAAAGTTTGTATTACGCTCAAGCATTATTGTTTTACCTGTAGGCCTCCGTTGTTCTTCTTGTTAATCTTTCGAGTTTGGCCGCGTTTGTAGTATATTAATGATAATGATATGCATCCGAAATAGGCTACATTTATATTGTACTAGCTGGTTTACCCGGCGTTGCCCGGGGTTACAAGCCGCCACCACCACCACCACCACCACTCCCAGTTAATCTGAAGTGAAATCTCTACGGCTGCACCATCTGGCGAATCTTTAGAAATGCGTGCCGGTGACAGAATTTTCGGTGAAACACACAGAATCTTCTCGGGTGGCGCCATCTGGCGAATGAAAATAGGTCGACTCGAATTTTTAAGAAGTGTGGGTTTGGGAGGTTTTCGCCCGTTTTCACCATGGATGAGGTGAAAACGGGGGACGCGAAGCCTCACACTGGATGTGTAATGCCCACCCCGAGACAGTAGTGAAGGTTTGGAGTGAAAAGCTCGAAAGCTGTAGAAATGCATCGCGGTCAAATTCGCGTTACAGACAGAAAGAGTCTTCTCTTTATATATATAGATAGTAAAACATTGATTCCAGTTAGGCTACATTTTAATATAATAAAATGGTAATAAAAATTTAATGTCATTCTTCAAACCCGGGTTTCAATCGGGGTTAAACCCGCGTTTTCGGGTTTCGTAAAATCCCGGGTACCCGGGTAGGCATAAATCCGGATTTGCATTCCATAATCGAAACCAAGGGTGTCAGACATAGTTACTCCAAGAACTCTCAACTTCTCAAGCTCTTGACTCTGCAGTGTGAGTGACAGAGAGATGGACATAGAGACGGACAGACAGACTCGTCCCGACATGTATATATTTTCCTGCTTGGCTTCTTTGCTTGTGATTGAGGGAGCCATGGACATGTAGACGGACAGGCAGACAGACAGAGAGGCAGACAGACAGAGGTAGATAGAGGCAGAGAGTTATGCTAGTGTGACAATGACAATACTTGTGTAGGCCTCTATTTTTTTCATTTTCCGCAACTCGTCCCGACATGTATATATTTTCCTGCTTGGCTTCTTTGCTTGTGATTGAGGGAGCCATGGACATAGAGACGGACAGCCAGACAGACAGAGATGCAGATATATATATATATATATATATATATATTGTATATATATATATTGTATATATATATATTGTATATATATATATTGTATATATATATATATATGTTGTATGCAGTTTGATTGATTAATTAATTGATTGATTGATCAATCGTGCGATAGAATGAGCGAGAGAAAGACAGACAGACAGGCAGACAGATAGACAGACAGACAGACAGACAGACAGAGGCAGAGAAATAGACACACCGAGACATGGACAGGAGAGACCCACAGGGACAGGTCTTGTGCCTTGGCTCACTTATGTCAACATAATAGGGCATATAAAATAATCCGGATACGGAAACGGAAAATTAAATGTTTACGGAAACGGAATGTTTTCTTGCCGTTGGTTTTACCGAGGTCCTAATTACACAAACTATATTAGACCAATGAAGTGGCGCTTAACAATGCAATAAAAAGTTTATTTCTAAAAACATCTGTAGCATAATAATCATGAACGCTAGGTGTTAACTATACATGTACAGAATTCCTATTTTACTTAACAGTCTAGAAAGTTTAATTTGCGATTTACATAATCATACATCTTTTGCATAATAATCTAGAATGTTTAATGAGCTCTTTAACTTATGTGCATACATAATACATGTGATACACATTAATCTAAAGTGTTAGACTATATAGTTACAAACACATAAAACTGTCTTTTTATGCAACACTCAGAACTTGTACTAGATTCCGGTTTCAGTATAATAACCAAAACATGAGGATATGCAAATAAGAATATTTTATTTAGTCTATTAATCTAGTACGTTAGATAGGCTATTTAGCTTATGGACGCTTTCAATTTTCTTTAGATAAAACTCCCAGAACTTATTCTTTATATAAGAAATTAAGAAGTGTTGAGAAGAATTGGAGAAGAAAGACTGATCACAAGAGAAAGACGAAGGAAATGGATCGGTCACACGCTAAGACGAGCTTCATTCCTAAGAACGCTCATTGAGGGAAGAAGACATGGGCGGCGATCCCGGGGGGTCGAGGGGGACAAGACCCCCCACCTTTGAGAGTGGGGGGGACACGCCATACATCGGACCCCCAAATTTTGAAGAAATCCCAAAAAAGGTCATCAACTTTTTCGCGCTCGGAGTATGACCTTTTTTTACCAGATCAGTTCAAAACTCTTTTTTGACTATATCACTTCAAAAATGTCCCCACCACCTGTCAAACAAGATCGCCGCCACTGGAAGAAGACAAGGAAAGACGAAGACAGATGATGCTGGATTGGACGATGAAACAGAGATACGGTAGACTTAAAGAAGAGGCTCAACATCGAGAGGAGTGGCGACGTCGGACATTTCAACCTGTTTCAGGCAGAGAAACGGAAGAAGAAGAATCTAAGGGACCGGATTATTATTTTTTGTAATGTTTAACGGCTTCTTGCACCTTCTGTTAAAGATATTACAGACTTACAACATGCCTAGCAAAGCTCGAGGGTACGCGTACCCTAAAATAGAATACGTTAAAATACGTACGTACCTTTCAAAAAATACAATACGCGTATTAGTGGGGTCAATAAGAAACAACAAACAACTGCATTGTTCAAGTTATGCGTACAAGCAGCAAACTTCTAATTTAAAACCTTAAAAATATATATAAAATAACCTGATATACGAACACCTGTGAATATATATGTAAATGAGTAAATTTATTCACTTTTTGTATAAGATGACAACGCGTCGACTTGGGCTTAGTTGCGCACAATTGGGCTGATTGTGGTACATCTTTACGTGTGTTTTACGTTGATATGGGTTATCAACTTGTTTTTTAATTCCCGTACGCTGTCGTTAATAATAATATAAATAATATAATCATATTACAATTATGTTTATATGTTAGTGATATAACAATTGCGGGAGTAAATCCTTCAATTAGCGCTGTTGTGGTCTGCTTACCTTCGTCAGCATAATAACACTGTAGGGCTATCGAAGTGTGCAGTGTACGAACTTAATGAAATTGTCATGGGTGGGCAAGTGGTGGTGATTGGAGTAAGTGTATATTTTGCCAGAGGGTGCTAGGAAAGTGGTCAAGTGGCGATATGATTGCAATCGAGGCCAAATACCACCCTGCTTGGTTGCTAGATCTGTTTCGTAAAGCAGCACGTTCACATGAGAAACTGAAAATGTAAAGTGTTTAACCAGGTTAGATGTGGAATCAGTCGCATTAGCTGAGATTATTGCATATTTGGAAGAAGCCAGAGCCATTCAAACTAGCTGATGCATTCAATCTAGCTAGCTGAACTTAGCCAACTGTATGCAGAACAACTGTAGCATTGTGGTATTTTCTTGACAAATAAACGTAAATTAAGCTACTCGACATAAGGATCATTTACTAGAAAACTTTCCAGACTTGACTGTTGGCAGTCATGTACGAGATGTTCTTTTAACTTTTCGTGAAAATTTAGGCATAGCGCTGGAACAAATAAAACAACTACATGATACGGATGCAGTCCATCTCATGCATACAGCAAAAAATTGCTTCGGACTGAAATGGACAGAGTTCTTGTGAGTCGATGACAACAAAACTGAACTGCTTCATTTTCTTGTGGATGTTATGACCACTGTAAACATTCCAGATGAGTTGATTTTTGTGACTTATGAGGATCATGTAAGATGCTGCAGCACAACTGCTGACATCAATAGCATTGATCCATGCACTCATGAAGAGGCCGACACTCACCTAAGCCTTCACTGTCAACATGCTGCCCAAACTGGTTCCAAAAAATTGCCATAAGAACAGCTGATACTGATGTTGTCATTTTGGCAGTTGCTTATTTAAAGAATTTATAAATTTATGAATTTTGGATCCATTTGGCACGGACTGCAATAGCATTGATCCATGCACTCATGAAGAGGCCGACACTCACCTAAGCCTTCACTGTCAACATGCTGCCCAAACTGGTTCCAAAAAATTGCCATAAGAACAGCTGATACTGATGTTGTCATTTTGGCAGTTGCTTATTTAAAGAATTTATAAATTTATGAATTTTGGATCCATTTGGCACGGACTGCAATCAGGCCTGATTGCAGTTGCAATCAGGCCTGATTGCAGTTCATGATTTGTCAAATTCCCTTGGTCCTGGTGAGTTTGTAAAGCACTTCCAGTCTTTCACTGTTTTACAGGATGCAACACAGTATCAAGTTTTTCCAGTAAAGGCAAAAAACAGCCAGGGAAGCGAAGAGTTCATATCCAGTGGTCACTGAAGCATTTCTGAGCCTATCTGAAGTCACAGATGACATTGATGAAGCAACTACAGCAGTTTTAGAACGGCTGATGAAGCAGCAGTTTTAGAACGGTGTGTCATAATCATGTATGACAGGACTTGTGACTGCACTGACCTTAACGCAACATGTTACATGTAAACAACTCTTTACCAAGAAATCACAGACAGTCGAATTATTACAACCTACATCGGATGCATCCATTCAACATGTCAAAAGAACTGTTCTTCAAGGAGTCCACTGTTGGGGTAATTTGCCTCAATAAACAACCTCAAATGTACAAACCTGCCAAGAGGTGTAAATGTTTGAAAGCTAATCTGTGCTCAGTTTTGTGTGATTGTGATGACAGTGTACCCGAGAATCAGCCTGAATGAGTTCAGTTAGAATTTAATTCAACTCAAATCATGACACAGCATGATCTGAGCAGATCCTTATAGTAGGTAGGGTGGAGTCTCTATCACGTGATATCCACCTCTAGATGATGGCAAGTAGACTTGACTCAATCCCTCAAAGGTCCAATTGATTTGGTTTGGAACCAAACAGCACCTGTCAAAAGTTGACCTCCTGCTACTGGCCTTACTATTCCCAGACTTTGCATTCTCCTCTAGTGTTCGTGATCTAGCTGTCATGCTTGATAGTGCCTTGACGTTTACTGAGCACCTAACACTGCTGACCCGCTTCTGTTACTATCAACTGAGGCTCCTTAGAACCTTTAGGAGGTACTGTCTTTACGACCATGGTGCATGCCTTTGTATGTACAGTGTACACGCATTGACTACTGTAACTCTGTGCTATTAGGGCTTCCAAAGACACGTCTGTCCTGAGTGCAATTGGTCTTAAATGCTGCAGCCAAATGATGCAGGAAAAATCCTTACCACACATATTTCGATGCAATTTATGGGCACCACTGGAATAAACCGATATAGTTGCGTCATCAATGTCATCTGTGACTTCAGATAGGTTCAGAAATGCTTCAATGACCACTGGATATGAACGCCTCGCTTTACAGGCTAGTCTCTGTCCATTTACCATCTACTACCAGAAAGCTTTAAAATACAGTGTTTTGTTGTGAGTGACATTTGCATATGATGCCATCACATTTCATGCCATGATCAAAGGGCCTGGCCTCCATCCAACCATCAAGACTATTGAGTATTTCAGTGATGAAATTGCTGGCAAGTGCAAGAACTTTAAAAATGTTAGCATTCTCATGAACAATCTGGGTATTTGAAGCTGAGTGTTGAATGGCTTCTTGTTGCTACTAGTGTCCTTGTAATGCAATTAATGCTACAATTAAATGACTTTTCTTCAAGCCCTCACAACAAACCACATTTTCAGTGAACAGCAACTGTTTCTTTCAGCTGACTTCAACATCTTGAACATAAATTTTTCTATGTGCCTAATACATAAGGGGCCATCCACATATTACGTACGCACTTAGGGGGGAGGGGGGTCGGATTTTGGCGATTTTGCGTACGGGTGCGAACGGGGGGGAGGGGGGTAACAAAATGTGTACGTACGCAAAATAAATTTCTAATTATGAAGTCCACATTAGCCTATTTATAACTCTGTATTATCCTATAGTCTTCCCATGACATTTTATTACATTATATAAAAGCCACGTGCAGTTATTCTGTGCTGTGAACGACACCTATAATTTGTCTATATTGGCCCTTCAATAATCTGGCCTAAAGTGCAGACAGGCTGCCTGGAGACACTTTCTGCAGCTGGTCATCGGGGGGGGGGTGTGCGTCAAACGTACGTACTCAGGGGGGGGGTGGTGGAAGAAAGTACGCTTGCGAACAGGGGGGGAGGGGGTCCAATTTTCCCGGATTTTTGTGTACGTAATATATGGATGGCCCCTAAGTGATTTTCCTAAGAACTGAATACTAGGCCTTATTTAAAAATGCAGAGGAGGTTCCAGAAACATGAATTCACCATTGCTACAGGGATCATATAGGTTGATTCCAGTGGCCCAGAAATAAAGGTGATTATTGGGTGCCATCCATAACCATAACAGGATGGCATTATCAATTGGATTACAAAATTATAAATGAAATAGTACATTTGTTAAAATAATTTGCAGATACACACTTTTAAAAGTTCTCCAATTTTACATATTGAATGTTTACTTGATTCACAACTTTAGAATGCATTATTGAAACTTTCTATGCTATTTACTTTCAAATTATGTATGTTGTGCAATTGTTAATGTACCACCGCGATCTACAAAACTTGCGGCTTTTGAAAAAATAATTTAATAACCTAATTTAAAGAATACCAACAAGAGTTTGGTATCAATAAAAAGGTTGTTCTTCAAGCTTTCCATTGATGCGTGTTTTACTTGTTTATCAGGTGATACACTTGACCATTTGGTCAGTTAAAAGTGACCACTATCGTGGAGATGAAGAGGTTTTGGCAAAGTGCTACAGTAGTTCCTGTCGACAAAGACACAAATAAATTACACATTTACAACTCTACCAACAGCTGAATAAAACCACACAAAAATTATTCTTTTCTGACATATACTGCAGGTGTAGTGTTTCAGCAAACATGGCAAAAATTGGTTGGGCAAGAAATTTTTGACACTTTTCAACAACTGTGGATAATTGCTCAGATCAAAGACAACACATTTTTCTTCACCTTGTAAATCTATGCAATGCTTAGAACTCACAACTGAAAACCAAATGTGTGTAGCTGCTCTAGATCAAAAGTTATGGAAGTCTCAAAATGACAAAAATTGGCGTACAATTTTCGTCCTACCCCGCAACTTCAACAGCCTATATCTCTGTCAATTTTTGCTGTAGACATCCGAAATTTGCCAGTTGTTCATACCATATGATCAGGAATTTTTGGTGAAAAAATCAAGACATTCTGAATTGTCGGTCGAAATCATTGGTTGAGTTGGTAGGCCTACGGAATGACCCATTGAGCAGAAAAATTCGATTAATTTTTTTCTATTTCTGAGGATGTTCGTATATCAGGTTATCATCAGCTTTGTTTCCTGATTCTAAATATGTCTTTTTTTTCAATCAGTTTATTGACTCATCAAACATTACATAAACAAACACATTAGGTTAAACAAAATAGTACAAACTCTTTGTAGCAAAGTGCATTTATAACCTGAGCTTACAGTACGAGACAATGAGTCAGCCGAAAAGGATCAATAGACCCGCTAACAACTCGGCTGGCTCATTTACCAGTCTATTTTGTGTTAACTCAACGCAGTCACAGAAGCAGTTTATCTCATCACATGGAATAGAAACATAAGGCAGAACAATAAGCATGAGGCAGCAGCTGCCAAAATACTTTTCACTGTGTCAGTAATAAAAACATCTTCAATCTAGATTTGAACTGATTTAGAGTTACAACAATTTTTAAGTTTTCTGGGAGCGAGTTCCATGTTCGCGGACCTGAGCATTTAATAGAAAACTGTCTTAATCTAGTTCTCGCATAATCACCTCTATAACAAACCGAGGTTCTAGTATTGTGATCATGTATATCCTTACCCATAAGGAAGAAATTTTTAAAATTTGAGGGTAATAAATGTCTGTGGAACCTAAACATAAACAAGCTTATTTGAAGTTTATTTATACTACCTAGATGCATAATCCTATATTTATTGAAAATATGCTTGGTGCTAGATAACCAATGAAGCCGAAAGATTACCCTAACAGCTCGTTTCTGGAGAATTTCTATAGGTTTTAAGTACGATGGATAATTAGAGCCCCATGAGATATTACAATAGGATAAATATGGGAAAATAAGAGTATAATATAAACTAAGTAATGTAGTGCTTGATAAGCAATGTCGTACACGGGATATAATACCAATACTTTTGGCTATCTTCTTAGCTATATGATTTATATGATCCTTCCATGTTAAATATTGATCCAAGTAGACTCCGAGGAATTTACATGAATTCACAAGGTTAATATTTACACCATCTAAAGTAACTTTTAAATCAGAAACATTGATTATCTTCCGCTTTGGACGAAAGATAATGAAATTAGTCTTGTCAATGTTCAAGGATAATCCATTGGCCTTGAACCATAGGCCAATTGCATCAAGCTCGGAATTGACTTTGTTAAACAGAGATTGCAATGACCTGTCAGAGGAAAATGCATTTGTATCGTCCGCAAATAATACAAATTTGAAGACCTTAGATGTATTGGGTAAGTCATTCACGTAAATTAAAAAAAGTAATGGTCCCAATATGGAGCCCTGAGGGACTCCACATGTAATAGTGTGCAATGGAGATAGTACGCCATTAAAACTCACACATTGCAACCTGTTTTCAAGATAGTCTGTAAACCAATTAAGCATATTGCCTCTGATACCATAGTGCTCAAGCTTATTTATTAGAATACGATGGTCCACGGTATCAAAGGCTTTAGACAGATCGAAGAAAACACCCATTGAAAATTCATTCTTATCCAGTGATTCTGTGATCCTATTTTGCATATCTAATAGTGCCATAACGGTCGAGTGTTCCTTACGAAAGCCATATTGATTAGATGATAATAAATTAAACTTATTGAAATAATCCATGAGTTTATTATAAACAGTTTTCTCAAAGTATTTTGAAAAATAAGGAAGGATTGAAATTGGCCTATAGTTATTAAAACTGGACTTATCCCCAGTCTTAAAGAGAGGAATGACTTTGGCTATTTTTATATCATTGGGGACCTGACCTGAGGAAATCGAGGAGTCAATAATATATGCCAAAGGTTTAGCAATAGTTTCAATAGTGGCCCTGGCGACTGAAGGGTCAATACCATCCATTCCACAGCTTGATGTTATCCGTATTTGATTAGCCACTTCGATAACATCATTCTGCGTAACTGGCAGCATACCCATTTAAGATACACGCGAGTCTTTGAGAAATTTATCAAATGATGGGCAGTTTTCTGGGATATCAATTTTCGAGGCCAAGGCAGGTCCTATGTTTACAAAATAGTCATTGAATTTTTTTGCAATTTCAAATTTGTCAGAGATACTCGAATTTCCTGTGGTGAAGACTTCAGGGAAATTGAACCTACTACCACAGTTAAGCAAAGTTTTAATATTTTTCCAGATTTTTTTTAAGTCATTCCCACATTCCATAAACTTATTAGCATAGTATCTTTTTTCTGCAGCTATTTTAGTCTTTTTAAATATATTACGAAATTTGGTAAATGATTCTTTGTTAGAGTTGGTTGGATTTTTCAAATATTTTTTATATAATTTAGATTTTTTCTTACATGATCTCAATAACCCACTAGTCATCCATGGTTGTTTATACTGAGGTGTGCCTTTATTCTTAAGTGAATGCTCTCTAAGGGGAAAGGATGTATTATATAATTGCTTGTATATTTCCATGAATTTAGTGTATGCAACACAAGGCTCTTTCGCATCACAAAGTGACATAACCTGCGACCAATCAACTTCAGATAACAAATATCTGAATTTATCAATGGCGGAACTGTTAATTATTCTCTCATTAGGAGGACTAGGACACGTTTTGTTAAGACGAAAGGGAGTACTAAATACTATAGGTAGGTGATCAGAGATATCATAAGTCAATATGTGTGAATCCTGAGAATCATCCAAGAAATTTACAAAAATGTTGTCAATTAATGTAGCGGTGTCAGCCGTAATGCGGGTTGCACTTTCTTTTGCTTGTACTCCCAATTTGAACAATTCTACACTAAGAAAACCAACTATATGGTACGTATCATACACGAAAATTTTCGATTAGATTATTTATGGTTTACTCGGCGACCCATAGCCTACGTATAATCTGACGTCAACAGTTTGCGTCATTGAAACCGGTACTTCCGGTAGCTAGCAGTAAATTTAATTCGATAAATTCTTCGGTTATAATTAATTTAATGCAAATTGTACTTTCATTCTGAGGAGAGCTAAGTACACGTCACTGGTTTGCAAATTTCTGTAACTCGAAAGTTGAAGTATATCTTTATACGCATCAGTCAGCGATTCAGCGATGCCCAGAGAACGTGGGAAGGAATGGACGCACGTGAAAGTGTTGAAAAATGCGAAAAACAATTATTTGATTATAAGGAGCAATGACGTGGTTAACGTATTTTTGTATTGTTTACGTACCCTAAAATAGGGTACGTTAAAAAACGTACGTACCTTTCAAAAAATAGAATACGTATGGTACGTAGTACTACGTACCCTCGAGCTTTGATGCCTAGTCGTAAAAGAAACGATAAGTGAACTTTGTTGTTGAATATATATTGTAGGAACTTTGTTGTTGAATATATATTGTAGGATGAAAGTCTATTAAAGGTGTCTAATTTCAACTGGTGTTTAGATGTTTTGTTTCATTGCTTAACGATTGGTTGTGGTTAGTTGGGCCGTTGACGTCAATTTAAGACTGTAGGCCTATTGGATGAAAAATATCGTAGATTGTTTCTTTTTAACAACGTTGTGTAATAAATGAAGATAATTAGCATCGCCATCTTCTGTTACGCAGATCTCCATCCGATAACGGAGTTTATACAAGAATAAAAAAGTTCGCCTTAAACACCTTAAAGTGTTCGTACATGCGTCATATATATTGAACAACCGCGTTCAAATATCTAGTGAAAGTTGGATTGCTTCAAATGCAGTACTTTGGTTTTATATAGCGCATATGTTTTCTACAAGACAGAATTTAAACGAATTCTTTGCTAAAATGGAATCGGTGTAAATACTGTAATATAAGTGTGAGGTAACAAAGCTTAGGATTTTAGTTATTCCTCTTGCCAAAGGATTTTCTACCATCTATAGATTGCATTTCATGTTTCATACTGATACCAATGGAGAGTGACTTACAGTAGTCAAGTCATCTAGAAATCACGTGTGATATGAAATCAGTTTCTGGCATGTGAGTCCTGATTTTGCGAATATCCTGTATGCGAAAGCCCACTGATTTGCATATGGCCTGACACTGATTTGCATATGGCCTGAGCATGGTTAGAAAAAGACACGGTGGATCAAAAATTTTACCCCGGAATATGTGTATGCATAGGCCTATGTATGTATGTATGTATGTATGTATGAATGTATCTATGTATGTATGTATGTATTATTATGTATGTATGTATGTATGTATGTATGTATGTATTATCTATATATGTATGTATGCACTGGAGTAAACTTGTCAAAAATATTGGGGGGCATTTGGTTATTCATTCTACACTTGTTGCATTGGGTGTACAGTCCATCTCAATTATTAGGGGGATGTGCCCCGGCTGCCCCCCAGAGTCTACGCCTATGTATGTATGTATGTGTGTATCTGGGTTTTATATAGCGCATTTGCAGAACCCTCAAAAGCGCTGTGCACATATCATGGCTGGCTAAGAGATTTAAGTTAGTAAGTAAGTATGTTCTTTAATGAACCACCTGCAAACGCACTGTGGCTAACAGACAAGTTATACAAAGAGGCGCACGAAACAGAATAAAAAAGAACAATTGAGTCTTGGCAGACGAAGAGAATTTTAATTGGGCCGAGTTAACAGATGAGTGTTCGTGAGGGAGGACAGTGTGCGGTGTTTTCGTGTTGACGTATGGAAGCGATTAACCTGTAGAGTGTAGATCTCTGGTTAGTTGAGTGGAATGCGATTGGTTAGAGCGTTCGCCTTATAACGCCGAGAGTATGGGTTCGATCCTCCTCCTTCTCTAAGACAGTTCCTGTGTAGGGACCGTGAGCAAATCCTTCACTCACAATTGCTCAGAGCCATCGTCATTAGACAATGCATAATAATAATAATGACTTGCCTTCAATACAGCGATTCGAGTGTCGTCAAGGAATTCTTGTTGTCGACAAGACTACATTTTTAAAACTTCAAATGATAATTGTAGCCTAGTGACATTAATTTACTCTCTCACTTCACCTTGCTTGCCGTAACCTATCCTATGTTACCCTTCCGACCCTACCCTCTACCTTACCCTGTGAACCTTACTGTCTTGTTTTAACTTACCTTGCATGCCTCACCCTATTCTGCTGTACCCGGCCGTACCTCTTACACCACCCTTCCCTACTTTGCCCTACCTCACCTAAGGGCGTTCACCTCATACCCCACCCTACCCTACTTTGCCCTTGCTCGCCTTAAAAGGGTAACCTCTTACCACACCTACCCTACTTTGTGCGTACCTCACCTAAGGAGTGTCATCTCTTACCCCACTTACCCTACTTTGCCCTACCCCACCTAAGGAGGTCTAATACCCCACTTACCCTACCCCACCTAACGAGGGTCACCTCTTACCCCACTTTGCCCTACCCCACCTAACGAGGGTCACCTCTTACCCCACTTACCCTACCCCACCTAACGAGGGTCACCTCTTACCCCACTTTGCCCTATCCCACCAAAGGAGGGTCAACTCTTGCCCCACTTACCCTGCTTTGCCCTACCCCGCCTAAAGAGGGTAGCCTTGAAGGGGTTGATGGATGTGGATGTGTGTGGTTTTTTCCAGAGAAGGTCGTGCGGCTCTCGTCACATCCTACGGAATCTTTAGGTTCATGGCTTGCTACAGTATGACGCAGTTTCTCTCCATCTGCTTACTCTACTGGGTGAGTATGCCTTCTTCAGTACACCACCACGATCAGCGTATTCAACAAATATGCCTCTTCAAATATCCCTCTAGTATGCCTACTTCAGTATGTGGTCACAATTAGTATGCCGAAGGTATGCCTCTTTCAGTATGCCACCATAGTTACAGTATTTAACGAGTATGCCTCTTGCAGTTGCAGTATGATTTGAGTATGCCTACATTGTTATGCCACCACAGTTAGTCTGCCAAAAGTATGCATCCTTCAGTATGCCTATACAATTACAGTATGAAGCAAGTGTTCCTCTTGCAGTATGCCACAAGTTTGCCTATTTGAGTATGTCTTGAAAATGACTGGTTGAAAATGACTGGTTGCAAATGACTGGTTGAAAATGACTGGTTGAAAATGACTGGTTTAAAATGACTGGTTGAAAATGACTGTTTGAAAATGACTGGTTGCAAATGACTGGTTGAAAACGACTGGTTGAAAACGACTGGTTGGAAATGACTGTTTGAAAATGACTGGTTGAAAACGACTGGTTGAAAACGACTGGTTGAAAACGACTGGTTGAAAACGACTGGTTGAAAACGACTGGTTGAAAACGACTGGTTGAAAACGACTGGTTGAAAACGACTGGTTGAAAACGACTGGTTGAAAACGACTGGTTGAAAACGACTGGTTGAAAATGACTGGTTGAAAACGACTGGTTGAAAACGACTGGTTGAAAACGACTGGTTGAAAACGACTGGTTGAAAACGACTGGTTGAAAACGACTGGTTGAAAATGACTGGTTGAAAACGACTGGTTGGAAATGACTGGTTGAAAACGACTGGTTGAAAATGACTGGTTGAAAATGACTGGTTGAAAATGAACGACTGAGTCAGATATTACCCTTATCACTTTGAAACTTGAGAAGATTCTGTAGCGGCCAACACAGTGGGATTATTGAAGTTTCTGTAGGAACTAAAAATTTTCGATGGCCTTGAAATTGAACCTGGAACCTTGGTGAACCCAGGCTGCAGTCTTAACCACTTTGCCCTAACGAAACCCACCTTACCAGCTCCTTTGCCTCCACCTCTCTCTTTTCTCTCTTGCAGCTGAACTCTGGTCTTCTCATATGTGGACAACCCCTCAGACTTGACGAAGCATTCCTGAATGAGCTAATGCTCCACGCTTAGCTTTAGAGGAGCATTTTGGAAGTTTGGAGTTTACGATGACGATTTTTGGTTTACAATTTGATATGTTTTTCAGATTGGAGCAAATCTGACGGACTTCACTTTCCTCTACATCGACCTCCTTCTGCTCACTTCGCTTGGCATCACCTGTAAGTAACGAACACGAGAACCTTGTCATAACTCTGTCCTTGTCCATACCAGGACCTACATTGTATATCTGCTCTTATCTTAATAATAATAATAATGATAATAATAATGGTAACACTGATGATAACAGTAATAGTAATAATAATAATAATGACAACAACAATAGTAATGATAATAATGATGATGATAATAATAATAATAACACTAGCAGTAATTATAATAATGATTATAACAGTAACAATAACACTAAAAGTAATAACAATAATTATAAGAATAATAACAACTTGTTCCAGCTCTTAAATGAAGTGCATTGTTCTGTGTTGATAGTCTGCTACACTGGCGCCTACCCTGTGATCGATCCTAAGCCACCGAGGGTCAGCCTCATTGCGGTCACTCCGATCCTCTCTCTCGTTCTTCAGCTGCTCATCAACATCTTCGTCCAACTGATCGTCTGGAAGTTCACAGCACTTCAGCCATGGTCAGTAGACGCTGGACGCGAATCATATCCGGAATTCTGTATATATATATATATGTAAATGGACACATATCTTTATATAGCGACCGAATGGCCTCGAAGCGCAGTGTGTGGGTTTAAACCTCAGCTGAGATTATTATGCAGCCGGGCATCAAGCGCATAAACATTTTTGACCTCAGTTGAGAAAAGGAACCACTTGTCGCTTACTGTTGGCTGGAAAGTTATCTTTTGCCTAAGAGCATGAATATGTATTTCTGAAATTAATTAATTAACGCATTTGGACCTCTGGCTCACAGGCATCTATCTATACATTGTGTATTACACCACTTGATGCAGTAAGGCGAGGTTCGGGTATTTGCGCATCGAGTAGAGAAAGATCAAATTCGCATATGCCTTCTTAAGAAGGATTGAGCTCTCTTTAAGGACAGCTACGCTAGACGTCCATTTTATCTGTGTTATTTTCATCCTGTTTTGATAGAGGTGCTAAATAAATTACCAGTTTCTACTTGGGCTGTGCAGTAGTCTAGTGGTTATCATGCTAGAACGTCAGACTGGAGGTCAGGGATTCAAGCCCTGCAATTTCAGAGAGATGTGGGGTGCCTCTCAAAGGTGCCTCACTAAAGGCACCATATAAATGTTTTGATAGAGTACATTCCATCTGCTGTTTCACCTGTATGTAGGTTTGAACCTTACGACTCGAATGAAGATTACTATTGTTACGAAGTGACGGTTGTCTTCCTATCCTCCTCCTTCCAGTACATCATAATGGCCGTCGTCTTTGCCAAAGGACCTCCATATCGCAAGCCCATCTATTCGAACTGTGAGTTCATATCATATCTTAATCTCTACATAATTTCTAAAGCACCATTTGAAAGCTAAGCGCATGGCACCAGCGCATTCACGAGTTGTGGTCAAAACAAAGTCCAAAGAGAAGATTTGGTCGTATATAATGCCACCTTGAGAAGTGAGACAAGGTGGCAGACTGGTTAGAGCTTTTGTCTTGTAACGCAGATAGTATGGGTTCAGTCCTCCTCCTCAGAGATATTTACTGTATAAGGACCTTGAAGAGGTCTTTCAATCACAATTGCTCAGCGCCATCAATTGATGCTTCGTCATTAGATAATGGTTTTAATAAATGCATAATACTTATAATGATGATGATGATGATGATAATAATAGCAATAGTAATAGTAATTGTAATAATTATAAAAATTATAATGATGACAATGATGAGTTCTCTGCCCGAAGGCGGGTCCATTGGCTTTATGTCACCTGGGGATGAGATGAATGGGGTTGTTTCCCGTTACCGTCCTCACAGACAATTGTGGGTGAGCAAATTGTCCAAGGTCACTACGCAGCATACTTGGCTTTGAGGTAAATTCGAACCTGAAACCCTCCGGTTACAAGTCACAGAACATGCCGCTACATCTGCACTGTGTTCCACAATGATACTAATAATAATAATAATGATAATAATAATGATGATGAATGTGATGATGATGATGACGGTGATGATATAACTGTTTTGTTTCTGTTTTAGACGTCTTCATGGGTGACATCATCATCTGTACGCTCATCACACTCTTAGTCGTTCTCTATCCATTTCAATGGGTTGTTGATCTCATGATGGTTAGCGCCCTCTTCCAACCATAGTCAGCATCATCACAGATTTATATAGCTCCTTAGTCGCTCGATATTTTGGAATCGGATTTTGTAAAGTAGATTAGATTTTGAAACTCTCTGTATCTCTGTTTCTCTCTTTCGCTCTGTATCTTTCTCTGTCTCTTTCTCTCTGTCTGTCTCTCTCTGTAGCTCTGTTTCTGTCTATTTCTCTCTGTCTGTCTCTCTCTCTGTGTAGCTCTGTTTCTCTCTGTATCTGTGTTTCTGTCTCTGTTTCTCTCTGTATCTCTCTCTGTCTCTTTATCTGTCTCTCTATCTCTGTCTCTCTCTGTCTCTCTATTTGTCTGTCTTTCTCTGTCTCTCCCTCTTCTCCCTCTTTGTCTGTGTGCTTTGCTCAGTCGCTTGTGTCATTTCGTTCTCAACATAAAACTTACCTCTTTCAAATTGCTTATTCAAGCTATAGGCTGCCTTTCTGTCTTACGAACGGATCTTCTCGATATTGACCTGATTACGGATTGGTGTAGGTGTGCCATCGGTTGATATCTTCTGCATTGTTTCTCCAGTCACTACCTCTGTGGTTCAGCACAGAAACAAAGCTGGGGTCTTTCAACTACTTTCTGGAACAGATTACCTAGCATCTTACGACATCATCTCCTTAGTCTTTACCTCTATTCCGCAAGCGCTCGAATACCATTCTGTTCAATCTGGCTGTTACCATTGTTAGGACCTTCTATGACGAGTTAAGTTTCTGATTACAATTATTATTATTATTGCTTATTATTACACAATTATGATAATTATTTACATTATTATATAACATTGCTTATTAATAATCGATTGTATTTTCAGCTGCAGATGCCACCGTCCATCGCATTTCGAGCGCTCATCGTCGGCCTTGCAGTCATCAATTTCTTCGTCGGGTTTATCGTCGAGGTCAGAGAGAGTTAGTTATCTGTTGCTAGGAAAATTATGCAGTAGTCTCTAGGGTAGAAACCATATCCAAGAACTTCTATAGCGCCAGGCTACTAATGCTGGACACATCAATCAATGTTTGCTGCTAATGTATCAGGAAGAATCCTGACCTTTGCGGCGTTTTTAGTTATGGAGCTTGCGCTTTATAAATCTTCATATATAATAATATTAATAGTAATAATAATAATATGCTGCGACAGAGAATCCGCGCTGTCTCTGATGATGTAAGAGAGACATCATACCTTTTCAAACGCCTGGCACTCACAATTCAACGCTTCAACGTAGTTGCTTTCCGAAACACTTTCTCTGTAGCAGAACATGACGAACACTGGCCATTCCAGATGTTTCTCTTTTAATTAGCATTTAAGTCTCCGAGGAATCATGCGTACCTTGTGGTGGCCAAACAAATAACAGTAATATAATATTAATAACAGTGATGATTATGATAATAATAGTAATATAATAATTATAATAGTAGTTATAGTAATAATAAAAGTAGCAATAATAATAACTGATAATAAAAAATACTAATTATTAATAATTAATAATAGTTTGCGTATGTGATGTATAGACATACGTGGTTGACTTTCTCATCGATGGCAAATGTCTTCAGCCGTTCACTGACAAATATATCAACAGCAAGTTGCCTTACAACGTCATCGAAACCGAGTTGCGCAATCAGCCAAACTGGCCTCCAATCTCAGCCTCCGGAGCAACGGTCGCCGAGCTGATGAGGCTGGAGCATCTCGCGAGCACTGACGCTGCTGACGATGGCACCGAGAGCAAGCCATTGGTGGACGAGGATTCGGACGATGAGGAAAAGATGTCGAGAAGTTCTTCCAAGAATTACTACAAAGCTCCAAGCGTTTCAAAGGATGTCGAAGCGATGGAATCAAATGGGATTGTCGATACCTGGCAGTTTAGAGGAGATTCCTCACAGATTGGCAAGGACTTTAATCCAGTATTATTGAAGGAGGGCGATTCACGGTTGACGGTGATCGTTCCAAACGGCGATCTCGCATCGATCGAGCTGGGTGATCAGACGGAGAAAAAAACAGTGGAAATGACAATCTTATGATGAATGTCTTCGACCTTCGTTCGAATCGTGTGACGCCACCCACTTGTCTGTGGAGTACGCTTCTCCTTCGACTCCTTTTTACCCAACTGGTTAATTACTGATCCGGTCCGAGATTAACAGTCGGTAATTAACGGAAACTGTGATTGGAATCAAATCGCGAGATTTTTATGTTTAACGGAGGAGATCCATAACTGATTTAAGATTCCTTCAGAACAGTGCAAGGCAGATTTTGCAGAAGAAACTTTTGAGAAAGAATATGGAAAAAATGGCAAACGAAGCAGAGATATCGTCAAAAGAATCATAAACCTTCGGAAAACCTGAAAAGATTGATTGGGAAGAGCGATAAGACGGGGGTTCGCTCGAAGTAACCAAATGGTCAGAGCCTTACGGGATTTCTTTGTTGTTACAACCGGTATTGCACTGGGATTAGTGTAGTTGTTATTAGAAGTTACGAAATAATAGTAACAGTAATAATAATAATAATTATGTTGATGTTGCCGTTGTTACCTGAGCTATGAACCTTTCATTCTCTCAGGATTACCAAGATTAAGGATATTGCTTTTCTTTGTCGATGGAAAGTCAATTATTATTATTATTATGATTATTATTAGTGTTGGTATTATTAGTATTGTTATTGCTAAATTATTTTTTTGCTTTTGCTGTTGTTGTTATTATTTTAATTATTATCATTATTACTTGGACTCGCATTACTACTGCTTTTTGTACCGTAGTTAGGGTGACTGTTTTAAACAGCTCTGGAAGTACTGACATTTGAATTTAACAAATGTGGCTATGAGTTTTGTTGAGAAGTGGAATAATGTTGGAATGGTAGTCGAGTTTTCTGCAATTTGCTTGACTACTGTAATTAATTCTAAGCAAAGATAGTAAGTGCGGATCAGCTGACGAATTGCAAAAATTACTCGTAAGAAGTTTTATTATAGTTTGTTAATTGATCATGTGATTTTAGTTACTGTGTGTTAACGTTTGTATAATTTTAATAATATCGAATGTTTTTTTTATCATCAATGTTTTTTTGTTACTGTAACACTCGACCAACTTTCGTTCGGAAATCCCACATCCTTGACTGTGCAGTTGTTTTTCCGGGTGTTGTAGTATGTTGCGTAATTTTGAGTTGTTACTCTCTCTCACTTGCAGCAACTTCTACTTTTCTAGTATTCGTATTTGCTGTGTTATAATTCCCATTTAACTGCATGAAACTCACCTATGGAAATTTTGATTGTTATTTAAGTTTGTTGAGTCGCTAACAATATTTATTTGAAACTTACAAAGGGAACGTTCGCATAACCGTGAGCTACAGTCTCTAAGTGCGTTAAAACAGAATGCGTTGATGATACTGTTCTGTTTGTGTTACTGTACAAATGTTCCCTGTTGAGAATTTCGCAGTAGGCATTATCGAAAGTTATTTTTTCAAAGTGTTGGCTTGAAAAGAACTGATGTTTTTGCTGGTTAGGAAACATTAAGTTCCTACAAGTCGTTAAACGCATCTGGCATAAGGCACGCAAATTTACGGAAGCTTTAACAGTGTATGATATTTTCAGTATCTGGTCTCCTGATATTGTTGTAAATTTTCCTCTTAACTTACGTTTACCGTAACATCTCACCGGTATAATTATCGAACGTAATTCACATTGTGTCATAATACACGACGCGCTTGGAAGTGCTCCTCACCTTGCCAGATGCGGTCACAGCCTGGAGTTCTGACCGTTCTCACGACTCTATCTTTTGTCACGATTTGCCATACTCTTGTCGAATTTAAATTTAATCACTATTTAACATTTTAAATTGCTGTATTATCACTCAATGGAAACTGTTTGGTTGTTATAAACTGGTCGATTAATGCATAATTTTGTTGAACATTTTCTCACCGAGTGTTACTTTTGTCCCAATTAACGTCATATTTTTTACTGTGTAGATTTTTATGAACTTGGAATATGTTTATTACAGAAAACAATGTCTTACTGTTAGGGTCGTGTATCAGCCAGTACTGTCCAACAGGAGCCAAGAAAGGCTAATAGCTTATGCTGACTTTGGTCCCTCTTTCTTAATTATTACTCGATACATGTGTTTGTTGATTCATTTTTAGGAACTGATTAATTTGTTTGCAACCTGCTATCATTTTCAGGTGTACATGCAGTGACATTGTTTAGATAATTTGGATTTTGTTGGCTATGTTCCGATGTGCAATGACCTCAGTTTGTGAGATATGTCGCGGACGTTTATTTGTGTGAGTTCCCATCATCTGCATTGAGTTTCTCCCACTTCACTGCATCTATGTGTGAATGTCTAAAGACACTGTAACGCTTGCTAAAGAACGCACCTCTCAGCACATTCCGCAGATCTACAGTGGTCACTTGTAACCGCAAAAGGTAACAACAGGAAGGACTGTGAGAGGTCCATAGTTGATTGGTGTGTTGATTTCACAAGTTGATTGATCTGTTGATTGGCATGTTGATTGATTATCACGGATTTTTATTCTGCATTTAGTAATCACCACTATGTAATGACCAAGCATTGATGATAGATGGTGCAGAGGTCCACAGCAAGAACTTTGAAAGATCCATAATCATAGCTGCACACTAGCAATTACACTGGTCTGTCTGGCACCCATTCAAACAGGCAACTGAGGTATAGAATCTCTCCTGATCAATTCACTTCAAAATTAATGAGGTCTTGGGCCAACCGGTCACTGGAGAAAAATGTGTGCAGTGTAATTTATGCAAATATTTGAATACAAGCCAGTGGCGTTCTCTCTTGCAAAGTTTGTGTTGTGCGAAGTTTTGCTGTTGGTGAGATTTGGTCAAGGAGATTTCCTCAACCATCCAGAGAGATTTTACGAAGAGATTAAGCAAGCATATAATTCAGGTCTTAATACAGTGGAACCCTGGTACACAGCCACTTTTTAATACAGTGTAACCTTTTACAGGGCAGCATTATCTGTGTTTCAACATTTTGTCTCGTATCAGTTAGGTGGATAAATTTCACCTGATAAATTTGCTAAAATTCAAGCTGCATGAAGCTCCAGAAATTAAGCTATGTAATTTTGAGGTGCGTAAATTCACAGCCAATTCTTGACATTATGATCATAGTACCTAAATTACACTTACAGTACCAAAATTACACTTGCACACGATTTGCTACATGTAAATACGGTGTAAATTTCTTCTCGTTGTCCGTTGTTTGCTTTTATGGCTTCTGGCTTTCCTTCGAGGTTCTGTTCTGTCAGATTGAGTTGATTTGAGGCTGTGTACAGCGTATGCAAGATCTCGTCTATGATTGTCTTTGAGTACCAGTGACGAACATTTGATGATTATGCACCAGTTTAAAAATGCATGTTGTAGACTAGACTGGTACACCAAAGCCCCGTATTACACGAGTCATTATGATCCGATTTCTGGTATAATGCGGCCGAAATTCAGTTCAGCTATAGTATGCAAGCTGGGGGGTCACCCATAATGGACATCTTCAAAAAACAGCCTACTCTGGAGCCATGCTTGCATTTGGCAGTACCCTCTCCTATTCCTCCAACCGAGTACTAGGGACCCTAGATTAGGCCGGTGGCCTCTTTTTATAACGCTAGCTCACTGTACGTATGCTTCCCAATGAGGGGTCGCTTTGTGAGGGGGCTTTGGCGTCCTAGGATTTAGTTGCTTATGTGTAATTAGGATTGATCATTCCTTCTGTAGTTTTGCCTTGCTAATGAGCTCAATAGTTAGATGGTTAGCCACTGCTGAGGCTAGTTGAATAGGTGGCCAATTACAGTTAAAGCCACATATGCAGCTGGTTAGCCATTTTTAAAATAGTCAAATGGATGGTTAGCCATCTATGCATCTGGTTAAACTACTGGCTAATCACAATTGGTAAAGCCAGCTGAATGGGTGTTTAGCCATCTGTGAAGTTGGTTAAACTAGTGGCTAATCACAATTGGTAAAGCCAGCTGAACGGGTAGTTAGCCATCTGTGAAGCGGGTTAAACTAGTGGCTAGCCAGACTTAAAGCTTGATGAGGCAGCGGAGAATTTCAGTTGATGTTAGAACAAAACTGCTGACCTAAATCCCTCGTAATGAAATCTCTCGTCAGACTTTCCGAATTTGCATTTCTAGGTATGATTTTATGAACGCTTTCCATGTGGACAAGGTTCCTTGAGATGTTGAATGTTCTTGAAGAGCAATAAAATCGAGGAACGACTCGTTTTCAATCTGTTTGACTAGAATATTTAGGCGTGTGGTGGGTAGTTTCTGCTTAATTTGGAGTAGAAAGCCTGTGGGATGATGAGAGCGAGTGGTGGTATTGGTATGGAATGGAGTGATGAAATCAGTGGGTATGATTGGGGCTCCACCCTGTGTCTGCTTCTTCACAATTTCTCATTATTATTCGGGTTTCACCCAGGTAAATGCTACCGGATAGGGTGCTTACCATTTCACTTTTTCATTTGAAATTTAATTTCTTATGAGTATAAACAATTTCAAATAGTAAATCCTACACATTTAGCTTAGTACTTGCGTGCATAAACTGAAATGAAATTTTTACTGAAAGTTTTGTCGATTTTCATTAATTTTGGCCACCACCCCTTTTACCATAAGCAGGACTTGATGGTGTTTGGCAACACAGTAAAATAAAAACCGTCCGTGGCTCCATTATCCTTATACAAAAGCCATAAATCTGTTGTTGCTTTAAAGTAAAACTAAATACCGTAATCGTAATTCTTTGGCCTGAAACAGTTGAGTTCAAAGACTGGACAAACTTCATAATCTTTCCAAAGAATCATTCCTCACAGCTACAGCCTTGGAGACCTATCCGGAACATCTAAGCTGAATGAAACTGTTTCTCATTAATGTGCAGAATTTCTCATTATTATGCAAAGTTTCTCATTAATATGCAGAGTTTCTCATTAATATCCAGAGTTTCTGATTAATATTCAGAATTTCTCATTAATATTCAGCGTTCTCATCTTCGATGTTGAGAAAGAATATTCGGACGCATTTGCCATTTTCCATCCTGACGTCGCGGTGATGCTGAGCCAGCATCCAGCTTCCGAATCCATAGGCCAGTGTCGGTATTCCTGAAACAGTTTCTCTTTTATTAATGCTATGTTTATGGGTCACTGCTTGATACGATGCTGGCAGGTGAAGTTCAGTTAAGCAAAAAGTCAAACCCATATTATTACCTCAGTATTATTACTATTATTATTATTATATTATTATTATTATTAATTATTGCATCTATTATCTAAACAATTTCAGTAACTTTACATCTGTAAACAATTTTTACCTCTGCCTCTGTATAAATAGTGTTACCTTCATCACTGTAAACAATTGTTACAAGTACCTTTAGCTCTGTAAACATTTTACTCTTACCTCTGTAAACAACTGCATTACCTCTGTAAACAACTGTGTAACCTTTGTAAGCATATTACTGCTACCTCTGTAAACAATTGTATTACCTCTGTAAACAATATGTTTAACCTTTACTCTGTAAACAATTGTATAACCTTTACCTCTGTAAAAATATGTTACCTTCAATTATTATGTTACCTTCAATTAATGTGTTACGTTCAATTATCGATACAGAGTCTTTCAACAGATTTTAAAATATTTCTTTCCCAATTACTTTTCCCATGACGACCTGACCTACATTTTGAAGACCTCACCTAGATTAATGACCTTCAGCACCCTGTAGAAGTTGTTCTCTAGTTCAAGGTCTTGTGGAGGTCGTTTAGTACAGTGGTACTTGATGTATGGAAAGCATCCAGTTCGGAGGATGTGGTAGTTTACGCCATCGACCAACCAGTTGAAGTGGGACTCACCAAATTGGTCATTCTCAACGCTTCGGTACCTGAAATTATGAAAGCGATCTAAAGTTTGTGTGAATTTTCATAATAATAGTAATAAAAAAACTGATAATTATAAATTAATAATAATAAATAATAATAGTAGTAATAATAATAAAATAATAATGATAAATAAAAATAATAACGCTTCAGAAGCAAGATTTCGCTTTTCACAGCACTTTCATGAAGACTAGCCATCCCAGAAAATGCCATCCCATAATTTTTTTAATCCAGAGGGTTCATATGTACCTCTGGTAAAAGAAAATAGTAACAATAATAATAATAAGGCAGTGAAAACTGGGATAAGGTCTGATTTTTCAGAGATCAGATATTTTCTACTCTTAACTTCATTTTGTAATTCCTGAGGATCATTTTAACCGGGAATAAAAGCAAAAATTGTAACAACAATGATCCAGAATTTGTAGTATTTATATAATAATTCTAATACACCAGACACTTGTTATAATGCTGTTTTGGAAGTCATATAAAAGCCACATGATAAAGGAGTTGTGTGATAATAATTATTATTATTACATTGTCATCATTATTACTATTGATACTATTTCTATTATTATTTTTATATTATTATTATTACAATTATTATTCTGCATTTATGAATCGCCACTACCAAATGATTAAGCACCTATCGATGGCACTGAGCAATTGTGAGTGAAGGACTTGCTCAAGGTCCCTACACAGCAACTGTCTCAACGGAGGAGGATTGAACCCATCCATACTCTCTACACATTACAAGGTGAACGCTCTAACCAATTGGCTACCATGACCCTCTGCACAGTACAAAGGAAAATTGATGACAATGATGACGATGTTCTACCTAACTAGGAAAGATGTCCAGTGAGGATGACTGCGCTGACGAAGGTGATTCGTCAGAACTTCCGAGGCCTTTGGCCGCGATGGACGGCTTAATAAAATCCGAAAAGCCTTCTTCAGATATCTGTACATCAAGTACGACCTGTTTAGCAGAAATAAAAGACGCCGTTCCAAAAGTCATTCACAAATACTCCAACTATTATAGGATGAAAGAATCTTGGTAGGCGACAAAAAGGTGGCGCATAAATTAAAAATTACTCCATGTGTGTATAATCGTTGTATACAGTGTAATGCACATGCGTCTGTCAGCTGTTATAATTACTTACTTACTTACTTAAACGTAGCCGGCGTCTTTTAACACGAGGCATTTAATTGAAGTATATCTTCTGCATCGATTTCACCCTTCAACGATTTTGGACTTCGATCTACAAATCCTCAACAGTTTTATTTTAAGAAAAGCCGAATATTTTGAATTCAGAGTTTAAAGACATTAAGTTATTGAAACTATAAACACCTCCATCACAAAACACAACGGCGACCTTGACCACCTCATGCGACAAATTTCTTTGGCGCAATATTAAAGTAAGTAAGTTGACTTTTCAAACTTAACTTTTAATGCCTCTGACAAGTAAGCGCTTCAGCTCCCATGCAAGACAAATTGTGACCCCTACGTTAGAAAAATTTGGGTCATAGATAGGCTAAAATCCGAGGTCTGCTGGGAAGGAAGGAGGAAAATTCAGTCATTCATGGTAACAGTTCTGGCGCTGAACAATTTCCGAGATTTACATCACATTACATAACATTTTCACAAGAACATTCTGCAAGGATTACTTATTGCAGGAAAAAACTTTTCAAGAAAACAGTTACAACCAAACGGTTGCTTTTGTGTAGAACTAACAACTGAATGTTAAAATGTCTGATTTGGGCGAGATAGAGCAAGGTCTTCAGCGTTTGGCCCCGTTGTTGGCCTACCCACCGTGATGATCCCCTAATTGATAAAATATTTTGAAACTAAATATCGGTTCTTCTTTTGGCACGATGTTAGAAATTTCTTACAGCGTGGTTTTTGGCATAACGGGCATTATGTCTGGCAGTCACCAGATGGCAAACGACAATGGAATCCGTTGAATATGACGTAATTCGAGTTTTAAATCCAACATGGCGAACACCATGAACATGGTGAAAGAGCCATAAACGAGGAAATTGAATCGTTAAACTGTCAATTTCACAAGTTATGAAATTTATTTGTTGCTTGATATGGTGATCTAGTTTTAGCAGCGACAAATCGGGTATGTAAAATGCAACCCTCTTCTGAAAGGTTAGGATTTTCTGTTGCCCTAAAATACCCAATCACAAGTCTTTTCTGTGCCGGGATTCGGATGTTCGAATCGCCCTGAATGAAATCTAATCCTAGAACTCCTATAGCGCCACTGTAATAATGCACTAGGTGTCGATGTTGACCTGACGTAACGTAACCCTTATTGTTTGTTTCTCTTCAGAATGTGTGTGCGCAATATATCTTTAAATTAGGCAAATCCTTTACGGTACAATATCAATACGGAAAAACCTGTACTGTCGCTAGCGGGCAGAGGTAAAATGCTGATTTGCTGATTGCTGAATGGCGACGGGTAAAATGCTGATCAGAAAAATGCTGATTAGTCATGCTGATTAGTGGGTAAAATGCTGATTGGCAAAACGCTGATTGTACATATGCTGTTTGGTGGTTGGTGGGTACAAGGCTGTTAGAAAAATGGTGGATTTCAATTAGCTTTTGTTAATATAAACAATATTGAAACCAACAAAGTGTGTGGATGCATATATGAGAGTACATATGCTTGTGGGTGTGCATATATGCCTGCGGGAGGGTTGATATTTATGCCTGATACCATGAGTGTAAGTAAGTTGTTATACATGTATGGGTGAAAGTGTGTACACGTGAGTGTCTGAATATAGGTAAGTAAGGATGTATGCATATGACTGCTGATGAATTAGCTGTATTTGCGCCTGCTTGAATACCAAAACTTGTCATGCACCTAAAGTTTAATCCACGGAATCTTATATAGGTACATAGGATTAAACTTGGGTAATATTATCTTGATAGCAGTTAAGTATTAGTTAAGAAAAATTACAACAGTTTTGTGCGTACAGGATTTAGTTAAGTTACCATAGCATTCAGAATGATGGCTAACAGACTGCTTATCTACTTTTTGTGTTACTACCCAGGGGACCCGGGTAGCGGGGTCTGTTGTCCCCTTTTGGGTCTCCTGAGTAGCCAGACTTTGATCTATTAATACTGTATGCTTTGAGGTATTTGTGAAACGTTTGGTTACTGAAATAAATTATATGTCTTATATTATATATACTTGCCGGGAATTAGCATTTGTTAATTAAAACAATACTGAAATCAACAAAGTTTATTGACTTTTTTGATCACTACTTGCTTAGATTTCAATCAGCATTTTACCCTTTGATTTGCTGATTTGGCTTTTAGGTAAAATGCTGATGAATCAGCACTTTCCAATCAGCATTTTACCTGTCACCAATCACCAAATCAGCATTTTACCCATGCCCTGGCCGCCGCCTAATTGCATAGAAATAGAGTGCTACGACGGTGGGTCGGTGACAGTCGTCGACAAGGTAAACATGATGTTGGCTGTAGTAGGTAGGTCGTAGCACTCTATTTCTATGCAATTCGGGGGCGGCCATGATGTTTACGTTGTGCACGGATACCACTGACCCACCGTAAGGCTTTACTAGTGTAGAAATAAAGCAGTGCTGATGGTTAAGTTTTGATTTTCCTTTCAGGTGGCGCAATGGAAAAAGGAATTCTAGGTGTTAAGAAGGATCCTAAGAATCCGATGTTGTTCACCTTTTCCGGTGGAGACGGTTGGCCGTCAAGCGATTCCGAGGACTCCGATTACACTCCAGAAGCTTCTTCCGTCAAACCCAGGAAACGTCGAGGAGAAGGGTTAGTTCTAGGATCATCGTTCAAAACTACGACCACTTTAAGATGAGAAATTTGGTATTTGCTTTCTTCTAATGACTTGTAAAGCACCGTTATCATTACAAAGTTACCACCAATTAGCATTTTCCTGCCAATTACTGATTACAATTAGTTAGCACGTTTTTTCCCGATTCTGGATCGTATTACTCGGAAATATTTGTTGAGCTTGTGACATTATATGTATGCATTATATATAGAGATATATTAAAAATTTGTGGCATTGCGTTATGTGTTTTGAAGTTGTTTCAGAATATTCCTTGAATTCATCCAAATGCTTAGATTGATTTTAAGCAAATTTCAATAAAATGCGCTTAAAAATGATGATTTTTCAAAATTTAAATCGGTTATGTGAACGAAATGCCGATTCCAATTAATCAGATTACTGTAGTATCCTATGCGGTGCTATCTGGTTTCCGGATCAAGATTCGGTTACTCCCTAGTTATGATAATGTCTAACACATCAGCTGATGGACACTTGGCATGAAAGTCAAAGGTCAAAACTTGTAATCCATTGGAAAAGCCAGTTCGAAATCTTGATTCATCAGATTTAAATTGATGCGTAAGTATGTGTTAAAACAAAACACCAACTCTAACCCAATCACTTTGTTTGTTTGTATTTTTAGCAGCAACAGTCGTAGGTCATCGCCACGGAAACCTCAGGACGCCAAGAAACGAAAAACCGGCCGGCCATCTAAAGTGCCCCCTGTCAGTGCCGACAGCACGTTGCCAAGCGACCGCAGCACGACCGACGTCGTCGTGGCAACCAGCACGCAGACAAGTGAACCTGATCTGCTGAAGCTTAAGATCGGCAAGAAACCGAGTTTGATCGAAATGACAGACGATCTTGATCGATGGGGTCGACTTCTGCCGTCGTTTATCCTCTTGAAGATTTTCAAGACCATTGTAGATGCAGATGGACCGCTGCCTATTCTATGTCGGTACGCTAATCTATTCTAACCTATTCTATTCTAATCTGTTCTGTTCTAATCTCATAGGCGCTGTCTTTTGCTTTTGTCTCTGTGTGCATGGGTCTTTTGTCTTTGGGTGCATGGGTCCTCCCTCCCTTCCTCCTACCCCTTTCCCTTCCCCTCCCTCCCCCTTTCTGCTCCCTTTAAGTAGGTGAGTTTTAGCAGATTTTCAGAGAAATTGTTTTCTTGTCAAGGGTTACAAAGTTAGAAACGTATTGGAAATCGGTGACGTTCGGACATTCCGATGTTATTATTTATTTATTATTCTAAATAATAAATAAATAATTTATTTATGTACTGGTTGTGACTGTGAGATCATGCAATGTTGGGTATTTGTTTTTCAGTTGTACTTCTCAAGTTGTGAGATTACTTAGGTGTAAAAAATTTGAATTTAAGGTCCGAATTCTTCTGGGTGCCATGCACCCATTGAACTTTCTATTTGGGTGCACTCGCACCCAAGGCTCCCAAGGAGTGTGCGGCTATGTCTAATCTAATATTTTCTATTCTATTCTAATCGAATCACTTTGATGGTGTCATTATTGTGATATACCAGAAGTGATTGTTTGAGGTATCGTTGTGTTTCATTCCTTCACACTGCATTCTTTCACATTACCTTACATTCCTTAAGACCTTAACATGTGTAGCCTTACATTCCTCCACATTTCATTTCTTCACATGACCTTATATTCCTTCACGTTACATTCTTTCACGTTACCGTACAGTCCTTAACATATCCATACATTCCTTCACAATGCATGGTTTCACATGACGTTACATTGCTTAACATATCCAAACATTCCTTCACATTACATTCTTTCACGTTTTTCCTTTACATTACTGTACAATGCGATGCCTGCGTTTGTGTTTCGTGAAGGGTGGCGAGAGTCAATCGACTTTGGAACGACATGTCGAAGCAGTCGATCCTGTGGCGCAAGGTCGATCTTTCCTTTGGTTGGATCACTCAGGAGGAGCGAGTGTTGGAGCAAATCATCGACTCAAAGAACCTTACGCAGCTCAGGGAAGTGAATCTGGCCGGGTGGAAGAACCTAACGAATAACGGAGTCCAGGTGAGATAACCAGTTGGGTCAAGTTGTGCTAGATCAGGTGAGGTCAAGTGGAGTCAGGTGAGGTCAAGTGGAGTCAGGTGAGGTCAAGTGGAGTCAGGTGAGGTCAAGTGGAGTCAGGTGAGGTCAAGTGGAGTCATATGAGGTCAAGTGGAGTCAGGTGAGGTCAAGTGGAGTCATATGAGGTCAAGTGGAGTCATATGAGGTCAAGTGGAGTCATATGAGGTCAAGTGGAGTCATATGAGGTCAAGTGGAGTCAGGTGAGGTCAAGTGGAGTCATATGAGGTCAAGTGGAGTCAGGTGAGGTCAAGTGGAGTCAGGTGAGGTCAAGTGGAGTCAGGTGAGGTCAAGTGGAGTCATGTGAGGTCAAGTGGAGTCATGTGAGGTCAAGTGGAGTCAGGTGAGGTCAAGTGGAGTCATGTGAGGTCAAGTGGAGTCAGGTGAGGTCAAGTGGAGTCATGTGAGGTCAAGTGGAGTCATGTGAGGTCAAGTGGAGTCAGGTGAGGTCAAGTGGAGTCATGTGAGGTCAAGTGGAGTCATGTGAGGTCAAGTGGAGTCAGGTGAGGTCAGGTGAGGTCAAGTGGAGTCAGGTGAGGTCAAGTGGAGTCAGGTGAGGTCAAGTGGAGTCAGGTGAGGTCAAGTGGAGTCATGTGAGGTCAAGTGGAGTCATGTGAGGTCAAGTGGAGTCAGGTGAGGTCAGGTGAGGTCAAGTGGAGTCAGGTGAGGTCAAGTGGAGTCAGGTGAGGTCAAGTGGAGTCAGGTGAGGTCAAGTGGAGTCATGTGAGGTCAAGTGGAGTCATGTGAGGTCAGGTGAGGTCAAGTGGAGTCAGGTGAGGTCAAGTGGAGTCGGGTGAGGTCAAGTCGGGTCAGGTGAGGTTGGGTGCATTTTAATAAAGATAGAATGATAATAAATATAATTAAAATTTTAAGTAATTAATTATTAGACATTAAATAATTATAATATTAAATACAATCATAATTATAACAATTATTATTCTTTTGTAGTAATAATGAATTGTTGTTTGCTTCAAACAGCTTCTTGCTGAAAACTGCCCGATGCTCACCTGGGTCAAACTGTCTGGGACTCGTGTCAACAGCGCAGGAGTCAGTTATCTCATTGACAAATGTCCGGACCTCAACAGCTTTGATCTCTCGGCGATGAAGGTAATCTTCTGCTAATCTAATCAAATCTTCTGCTAATCTCATCCAATCTAATCGTAGAACTTCTATGGTGCCACTGCGCTAATTATGCACGGGACATGACTGAAGTACTCAGGAGATCATTACGATAACAACAGCAGTTATTGGTATTGGTGGGCCAAGTGGTTAGAGCGCACGCCTTGATGATATTCGCTTATTGTTTATAAAGTAAACACAGGCTGACAAACCACAGCATGGAACAAAGTTAGACAGAGTTTTGAGAAGTAGATTACGCATCACGGAGGGTACGGGTTCGATTTTCCTTCACTGAGACGGTTACTGTGTATGGACCTTGAACAAGTCCTTCACTCACAATTGCTCAGCACCATCGATTGATGATTCGTCATTAGACATAGTGGCACTTAATAATTACAGAGTAATAAATATGAATATTAATAATATAAATGAATATGCTCCTCTGATTGGCCGCTTCCAACTAATGATTATGCATGACCAATGAGGTCACTGTTTCAGCACTTAATTCAGAGTAAATTTAAATATACCGTAAACAGCTGCTCGTTTAAACTAACGGCTTCAACGGGATTAAAATAATTTAGTTAGGTGGCGAAAACAGACTTAAAATGAAAGACCTTGATGGATTGAAACGAGCCAATTTACTTAGGAGCAGAAACCCTGCCTTAGATTCTGGTAACATATTCCTTGTGTTCTGCTTTGTGTTTCGCTACTGTGGCCCATCTAGCAATTGACCACATTACTTAGCCACAACTTCACAACAGAGGAGCTTAACAGGTTTAAGACTTCACAACAGACTTTGCACAACTTACCAAATGCTCGAAGGAACTTTCAAATTGTGTTCAAACCATGTTAGAACAGGCAGCTTCTAGGGTTAACATAAGCCAGGCCAGGTGGAGCGAGCAGATCATCATCCAAATATTAAGCACAGTAATAGTAATTATAATTTTTTTTATTGAATGTTGTGTTTTTAATGAGGTTGTTTAGTGAGGCAGAAAAATGTAATTTCCATTTGGTTTTTGTTATTTTGTACCTAAGGTATATTGTATTGACCGATGGAATTATGTATTTTTACTGAGGTGGAGACTCAGGGTTTAAAAGTGTTTTCCTGGAGAATAGAAAGAAAATTGTTTCTGTTATTTTTAATGTCGTTAATCTGTTACTGAACATTACTATCGACAACTGGGTGTCTATCCCTATATGGCTGTCCCTATATGGATAGTCCTTATATGGCTGTCCCTATATGGATGTCCCTATATTGCTGTCCCTATGTGTCTGTTCCTATATGTCTGTCCCTTATGTGTCTTAACAGTGTGGGGGCGTGGTGGCTCAGTGGTAAGTTCGGCGCCGTGTGACCGGAGGGTTGCAGGTTCGAATCCCACTCTAGTCACTGCGTATGGACCTTGGGCAAGTCCTTCACTCGCAATTGCTCGTGGCGCTTCGGCGTGAAAATTCCGGCACAGTATCAAATGCTGTAGTCGGGAGCGCCTCTGAGTAGTAGTTGACTTCGAGAGGCGCTATAGAAATATCCGGAATAAATAAATAAAGTCGGACACAGCTAGACCGTTAGTTGTAAAGGAGCTAAGTAAATGAAGCATGGTTTTGTAAACGTAGACCGATGCCCCACATGGAAAAGCCTTGCACCATCTTCTGGAGTCGCGAGGGAACAAGGTCCGCTCGCTCAACATGTCCTTCAACGCACTCAAGAACTTCAACTCCACGATGAAGCTCATCGCGGTAGGACCAGCGCTCGACTCTTGTTACCAATGTTACGACTAACGTTACTCATGTAATAAACACCACTATCTAACGATGTGGCATTGTGAGTGAAGGACTTGCTCAAGGTCCCTACACAGTAGCCGTCTCAGAGGAGAAGGATCAAAGCTGTACTCTCCTTGTTACAAGATGAGTACTCTGGCCACCATGTCCATCGGCCACCATGTCCATCAGCCACCATGTCCCACTTACTTAGTAACTTCTATAGCGCCAATGTCTTATGCACAAGGATCAATTGATGGCACACCAAAAAAACAAACCACATATATTTGTATATACGGTGTGGGAATTGTGGAAAAGAGACTGAGGTAGGGGCAGAACATTTTATCCGTATTTTTCAAACTGATTTCAACGAAATTTGAAAGCAGTTGATTTCAACGCTAGCAAATTTGCCAGTCAGACTCGAATCAAAATTAGTTCCTTTGTTGAGAAAATTCAAAACTGCATACGTGATACACCAAGGAAAATTTCTTCTCTTTGTCAGAGACTCAGAGTCAAATATCACACTAGCACAACTGAGGAGTTGGAAACGATCCTTCTAGCGTGTACAATGAAGACTTAACTGGGGATCCTAAGAAAGACTGGGGGTTGAACCCCCAACCCTCTGACAATTCGCACCCTGTGTATATACATATATATATATATATATATCTTTCTGGAATAGGTTTCCTAGCAGCCTCCGAAATGGACTTTATGGGTATTCTTTGCCCCTTTTGCACAATCGTTTGAAAACCATTCTTTTCATTTTGTGGTTTCGTGTTGTCAGTTTGAGAGTGTCTCTGAGGAGTAGTTTCTCTTGAAGTGGCTCAATACAAGTGTACAAATGCGATTGAAATATATAACATATACCTATATTATTTATTGTAATCTATATATATATATATATATATATATATATATATATATATATATATATATATATATATATATATATATATATATATATATATATATATATATATATATATATATATATATATATATGGAGATGGTATTGTTGATCTGTATGTGTTGTCATTGTAACACAGAGCACGTGCTCTCAGCTCAAGGTCTTGGACATCAGCAATGTCCAGTTCACCTCTGACCTCGTCATGTTCGACATCGAGAAGATGCAGACATGTTGCATGCGACTCCAGATCCTGAGACTCAGCAATGCCCCATTCCGCGTCAGCCACGCCTCGCCCAAGGAACAGGTAACTACAGTCAATACCACCAGTCGTAGGTATGGTGTGATTAGATAAGTTCAATCAAGGTAAGGTAAGTTCAATAACGTAAGGTAAGGTTAGCTGTTTTGACGATGGACTTGAGATCTATGGTAGATCAGAAATTTTAACTGAAACACTGTGGACAATTTACCACTTTTGTAGTCAAAATTTATCACATCATAGTTGAATTTACCACTTTGTTGTCTAATTTACCACTTTATAGTTGAATTTCTACTTTGTAGTCAATTTTACCACTTTATAGTTGAATTTAGTACTTTGTAGTCAATTTTACCACTTTATAGTTGAATTTACGACTTTGTAGTCAATTTTACCACTTTATAATTCGAATTTACTACCTTGTAGTCAATTTTACCAGCTCTGGTGTTCATTTCTATCACTACAGATTGCGTCTCCGGGGTTTCCCGACCTCCAAGAACTCGATCTCGGGATCAGTGGCTCCGGTCGAGGCATTGGATGCGAGGTGTCCAACAACTTCCTACACAGGTAAGGCGGTTTTCGTTGTACGACCCGCTCTCTTCACGAACAGCAGCTATCGACTGTGATTTTTAGAACTGTTTATAATATTGCACCAATTCTTTTTGCTCACATTGTGCTACCTTTGCAGTATTGTATGACTGTTGTTAAGTGCGAGCCTTTGTGTGACGCTAATAAAGATGACCTTCTTACTTGTTCATTACTTACATGGGGCGTGGTGGTTTGGTGGCTCCGTGGTAAGCTCGGTGCCTTGTGACCAGAGGGTTGCAGGTTCGAATCCCACTCTAGCCGCTGCGTACGGACCTTGGGCAAGTCCTTAACTCGCAATTGCTCGTGGCACTTCGGCGTGAACAGTATCAAATGCTGTAGTCGGGAGCGCCTCTGAGTAGTAGTTTACTTCGAGAGGCGCTATAGAAATATCCAGAATAAAAACATGTTGCTGCCTCCAAAGAATGGAATCGCCTGTTAATGTCTGTTTAATGGTCAAACTCTATCTCTTCCTTTAAGAAATGCCTCAAAACTCACTATTTCTCATGGGCTTACAAACATCTGGATACCTAACTGCTCTTCAACTGGTGACTGACTAACTGCGCCTCCGATTCGCATTTCTGTGTGACTTTCCACGCTTTAAAAATGTTTATAATAATGATACCTAGCTGAGCAGTTGATATGGAATTTGTCAATTTCTAATAATAGAATAAGATATTTATAATTGATCTGTTTGTAGAATTCTAAAGCGGTCGTATGGTCTTAAGTCGTTGGATATCCGCGGCTGTACAAGTGTAACCTGTGAGAGTCTGCAGAGCCTTCCGATCACGGACTTAGAAAAATTGTTCATCTCGAGTAGCTCTGCAGCGAAGTACGAGGGTATCGAGATCATCATGACCAAGGTAATCTAATCCTATCTAATCTTATCTAATCTTATCTAATCTTATTTAATCTTATTTAATCTTATTTAATCTTATTTAATCTGATATGATCTGATCTGGTCTTAAGACTTCCTATGTGCTGTTATCGTGACAAAGGAATTATCTTAAAGGACCCCAGGTCATGACCTCGGGTACAGTGTGTAATTTATATCCTAAGGTAAGGAAAGGTATGGTATGGTAAAGAAAGGTATGGTATGGTATGGGATGGAAAGGTAAGGTGTGGTATGGTAAGGTATGGGATGGAAAGGTAAGGTATGGTATGGAAAGGTATGGGATGGAAAGGTAAGGTGTGGTATGGTAAGGTATGGGATGGAAAAGTAAGGTATGGTATGGTAAGGTATGGGATGGAAAGGTAAGGTATGGGATGGTAAGGTATGGGATGGAAAGGTAAGGTATGGTATGGTAAGGTATGGGATGGAAAGGTAAGGTATGGGATGGGATGGAAAGGTATGGGATGGAAAGGTAAGGTATGGGATGGGATGGGATGGAAAGGTATGGTAAGGAAGGTATGGTATGGTAAGGTATGGGATGGAAAGGTAAGGTGTGGTATGGTAAGGTATGGGATGGAAAAGTAAGGTAAGGTATGGTAAGGTATGGGATGGAAAGGGTAGGACGAGGCAGTGTAGCCGGCCGTTCTAAACAATCGAACTCCGAGTCCCTCTGGGGGTTTGAAGGATTCAGTCCGTCAGAGCATTTATATAGCTCCCTCTCAAAGATAACTTCTCAGAGGCACTTCTGGCCCAACCTCAGCAGGAAAGAACAGTTTTCAAGTGTGTGCAGAATCCACAGGTAAGACAACACTCAGATCCAAAGGGAGTCTGTTCCACGTGGATCCAAAGAGGAGTCTATTCCACGTGGATGCAAAGAGGAGTCTGTTCCACGTGGATTCAAAGGGAGGCTGTTCCACATGGATCCAAAGAGGAGTCTGTTCCACGTGGATCCAAAGGGAGTCTGTTCCATGTAGATCCAAAGGGTAACTCTGTTCCATGTCAATGGATAGATACCGAAAGGGCGACACTTAGGGCTTGTTTCCCTTCAACACAAACACGACAACCTCTGTCCCAAAAACCAGGCACCCATTTTTTCGGTCCACTTGTATTGAAATCCACCACTCTTCGGTAGTGCCAGTGCAAAGCCGGGAGAAAGGAGGAGGGCAACGCCTATCATCTTTGTTATGACACAGTGTCGTTAATCAGCAACTAACCAATTTGTTTTGAACAGTTGACGTCGCATTTCTGGACAAACTTGCTGACAGGTAAATTGTCAGGTGTGTTGTTGCTGACCCTAGCCTTGATTCACTCCCACAGGAATCTTCTTGTCCGTAATTCTGGACGACTTGCGTGGGAGTTTAAGAGTTCTCTTTATTTACGCACCATGCAGACATTGAAGAATTTCTCAGATCGGTCTTTGAGCCGAATACTAGTCGCCGTATATGCAAGGATGCGTAAAAAATCCAATGAAGCGTGTGATTGTTCATTCTGTCACGCTTGGCTGAATAGACAATTGGTATTAAGTGTGGGAATATGACTGCTTGCTTCGATGACAAAAGTAGCGTGATAAACTACCCTGCTTTGTCTGTCAATTCCTTCCTTGCAAATTGGTTTTGGTATATTCGGCTTCAAATTGGTAAGAAAGGAAGAGCAGTCCCTTAAGTTACTAGCCCTAAGGCAGCCATGGGTATGATATGGTCACGACTTCATTTTCTTAGCCTCGGCATACAACACCGGGTGTCACTCATCTTCCCACCGACATTCTACTCATTACAGCTGAGATGGGTAGGGGGCGCAAGTGGAGCTGAAATATCAAAACAGATAGCTGCCTTCCAAAATGGAGATTTGAACCCCTGACCCCGGGATTGATAATTCGCTTGCTAACCTCTGGACTATCGCACATCCCATACCAATAGTAATTATAATAATAATAGTAATGATTATAGAATAATAGTAATAATAGTGATGATAATGGTAATAAAAATAATATTGTTTATAATAATAGTGATAATATTAATACTAAATAATGAGGTCTAAATCATCAGCTGATTTTGTTTATCCAGTGGCAGCACAGTTTGATCGTACTTGACCTATCTTGGAACATCTACCCAGGTATGTCGCTTGATATGGCGATGAAGAAACTGTCTAGTGACCCGACCAAATCGAAGCTGGAGAATCTCGACCTCAGGGGAACGCAGATCTCTTGCGCGCGAGTCCAGTAAGAACACTAAGACCACCTTCAGAATATTATTATTATCATTACTATTATTATATCTTTTTTGCCCCGAGGTATACAGGATCCCTCAGGGATTTGAATATAAGCTGATGTAGAAATAAAGTGTCCTAATAACCCTATTCGTCTGTTTCCTCGCTGGCGAATGTGCCATTGAAAGCCACCGCTTTAAAACGCTGTATCGTTAGCGATAGGCTTTGATAAGCGGTTCCTGTGGGTTCCCGTAACGGTACACAGCTTTTGTTCCAGGTCTGAAAGGAAAGTCTTGCCTTCATTGATCAGGCCCAGGGTTTATTATTATTATTATTATTACAATTTAAAATTTGTATGTTATTTTTATTACTAATGTTATAACTGTTATTATTATTAGTATTATTGTTATTACGCATTTATGCAGATGTCCTGGGTTCGATCCTCCTCCTCTGAGACGGTTGTTGTGTAGGCTGTAGGGCATTGAGCAAGTCCTTCACTCACAATTGCTCAGTGCCATCGATTGATGCTTGGTCGTTAGATAATGCATGCATAATGAAATTAGTAATAACAAATAAAAGTATTTATATTATATTAATAGATAGTTACCTGACAGTGTAGGAAAACTTGGTTAAGTTGATCTTTTGGGGGGTGCTATATTTACACTTGGCGCAGAGCACAATTAGAGCTTGTTACGTTCCTGGCTTACGGACTGATCTTCTGAATGCTTGGCTTGGTTCTGGTGTGCCATCGGTTGATTGCCTTCTGCATTTCTGCATTAGACACAAGCACTATAGAAGTTACTAATTAATAATAATAATAGATTTGGTTTGATTGTAGGTCAATCCTTGAGGGTTGCCCCCGCCTCAACTGCCTCCATCTCGACTCGTGTCGCGGTCTTCCGCGAGGAATGAAGAAGGAATATTCCGGGTCAAATGTTGTCCTGCTACGTCAGGACATCGCCTCCCTAGTGGCCCAGGCAGAGAAGGACGAGGTCAACACCACTCGTGACCTCTGCCTTCTTCCATAAAGATCACAGCGCACCTGTCTTTGGGGGATCGTCCATAGAGATTATCCGCAACAGTTATCCTTTTATACTCTTTGTGAAATTTCAATGACCCCTTTGTTCTTCCATATTGTGGACAGTCTCCCTAGGCAGGTGGTGGGTGATTGGGCAGTAGGTGTTTTGGACGGTTGTTAGGGGTGTTATTGCAGACGGTCCTTTGTTTTTTTGTTGTTAAATGTGAACACTGCTTTTAACTGACTCTGTGTCATTTTTGTTATCGATTAATTCAAGCGTGGGCTAGCCAAACTCTCTTTAGAAGAACCTCGCAGTTAAAGTTGGAGTCCGCTGCACAACTGGAAGAACTGAACGTTGAAGAAACCGAATTGCATTTCTAAGTCGACCGAAATGTTTGCACTGTTAAAAATCTTGTTTTATTAACTCATGTCGGCTGTTATATTATGTATGCATGTATGTCTGACTGTATGTCTCTGTCTGCCTGCCTCTGTATGTCTCTGTCTGTCTGCCTTTCGGTGTGTCTGTGTCTCTGTCTCTGTATGCCTGTTTGTATGTCTCTGTCTGTCTCTCTGTCTCTGTATGTATCTGTCTGTATATATATATATATATCTCTCTGTCTGTATGTCTTTCTGTCTGCATCTCTGTCTATGTCTATCTCTTACAACACGACTGTAAGAATTGGGTCAGGTTAACTAAAGGATTGGGTCAGGTTGACTTTAGAATTGGGTCAGATCAACTAAAGGATTGGGTCAGGTTGACCAAAGGATTGGGTTAGGTCGATTGTAAGAACTGGGTCAGATTGACTAAGGAATTGGGTCAGATTGTCAGTAGGAATTGTGTGAGATTGACTAAGAAATTGGGTCAGATTGACTTAAGAAATTGGGTCAGATTGACTTAAGAACTGGGTCAGATTGACTAAGAAATTGGGTCAGTTTATGATGCAAGCGAAGATCATTCTTCGTGGTTACTTAATGACGTCTGAGTGACGGTTTGATTGGCTGCCTCTGCCCAATGTGTATTTTCCCCCAGACTTGCCGCGTCTTGCCTTGCTTCAAAATTTAATTCACCTTGTCACCTTGTGCTGTCAGCTCGTGGAGCTCTAGCGATCGTCCTGGTGAACACACTCCACCGTCTCCTATTCGATGACAAGTCTCTCAATTCCGCCAAATTCATGCCAGTTACATCTTGTATCTCATCCATCCATCTCCTCCTTGGGCGACCCAGTCTTCTCCTCCCCTCACCGCACGCCAGCATCATTTCCTTCTCCAGACCATCAGATCGCATAACATGTCCAAAGAACCTTAGCTTCATTCTTGTCGCAGTTTGTTTTAACGACTCTTCATTCTCAACTCCAATCTCCTCTCGTATTGATTCGTTCGTTCTTTTCTCAGTCCAAGATATTCTCAGCATCTTCCTCCATATCCACATTTCACAAGCGTTAACCTTATTTTCCATGTTCTTTGTCATTGTCCACGTCTCGCAACCGTACAGTACCGTAGGAAAGATTAGTGCTCTCACGAGCCTTTTTTTGGTTTCTATGCTCACATGTTTGTCTTTCCATATCTTTTCCAGTCCGGTCATTGCAGCTTTCCCTATAGCAATCCTTCGTTTTATTTCTGGATCACACTTTCCCTCCTTTCCAACCAGTGATCCTAGGAAAGTGAAGCTTTCTACCACCTCTATTTCCTCTCCGTCTATCTCAAAACTATCCCAATCTGCTGTTGTCATGACCTTTGTCTTCTTTATGTTGAAGTATAAACCAGCTTTTTCACTTTCTCTCCTGACCCTTCTTATCAGTTCTGCCAGATCCTCTTTTCTTTTTGCCATTAATGTTGTGTCATCCGCGTATCTAAGGTTATTCAGTGTCTTTCCAGCAATTTTTACTCCCTCAATTGCCCCCTCCAGTTCTGCCTTTCTCATTATTCTTTCAGCATATAGATTAAACAGGAATGGAGACAAGATGCATCCCTGCCTCACTCCTTTATTGATTCTGAAATTGTCAGTGTCTCCGTATTCTGTTCTTATCACCGCTATCTGGTCTTCATATAAACCCTTTAGTAACATTATCAGGTGTTTCGGAATTCCCATTTCAAGCAGGGTTTTCCACATTAAATCATGGTTAATGCAGTCGAATGCCTTGCTATAGTCAATGAAACAGATGTGAACCTCCTGTCCATACTCCCTTTGTCTCTCCATTATCCACCTCATGTTGGCTATATGGTCTCGAGTTCCACGAGATTTCCTAAACCCTGCCTGGTTCACCGGAAGTTCTCTTTCAATTGTGCCTTCCATTCTTTTGTGAATTATTTTCAGTAATATTTTACTAGTGTGTGATATCATTGCTATCGTCCTATAATTTTCACACTCCCTCGCATCTCCTTTCTTGAATATAGGTATAAAGATCGACTTCTTCCAGTCCTCCGGCCATTCTCCAGTTGCCCATATTTGATTGCACAATTTTGTTATTGTTTTTATCATCGCATCATCCCCTGCTTTTATCAGTTCTATAGGTATCCCATCTTGAAATTTAATTAAAGTTATTAAATTAAATTAACTTGCCTTGCTTTAATATACCTTATACCTTGCCTTATCCAGAGTGAGAATTGCGGGGGATTGGGGTTTTCAACCTCCCTAGTCATTCTTAGGACCTCATTCTTCATTGCACACCCCAACACCACATGTATCAAAGTGTAACCCTCAGTCTTTTTTCTACAATTCTCATACTGGCCTTAACATAATTAATAATAATAATAATAATCTTTATTCAAACTGACAAGTACGCAGTAAGATTACATTGAAACATGACGGTACAATCACTGGCGTAAACTTGTTCAAAATATTGGGGGGCATTTGGTCATTCTACACGTGTTGCATTGGATGTACAGTCCATCTCAATTATTGGGGGGGGGCGTGCCCCGGCTCCCTTCCCAGAGTCTACGCCTATGAGTATAGTCAAGATCTTAATTAAACGGAGGAGTTACGGGTATCGAACCGCGATCTAATGGTGTCCTGGCCATGAGTGTTAGGCTACCATTACTCTATCCTCCTCCACAATAACACAAGTTTTAAGTGGTTCAGAAGACAGAGCCACTGCAAGTTAACCTGCAATTCTTACTAGCCTTTCTCGCCTAACTTCCTCTTCAAAGCCATGATAGTGTCCACTGAATCAGTAATAATAATAATAATAATAATAATAATAATAATAATAATAATAATAACTTATAATAATACAATATAAAAGGCTAATAGAGATGAAGTGGTATGCGTCAGAAGCAACAAAATGGCTGCCATGCGTGTGTCAAGGCACAATAATGAAATATTGATTGACTTCTGCCTTGAGTAGGCTTCTGTCTCGAGATGACGTAAAACCATAGACATCTATTAAGTAGATGTCTGCGTAGAACCCGTTATATATAAGAGGTTGTTGGCGTAGAACAGGAAAAGAGCAAAATGGCTTCCGTAATTCGTTTGTTGCGTGTGATTCAGAGATGATCCCGCACATTTAGCGGTTGATTTCCTTTCCAATTATAGGTTAATTGATGTTTAAGGACACTGTATCATAACAAAGTTGATTAGTGTCGCCCTGGGTGTAAGCACAGTATAAATAATTACACCATCAGCCGCGTTTCATCCTTTCCATAAGTCGCTCTAGACGTGATCGTTTGCGCTGGTAAAGCCCCACCATTCGGGAGACGAGTACTGCATTCGGGCTAGTGTCGTAGCGCGTGTGATTTCGTAGCATAGGCGTAATTTGTGGGGGTAAGAGGGGTACCGTACCCCACTTTTTGAACGATACTAATCAATATTTTATTATTGTGCCTCCCCAGAGATCTCAGTCCCCGCCTTCCTTCGTGTAGGCCTACGTAAGAAATTGGTACCCCCGCTTTTTAGACCAAAGTTACGCTCCTGTTTCGTAGAGTGCATTTTGTGGGGCACCATGCGCCTTGAGCGTTCTGGTGGCATACAGGGAAGCAGAAAGCAGAGCATGAGAGGAGTATTCTATTGATATGTTCTGTCATCGAGATTTTTGCTTCAAAATAGATCCCAGGGCCTTGATAGGTTTCTTCGAGAGTAGGCCTAAGCGTTTGCGACTCCGCACCATAACCATTTCGCGTGTTTTGACCGTATTAATATGCATATTCTTCTCCGTAGCGTAGGTAAGAAGTTCTTCAACTCATCCTCCGCGATAGAAATACCAATGAGGAGATAAGCAGTGTTTTTTCAGCCGGGACGGCGTTCCGGCACCTTTTTTCAGGTACTAAAAATAATTTATTTATTTTAATAATAAAAACAATAATTTAGTTATTTTAATTTAATTTCAGTTTTTTGAACTGTTTTCAGTGTTTATCGAGACCCCTCCCAACCCACAATCCCGTTTTTCTCGGGATTTTAACCTGCCCAATATTATTCCGTTCCGGAACATATTGTTCCGTTCCGGAACCTTTTTTCCAGAAAAAAGCACTGGAGATAAGCATCATCTGCATATTTACTTAGGCGTTTCTGGGCGTGCGTCGTTTGAAGGTAGAACGTCCCCACAATGAATCCTGGCGGGTTCACCACAGATCCTTGAATGACGCTGGCGTTGATGGTACTAGCAGTAGGCCCTGCAGTGTTTCCCTTAGACACCTTTAAATTATATTCAACTGAAATTACATAATCTTCGACCGCGTTTGATACGTAGAAACAATAAATGTCGACAACGCTTTGAGGTAAGCTTAACGTCAACGGCCCTCGCAGTCACAAGATGTCATTGATATAAAAATACAGGTTTGATTAAACACCTTCATAATGCTTTTAAGAGCTTATATATATTCGTCGATTGCGTTTAGAGACAGTATTATGCCAAAATAATTTATGTCGATGTCAACGGCTTTTGATGCCATAAAATGTCGTTAAACTCTGGTTGCATACATCTATTCATCTTTGGAACGATCTCTTAATAGTTCGTGGGTCACAATAGCCGTTTGGTTAGAGCGCTCGCCTTGTTGCGCGAAGAGTACGTGTTCGATTCTCTTCCTCTGAGGCAATTCCTGTGTAGGTACCTTGAGCAATTCCTGCACTCACAATTGCTCAGCACCATCGATATGTTATCGTATGGTTTAGTGTGAACTTCTGAACTTTGGAAGGAGGGAATATATCAAATACACTTGCACTGTGTCATTGAATAGTATGCTCGCACTCCTATCTCGCCTGCTAACTAATTTCACATCTCCTCCGCTTTCAGTTACGCCGCAATTTAAAGAACAATACGTTGCCATTGACGATTATGACGTCGTAGGCCATCGACGAAAATATTCAAAGGCGCACTATTAGAATCTGATGATGCTGGGTAAGAACATTTACCAAACCAATAAACATACTCCGAGTCACGAGTCGTTCCCATCTGTCCTAATGCTGCTCATTTTATTGTCGCCACTTAGGGAATGGAAGGCTAAGTCAACCTTGTGGGAATGCGGTACGTTTAATGATTTAGCGGAGGACGAGGCCTGAATTCCAGAAAATAACAACAACAATAACAATAATAATTATAGCAATAATAATAATTAATAATAATAATAATAATAATAATAATAATAATAATAATAATAATAATAATAATAATAATAATAATAATAATAATAATAATAATAATAATAATAATAATAATAATAATAATGGCTGCTGGCTCTCCCTATCGCCTCCTGCGGGCTCAGACTGAGCGATGAGTCGGTCAGGGTGGCGGTGGGTCTCCGACTGGGGGTCCCCTTCTGCGAACCACACAGATGCCCTTGTGGCTCTCCTGTGGCCGCAGATGGCTTGCACGGGCTCTCCTGCCCTTTGGGACCAGGTCGTTCTTCTAGACACGCAACATTGAACGACCTTATTTTTCGTAGTCTGACCCGCGCTGGCTTCCCTTCAACTAGGGAGCCCGTGGGCCTTTTGAGAGCCGATGGCAAGAGACCGGATGGCCTCACCCTTATTCCGTGGCGCGCTGGTCGCAGCCTCGTGTGGGATGCGACCGTGACTGACACATTGGCTGCTTCTTACCTGCCGGATACCGCTCGGACGGCCGGTGGGGCGGCCGGGAAGGCGGCAGCCCGCAAACACGATAAATATTGCCAGCTGTCCGCTACTCATTTTTTTGTTCCCCTGGCATTTGAAACCATGGGCCCGATTAACAATGAGGGCTTGACCTTTCTTTCTGCTCTAGGGCAGAAACTCAAAACTGTTACGGGGGACGTTCGTGAAACGTCTTTCTTGTTTCAACGCCTTGCGCTCACGATTCAACGTTTCAACGCGGTGGCCTTTATGGGTACCTTCAACAACTTAAACCCAGTGTTTTAGTTGTCGGGGGGGTTGGGGGGTTCAACCCCCCCAGTTCTCTTTCCAACCCCCTCAGCTAAGTAACTGAAAATATGTTGGGGGTTACTTTACTACAAAACACTGGTGTTTGGTCTATGTTATTATGTGATTTGGTAATCGGCAAATTTCTGACCCCCCAGTTATTTTTGGACAACTAAAACACTGCTTAAACCTGGACGAATAGGGCCCATTCCGGACAAATCTACTCTGTAAATAATGTTGAAGTCCCTGAGGGATCCTGTATACCTCGGGGCAAAAAAAAAATAATAATAATAATAAAATAATAATTATAATAATAGCACTAAATAATAATAATAATAATAAATAATAATAATAAATAATAATAATGATGATAATAAAATAATAATAATAATAATAATAATAATAATAATAATAATAATAATAATAATAATAGTAATAATAAATAGCCTTTCCAGAATAATTACACTAATAATTTCTAAGTCCCTGGAGGATGAAGTACCTCAGGGCAAAAAAGTAATAATAACGATGATGATGATGATGATGATGATGATGATGATGATGATGATGATGATGATGATGATGATGATGATGATGATGATGATGATGATGATGATGATGATGATGATGATGATGATGATGATGATGATGATGATGATGATGATGATGATGATGATGATGATGATGATGATGATGATGACGATGATAATAACAATGATAATAATAATAACAATAATAATAATAATAATAATAATGATAATAATAATAATAATAATAATAATTTGTTTTTTATTGTGGATAGTTATTCCCGACAAGAAGGTTAATCAGCTGATGTTGAGCAAATAGCCTATGTTTTCCTCAGATCTCTGAAATTAAAACGACGTCATTTGTTACGCACGCCGTTAGTAATTATTATTGGAAACAATGGCTATTATCATCGGATGCTGCTTAACTGTTTAATTGTTCATTGTTCAAGCGCGAAAGTAAATAAATCGCAGTAAGTAGGCCCCTACATAGTTTGAAGTGAGATAAATTTGTCGGGCCTCGGATGCAGGGCTGTAGTGGTAAAATTAGAGGTGAGTATACGCTACCGGTTAGTTTTCCGAAACAAATTAGAGGTGAGTATACGCTACAGTATTTTGCGAGTACTCGCAACAGTATTTTAATATAAATAAATATAAATATTATGTGAGGTGAGTATATGGTCTCTAGAGTGAGTATACGCTGTATACCCGCGTATACCCTCGACTACAGCCCTGCTCGGATGACCTCAAGACAATTACACGTGCATCTAGTATAGGCTAGGCGGTATAATTATGAACTTTACTGTGGACAGAACATGTAAAAATTACGTAATTGTGTCTGTTGAGATCAGACATCACTGATATTTTTTAGCCAGCCAATCAGAAAACGTTCCAAGGTTAAGGCGGTCGATGAAAGCAATATATAGAGCAACACGTCCTATTAACTGAACTGCAGTTAATTTATTGCGGGTTGTCTTACCAAGTCTTACCAGCCAAACTAGTAGGCGAAGTCAAGGGTTTCCGGGCTGTAGTTGACTGAACTGGCATTAAATGGTCTGTGTATAGTCTCATTAAAACTTTTAATAGAAAAATATCAATTGCGGAATAACTTAGAAGGGTTCATTCTTGAGACCGTTACTGAGAAATGAGGAGTAGATCAAATATAGGATATCATTATTATCACAAATGTCTAGAATTTGTCGCTCCGTTGAGGATGGGCGCAATTGCGATGGACGATGTCTAATCTACGATGAAAATTAGGCTCATTTTGTCGGTTTCGGAGGAAGAATGATACAATGAAAACTTGTTTACGTCTCAGACAAGTCTTTCCCTGTGACGCCATTATTGCTCACCTGTCTTTCGTCTTCCGAAAACCTTTGTCATTTTTCTTTACTAATCTTTCTCTTCAGTGTACATTATTACGACGTCATACGGATTGATCTTTTCGATCAATGCCTGATCATACGGCTTGGATTTGGTGGTGCAACAATCCATCGGTTGTTGTCTTGTGCTTCATACAACGGCGTTATAGAAGTTACTAATTAATAATTATACTGTGGAAGTTTTGACTTCCCTCTTTAAAGTATTTCTTATTTTAATCGTTGAACTGTAAAATAAGAAAACTTTAAAGAGGGAAGTCAAAACTTCCACAGGTCATTAGGTGCAACGGGTCGACCATAAGGCCCCCTATAGCCTAACGGGTCGACCATCAGGTCATTTGGTGCGACGGGTCGGTCATATAACGGGTCGATCATCAAATCATTAGGTGCAACGGGTCGATCATATAACGGGTCGATCATCATCAGGTGCAACGGGTCGATCATATAACGGGTCGATCATCAGGTCATTAGGTGCAACTCAATTATGGTTCGATCCACTGATCGTTCACGCCAAACGGATCGACCATTCGACCCGTTGATCATTCGCGCCCTTTTGAACGAGCAATCACGCGTTATTGCACTATATAAGGCAGAACGACAGTTAGTTTTAGAGAGGTTTGGTAAGAGGTTGGGTTAGAGTTCAGTTCAGCCAGACAGTCTGAGGCAGAGTCAAGTTGAGAGTTGAGAGTAGTCAGTTGAGTGTAGTCAGTCTGTAGAGTAGTTCAGACGTAGGCCTAGGTGAGACAGTATAGAGCGGCAAGCAGTCTTGTTGTCAAGACCTTAAACCTCAAGACCAAGACCAAGACCAAGACCTTGAACCTCAAGACCAAGACCAAGACCAAGACCTTGAACCTCAAGACCAAGACCAAGACCAAGACTTTGAACCTCAAGACCAAGACCAAGACCAAGACCTTGAACCTCAAGACCAAGACCAAGACCAAGACCACGACCCAAAAATCACAATCATATCCACACTATTCCTCAGACGCGTATATATATATACATATATATATATATATACAGGGGCGTCTATCCCCCTAAGTCATTGGAGCAACGTACCTTTTCCCCCTCTTCTTCCCCCCTCCCCGTTCCTTCCTCCCCTAAAATGGTGGCACACACACTGACAGATCTCCACCCATTTCTTGTATGGAGCATTTACTCCAAGGTTTCTATGGTGTAGACGCCCCTGTATATATATATATATATATATATATATATATATATATATATATATATATATATATATATATATATATATATATATATATATATATATATATATATATATATATATATATATATATATATATATATATATATATCAGACACGATTAACCTTGGTATTAACCTGGTCAAACGTAGCCAAACCGTGTGTGTACACACACACACACACACACACACACACACACACACACACACACACACACACACACATTCTGAGATTGTGAGGGCAATGAGGGTGAGGAGTCATATCAAGGCCACCAGTATGAGAGTAGGTCCATATACGGACTTGACCTACAACTCGACATCCCGATATGACTAAAATGTCAACCATAAGACGGAGAGCGAGGGGGTGCATGATGTAAGATATCTCCAAGAGGAGTGTAACTGTGGCCCAGATCTTTGGCGCCTGGCCTGCGTACTGATCGCGGGGATCAGTCTGCCGGGGTTACCTGTGTGGCTGAAAGTCTAACTGCCTGTGACTCAGTTCGTCTGGCTCTCGGTTGACCAGACAAGAGCTATCTATTATTGGCTATGGGCCAGAGGTGCGACCGTTATGGACCGCAATGGTGCGGAAAAATTTAAAATTTTAGGTCGGTCTTGGTCTTGGTCTTGAAAAACCAAGACCAAGACTTTGAACCTCAAGACCAAGACCAAGACCAAGACCTTGAACCTCAAGACCAAGACCAAGACCAAGACTTTGAACGTCAAGACCAAGACCAAGACCAAGACTTTTAAAAACGAACTCGAGCGCACTCGAGACCAAGACCTTGGTCTCGAGGACAACAAGACTGGCGGCAAGACAGTTACTCTTGCTAGCCTAGGTTGATCGACCTGTCGTAGAGTTGCGATTGTTAATCCTTTCAAGTATTAGGAACGGACGTTTCTTTGAGTACTATAGGGACGAACGTTATCTGATTTGTAATCGCGATACTTGTTGCGAACTCTTCTCAGCTCTTTTATTAGAACGGGCACAGTTATCACTTTTCGGTTGTAGGGGCCTACGACGAAGAATTCGTGTTTTCAGTTTCGTTAATAATAAAAGATGTTTGTTGAATACACGTCTTTTTGTATTGTATTGTATATGGCAGGGCTTATTCTAACGTGCAGCTGGACAAAAAGTGTGTAGTTGGGAAAGAAATTTGTGCAGTTAAAATTAAGATGTTGTGCAGTTACTTTTTGTAGACCTAAATGTATAAACTAACGAAAGCAGCTAATAATGGAATAGGCCTATTATACCTCTTTAACATAATGGAAGCTGTTGGTTCGCCGAGTCCGAAATAAGCCAAAAAACGATTAGTCAAACGAGATTAAACGCAAGCAGTAATTGCAGTTGGCAGTTTGTAACATAAAAAAGTTAAAACGAAACATTTACGAATGAGTCGGACCAAAGGGCTTTCTTGCTTGTGTGGCTGCAACTTGGCAAGGCATATACAAGAAAATCGTAAATGCGCAGAGCGTCTCCCAACTGCCCAAGCTATTCCACTCCGAGGCGGGCATAATTAACTTCAGAGATCAAAATGCTTTTGGTTCAACAACAGTGGCGCGGTGTTATCTTGACCAAAAGATCCGTCGCATTCTGCCTGCATGTTCGCTTCCGGAAACTTTATATATCCCCTTAAAGCAAAAGCGTGTACTGTTGTTGCTTTAATGTGTCTTTCGTTCTACAGTAGGCCTATGCGCTCGTGTTTGCAGCCACACAAGCACGGAAGTAAAAGCAGAAGGAGCCAGCTCCGAGCAGGAGAACGAGGAGGAGGAGGAGGAGGAGGAGAAGAAGAAGAAGACTGAGAAAGAGTAGAAAAAGGAGAAGCAGAATAAGGAAGAGAAGGAGTAGCAGAAAACCAAGTTGAAGAAGGAGAAGTAGCAAACAAAATAGCAGAAGGAGGAGGCGAAGGAGGAGAAGGAGGAGAAGAAAGAGAAGGAGAATTAGAAAGAGAAAAAATTGCTGAAGTAGGAAGATCAGTTTAATGAAAAGAATTAAGAGGAGAATAAGAAATGAAAAAGGCTGAAGTAGGAGTATCAGATTAATGAAAAGAAGCTGGAGAAACGGTGGACGAGTTGCAGATGCTATTGAACGTCCGCGTAATGCTGTCAGATAGGTTAGAACAGAGAAGCCGCTGTCTTGGTAGCCATCCTCCCCCGTCGTAATTATTAACAGACTCAGTTTTGAATTTGCCTTTGAATCTTTAAATGTCCCGACTGTGAGTCAACTTACTACAACGCAAGCTTTGATATTCACGGGATTGTGCATCAGAAACAGATGCACGCGCACATGACACACAACTAAATCACACATTTTGACATGTATAATAAGCGATTCCTTCTTTTACTAAGGTGCAGAATCGTAATCTGATCATAGCGCTACAGGGCTGAATTTCTCTCAGAATCACTATTTTTGTGCGCTGAGGCTCAGTCTGGTTTTGATCAGACATAAGCGCGTGAATGCCTCCAGTAGGAAACTGCAGCCTAAGCCTTTGAATGGGAAAGCTAACCCGGATTCTTCTCACATTTGAATTTCCCTTTCTGTCTTTACAACAACTCTATACTTCGCTTCCGAACACTATAGCCTATAGCGAATATTAGCGATCGTTAGAAGGCCATCAGTCTGCCACAGTCTTCAACTGTCATTCGTCCATATCTCTTGCCACTGGAGGACAGATTAACTCTGTTTTACTTATTATACCTTAGAGTTTAGGCCAGCCTGGCATAATGCCGTTTTATGAATTGTCTTTGAACAGCCTTAATTAATTATGTCCAATCGGAAGCCATAAAATTGAAATAATAATATGCACTAAAAATTGCCAAAAATGGGGCGAATTCACTGTTTGAAATGCCAATCTTATTAGCTTCAGGGAGCGAAGGGCTTTGCCCCTGGCCCCCACTGGGGCACAGTCCCAGACCCCCTAATTCGCCCCCATGTGCAGTTGAGAAAATTCCTTAGAATAAGCCCTGGTATATGGGCATTTTATAGTCTTCTTCTTCACTAGACTGCAGTGAAGCGAACTCAGCAAATTGACATAAATACAACTGTTCTTGGCTATGCCATCCTGGACAGCTGACTTAAGCCGAGATCAGTTACGAATTGGAGGGAGCGAAGAAAGACCCAACGGCCAACTGAACTACAATTATACGAGACCTTTTGACGACCTGTCATGCTACAATTGATACAAGACATACAGACGGTCTTACTAACTGCCATCATCATCATCATCATCATCATCATCATCATCATCATCATCATCATCATCATCATCATCATCATCATCATCATCATCATCATCATCATCATCATCATCATCATCATCATCATCATCAGCATCAGCATCAGCATCATCATCATCATCATCATCATCATCATCATCATCAGCATCATCATCATCATCATCATCATCATCATCATCATTAGACAATCCTCATTATTATGAAGAAGCTATCATTGTTATTGATGAAGCGCCAACTGAGCAGAACTCAGCAGTACTCAGACAGCGGTGACAATGTCCTAATAAAAGATTACTTACTTACTTACTTACTTACCGTAAAACGGGGTGACTTTGGCCTTTTTTGAACTTCTTTGAATACTAAAACGATAATGTGACTGAATATGGTTGACTTAACAATTAGATTAGATGTGCATAGGGTTAAAGAGAAAACGTATAAAGTAGGCCCCCTAAACTTTTTTGGGTTATAACAGTTGAACACTTTTTTTATAACTTTTGGGGTGGGCCAAAGTCACCTCATCAGGTGGGGTGACTTTGTCACACAATAGTTTTTCAGTTATTAGACAAAGTAAACCTGTTACTAGGGTCACTTTGGCCCGAAGAATGTGTTTAAAAAAATCTAAGCTTAAAACTAACACTAAGTGACAATGGTACCATACCGGTACTGGCATGACTAGAACGAATTGGTACCGTATGCACCGACCAGTCAAAATATCATGAAAGTGAAATTTTAGCAAATACATTAATTAATTTAAAAATAAACATTATATAAACATCGCTAGGAGAACTTTAGAATATGGCCAAAGTGAAATTTTAGCAAATGCATTAATTTTAAAATAGAAATTATATAAATATCGCCAGGGGTACCGTACTTTAAAATGTGGGTCAAAGTCACCCCAAAAACTTTGCTTGCATTTATTAAGTACTTATTGGTGACATCGTGGAGCACATGTGCGCCATACACATGCCACTACAATGTAGCCTACATTGAAAATTGTTATTATCACCCACGGTATTATTAACGGTCTTTCTCACAGAAAAATAAGTTTGCACATCTTCAAAGTTTAACTTTTTTAGGCTTACAAACATTTGGGGAAAATTTCAACAAATTTTACAATGAAATCAACAAATTTTTTAAGAATATGCGCTACATCTTTACCGATTGTTATTCGTAAATCAAGTCGAAATCACGTGATAACTACGGAAGGCCAGAAGGTTACAAACTAATTTTTCAATTTGGGCCAAAGTCACCCAGCAGGCCAAAGTCACCCCGTTTTACGGTACTTAAATGGCGTTCTCACGCTGAAGAGCCCCCGACATTCGCTGGAATAAGTATGTGGTCTCCAGTGGATCATGGGTTGCGTCCAGGGCTGTAGAGGTAAAATTAGAGGTGAGTACACGCTACCGGTTAGTTTTTCTAAGCAAATTGGAGGTGAGTATACGCTAATGTTTGGTTTTCCGAAACACATTAGAAGTGAGTAGGCCTACAAATAGTTTCTAGAGGTGTGTACACGCTGTATAGGCCTACATACCCGCGTATACCCTCGACTACAGTCATAGTTGCGTCCGTTATCCGGCTTCCCAACTCTGGTATAAACTGCAGTCCCTCCATGCTCCAAGAGCCGCCGGTTTCCAAGGCGACCGCTACAAGACATTGGTTCTAGTAATAGTGGAGTATTTCACCCTCTGGGAAACTACTGCACGTTCCGTGGCTTCGCCAGCTCCTATGAATGTGTGGGCAAGTTATGAGAAGTGGCTTAAGTGTCGAGCACTGTCACATCCCAAGCCAGGCATCGTCCACGTGACCAAGGGATCAGCGTGACACCGTCCGGTCGCTTTCCATTTCCTCTTGAGAGGCCGAGAGGCTCTTTCTGAGCAGGGATTTTCTCTCTGCTAAGCGCTCTCCAGATTACATCGTTTAGCATACCGTGTCGCTGTTGTTTCCCGCCTCCTCCTCTACAAACCAGACCATGGTTTCCGACCGCCTCTTGCATGGGCGGCGATCCCGGGGGTTGAGGGGGATAAGACCCCACCACCTTTAAGAGTGGGGGGGGACACGCCATACATCGGATCCCCCAAATTTTGAGGAAAGCCCAAAAAAATTTGTTTGACCTCTTTTTTCACCAGATCAGTTCAAAACTCTTTTTCACCAGATCAGTTCCAAATGTCCCCCCCCCCCACCTGTCAAACAAGATCGCCGCCACTGGCCTCTTGTATACAGATAAGTCCGTGAAGCCCTCTTGCATCGACTTTTTCTCGGCAGTGGTGGCACGAGTGCGGCTCACAGAGTGTAGTACCTAGCCTCACACCGACTGCGATCCGTATATCCTCGTCTGAGAGGCGGAGCCGTAAAGCAGTCACAGGGGGAGCTAGCATCCAGTCACCAGAATCATGGCAGAATGAGGTGCTCGTGAAGCTAACAGGCGAGCACGATCGCCTGCACAGCTAGTGAATTGCAGCAGGTCTGTCCGTCCCTTGTCTGTATATCGGGATCTCCCACTCCTTCTGCAGTTCAGCGGACCATTGTAAGCTTCCATGTTGTAGGTTTAATAATATTGTTGTTCAATCGCTGTTGTTCTGATTTTGTTTATGCCAATAAAAATAACTTATAATATCACATTCATCAGGATTATTCATACGGTTTGGAGGGGTGTGTGCGATAGTGTAGCTAGTGTGCTCGACTGTCGACCGAGAGATTAGGGGTTCAAATCCCAGCCAGGGCAGACATTTGTTTAGGGATTACTGCTCCACCTGTGTTCCTTAGCCAACTCAGCTATGAGTACACTGACCGTACACTCTTGGTGGAAAGAGGGAGAGGACTGGTCCTGGTATGCCGAGGCTAAGAAAACGAAGTCGCCAACACTTCACGTCCATTGCTGTCTCTCATGCTAGATTTAGAGACTGCTGTCCTTCTCAGACAAAATGTTGGTCAGTAAAATAATGTATTCAATGCTTTTCAGAAGGGCTAAGGATCTATGTAAATGTTTAGAAGTGTACATAATGTGGGCATATGTGATATGTCTGAATGTTGTTATGTGAGTTTGCATATATAATTGTGTGCCATGTAATGTGCGTCTTAGATTCATTCATTCATAGATTTATATAGCACCTCTTCAAGAGAACTACTAAGAAGCGCTCCTGACTCCAGCATGTTTTCAAGCGGTTATAGCAGGTGTCGGAGGAAGACCTATTTGAGCACAACTATTTTCGAACACGCCACATAATTCCAGAATGACCGTATAGGGCTCATGTAGCCATATGGGACCAATAAGTTGTATATGTGGTGAAATTTGAAAGATTGTTGTACAGGCCAACTGATATGTAAGAGTAATATTTGTTTATTAAATTCAAACCGACAAGTATGCAGTAAGATTACATGGCATAGTAGTGACAAACGATAACAAGTTTAACAGCAGTCGACTTTAACTGTGGTGCTATATAAATTCATGATGAGCTGTAATGCGAGGTTTTCCAGTTGAAGGCGGTTATTCTTCAATATGCTTGCCCACATCAGATTAAAATGAGAATTAACAAGTATTTCAAGGTGTTTGCTTCTACACGAAGTGATCGGGTCCTTTATTTCTAGATTGCCTTTATGTATAGCAACCTCACACTTGCAAAGTGTCCACAGTGCAGATCTGCCATCACTAAAACGGCGCTATAGAAGTTCTAAGACTTGATTAGTCACAGGTCTCTGATGACTCAGGAATGTGGCGCTACATAAATTCACGATAACAATTACGTCATCGTGAACGTGTGGCATCTGTAGGTGATGTGTGCTCTGTGTTGTAGTCTGATGAGGCGCGCTTGTGCGGACGAGGAGCTTCGACGGAGCCCAGAGGAAGGATCTTCAGCTGTGAAGTACCCGGTTGTGGCCGGACTTTCCTTCGGGGTAGCGAACTCTATCGACATCAGCGCCGAAAACACGGGGCCCGTCAGCGCCGTATGCCCCGCGGGGGTTCGCTACCCGTACGAGGATGGTCGCCCCGGAGTCATCTGCATCGTAATATCACAGAATAGGTTTAGATATGTAAGGTAATTATAATAATAATCTTCTCTATTAAACTAGGTATATATATTTATATATTGGGCGTAAGCCAGGACATGGCAATGCAGTATAGTGAGTCAGGTTGACCGACTGGTCCAGTTCTACAAGTGGGTCAACTGGCCGAACACAAAGAGTCCAGGCTGATTAAATCCTATTCCAAGAAACAAGAACCTAGAGAGTGAAAGACAAGGACAGTCATGCGGACACGCGCTAGTATCTACGTAGACAGGTAGACAGACTTAGACAGTTCAACACATGGTTAGTCAATGATACTTGGGTCAGGCTCAGGTTTTACTGTCCAATAATATAGCTCCACATAGTGTTCATTGATATGTATATTTATGTCTGGTATTCTGATAGGCATGAAGTTATACGGGTAAGCATGTGATTGGTCAGTAGAGGTATGGGCCAATATGATGCACAAAGGGAAGAGGTACTGCTGGAAGCGAGAGAAGGGAGATTGTGGGCCAGTTGGGAAGTTTGGGCGCTTGCAATCGGACGCTCACGAGTTGATAGTTAAGTTCTGGCAGTAGACGTGTAGAATAATCATGTCTGATACAAAGTAGATACTAGGCGTTCTTCCTATAAAAGTTTATAATAGAAGTTCTTGTAGTTATCGCATTCTATAGTCATCTCATCATCGTTAGTGCAACGTAGTGTAACTGAACATTCGTCTGTTACTGAACGCTGTATTTATGAAGAGACATTCATACTGAATGATAATAAAGACATATCTACAGACAGATAGCAGAGGCAAGTTCGTTATAGTACTTAGCAGAGGATAGTTCACCCCAAGTGTTCTTTCAACACCCTACCTCTGCAGTTGACTCTCACAGGGACCAATCCCGATTGCAACGCCCTGGGTCCCACGAAGATTTTGACACACAGTAGGAAGTTTTTGAAGAATAGACTAAAGTTACAACACAAGTAATCAATTCTATATAATAGGGTACTGCGAGAAGTAAACTTTGGTTGGGTGTAGGCATAAGTATTGTTATAAATCGATATTGGTGTCAACACGGGCGCATAGCCGCGTAATTTGAGAATCAGGAAGGTCGCAAATGCGGGTCTGTGTAAGTCGCAAATTTCTTAGAAAGACTGGATGATTGATAAAATAACTAGTTCAACTCTGTAGTTATTCCGGCTGTCCTGTGTAATGAAAACCATTCACTAAGATGCCTTTTCCCTAACCATCATTTAACTCCCTATTTTCTTAGAGAAAGACTTCATAACTTTAACCTCCCTGATAAAGACTCACGAAACTTTATTTCTCGTATGTTATTCGCCAACTCATACTAAGCTAGGCCTATTACTTCCTCAGTTTTATTTTTCATGTACACCTACATGGTTTTGCCTGTTGTTCTACGTAATAAACGAATATAAACATAAACATAAACATTCCACTGGTTTGACAATGACATACGAACTGTCTGTTTAGTGGGGAACTTTATGTAAAATTCGACAATAATAGCTTCACAGAGATCCGCCATTTTTTTCTTTTTTTAGAAGATAATTATCTCATGATAGGCCTACAGGGTGGGCCAAAAAAAGTAACCCCCTAGACGTTTTTGCTAATATTTCGACAAATTGTAGGAATTTTATAAATCAAGTTTTACTGGCTCAAAGGCAATTCATATTTACATATAGTAGCCAGATTTCAACAAATAATCTCGAATAGAACCAAAGTTATACCACTTTTACTGAGTCCACCCACTGTTTTTTGATGATCCAAAAACATGTTACGCAACAAAAAGTAACAAAAACGATTTTATTGTCATATCTGAAATAATTGGTATAAAACAGAGTTGTTATTGCTTCACAAATTGTTTTAAACGTGTCCATCACCAGTACCCACACATGTTCGGAGTCTCTTTGTAAAGTTTTTGATGGCCTTGTTGATAGGTTCCAGAAGTAAATCTTCCCATATCAACTCCAATGCGACCTTCAAGTCTCTTATCGTTTTTGGCTTTGGTCGCAGATTGTGGTATTTCTCCAGCATAGCTCCCCACACGTAACCCAGTGGGTTCAAATCCAGAGAGTTTTGGGGGGCCACTGGTCCTTCTCAATGATACCAGGCAATTGACATTGGGACATTCTTCCGTGAGACGAGCAGTATGCGATGGTGTGCCGTCTTGCTGAAAGATGAATCCAGCTGGTAGCAGATGCTTGCAATCTGAAATTAATTCCGGAAGCAGGCGAGAAAAGTAACATGCAGCATTAACCTTCGCCTTTTCATCAACAAAAAGCATTTTGTCTGTCACTAAAATTTGCACTTTTTGATTCTTTTGAAATTATTAATCTGGAAACTTGTTTATTTACCAAATTGATTGTCTTCTTGCTAAATGACGCCACAGTGAAGTGCAGCTACGCTGGTGCCCCGTATCTTTTCTAAATAATAATAATAATAATAATTACATTTGATGATTTAAAAATTCTTACTTTTGGCCGCAATATTACCAATTATTTCAGATATGACAATAAAATCGTTTTTGTTACTTTTGTTGCGTAACATGTTTTGGATCATCAAAAAACAGTGGGTGGACTCAGTAAAAGTGGTATAACTTTGGTTCTGTTTGAGGTATGTTGTTGAAATTTGGCTGTTATACGAATTATCTTTCAGCCTGTAAAATTTGAATTAAAAATTCCTACAGTTGGCCGAAATATTAGCAAAAATGACCAGGGTTACTTTTTTTTGGCCCACCCTGTATATGAGAAAATGGTTTCAATCGTTTGCATGAGTCGTCGCCAAACGATTGGCGTTAGGAACTGATGAGAAGGATTATGGCGATTATAGATTACATGTCTTTCAAAACTGAAAACGCATACCCTGTTCCTCCTCTTTCCCTTACCTCCCTCGCCGTTCAGTTCTAAAAATAAACCATAGCCGTCTGTCTACCTGCCTTACCCCTTTGACCTTGAACCGATTTAACCCCCGCCTGGTTTTGAGTAAGCGCCTGTGAATAAGCTGGTTCCCGCGACCATGGGCGGCGATCCCGGCGGTCGAGGGGGACAGGACCCCACCTATAACAGTGGGGGGGGACACACCATACATTTGTCCCCTTCCCCCAAATTTAGAAGAAATGCCCAAAAGAGGTCAAAAAAAGTGTTTGACCTCTTTTTTGACCATATCAGTTCAAAAGTCTCCCTCCCACCTACGAAACAAGATAGCCGCCAGTACCCGCGACCGCTTTTTGAGGTGCTGTATAAATGTCGAGATTATGACTATTGCTGCGATGGTTAGACGATTATTGCATATAATGTACACGTTTTCTTCAACATCGATGAATGGACACTCGTAAAATAAATGTATATGCCTTACCTACAAATGTAAATGTAAACCTCTGAAATTTCTCAGCGCCACACAAAAGCCACGTCAGGGAGACCAGCTTATTCACCGGCGCTATATCAAATCAAGTCCGCAATAGCCATGTCCACAATAGCCATGTCCGCATTGTCCGTTCCGGTGCCAGGTCAGAGTCCGAGGAGGCCAAGCCGAGGAGACAGCAGGGTGCTGTAGATTACTGGCCTATACGGTAGTAATCGGTGATGATGGTGGTTCCTGGTGGCGCAGGAATGGAATCAGGATAGGATAGCTTGAAGAGTTCGGTTTTCAGTCGTGAGTGGAAAGCAGCTGAGGACAGTGCAAGAGGAGGAGAGGTGATGTCAACAGGCGATAGGCCTATGGGAGGATGAGTAAACTGACGGAGATCCTTTGGGAGATCATTGCAAAGAGCCGGTGCAGCATAGACTTAGGACGAGTTGCGGAATTTCAGAGATGAGGAGACTGGAGGCCGAGATAGAGAAAGATATGATGATGAGCGAGTATAGACCTGGATGGTTGGATGGTGAATAGCTGGCGAATGTAAGAAGATCTAGAGGTTTGAAGGACGTTGTATTAGATATGATTTTGTAATGGATGCATATTATGGGACCCTGATCGACAGCGTACGAGATCGACCCTGACTAGTGCAAGGCTTTCAAACTGTGGTCCGCGGACCAACAGGGGTCCGCGAGGGATATGGCGGGGGTTCGCGTTCTCTTTGCCTTCTTCGTTGACTTTTACTTACCTTCTTTGCCTTCTTCCAGCCTTTCTATTTGCCTTCTTCTTTGCCTTCTCTGCTTTTTTAATTACCTTCTTCTTTGCCTTCTTCTTTGCCTTCCTCTTTGCCTTGTGCAGCAAGTTGTTCTGTACCATAATCTTTGCTTTCGTCTTTGCCTTCTTCATTGCTTTTTATTTACCTTCTACCTTGACTTCTTCTTTGATTTCTTTTTTTACTTCTTCTTTGCCTTTTTCGTTTCCTCCTTCTTTGCCTTAATACTTACCTTTTTCCCTATTCTTTGCCTCTCTCAGTCTTTGCCGCCTTTACTTCGACTTCTTCTTTTTCTTCTTTGTTGCCTTTTTCTCTGCCGTTTTACATAGGCCTATGTATACCTTCATTGCCTTCTTTTTTCTTCTTTGCCTTTATATTTGCCTTCTTCTTGTCTTCTTTTTCTCCGCCTTTTTACTTACCGTCGTATTTGTCTTCGTCTTTGCCTTCTTCTTTACCTTTTATCCTAACACCTTCTTTCTTGCTTTCTTCTTGGCCTTTCTCTCTGACTTCTTATTTGCCTTTCTTTGCCTTCTTCTTTGCCTTTTACTTACCTTATTCTTTACATTCTTCTTTGCCTTCTTTTTTGTCTTGCTCTGTGCCATTTTTCTTGCCTTCTTCTTTGCCTTCTTCGCCGCCTGTGTACTTACCCTCCTCCGTGCCTTCATCTTTGCCTTTCTCTTTGTCTTCTACCTTCACTTTCTCCTGATCTTCTTCTTTGCCTTCTTATGTAGCTACTTCTTTGTCTTTCTCTTTGCCTTTTTGTTGCTTTCTTCTTTGCCCTTTTACTCATCTTCGCCTTCCCTCGTTCTGTATTTTCTTAGTTGCTTTCTTCTTTGCATTCTCCATTGCATTCTTCATTGCTCTTTACTTGCCTTCAACTTTCTTTGAATTCTTCTTACTTTCTTTTTTGCCTTCTTCTTTGCCTTTTTACTTACCTTCTTTGCTTTCTTCTTTGCCTCCTTTTGTTTTTCTTCTTTGCCTTCTTCTTTACCTTTTACTTACCTTCCTCTAAGCCTTTCTCTTTGACTTCTTGTTGGCCTTCTTCTATTCCTTCCTCTTTGCCTTTTCACTTACCTTTCTTCATCGGCTTTTTCTTTACCTTTACTTTCCTTTCTACTTTCTTTGACTTCTTCTTAGTCGTTCTTCTTTGCCTTCTTCTTTGTCTTTTACTTACCTTCTTTTTCTTTGCCTTTCTCTTTGACTTTTTTTAGCCTTCTTCTTTGCCTTTATCTTTGCCTTCTACTTTCTTTGACTTCTCTTTGCTTTCCTTTTTAATAATAATAATAATAATAATAATAATAATAATAATAATAATAATAATAATATTTTCTTTATTTAAGCCCCTGCTAACCGCACTGCGCTGTACAGTGAACATACATATAGTAGAAACGGCAGCAACGCATGGCGCCTTACATGTCATGTTTACAGTAGAAGCACATGATAACAGTTTTACAGGAGTCGAATATAATTGGTTTTATACGGCAGCCACAGGGCGCCAATCACGGCCTACTATTCATTTAACCACCGCCACCACCTAGCGAGTGGAAGGCTGAATAAACCTTGCGGGGTCTCTGGGGTTCGATCTTGCTACCTACTGCTCTTCACGCCAGTGTGTTATCCATTACTCTACGGGCCCCTTCTTTGCCTTCTTCTTTAACTTCTTCTTTGCTGTTTTACTTGCCTTCTTGGTTTTATTCTTTTCCATCTTCTTTGCCTTTTAACTACCTTCTTCTTTGTCTTTCACGTTGACTTCTTCTTTGCTTTCTTCTACCTTTTTACCTACCTTCCTTTTTTCTGTTTTCTTTGCCTTTATCTTTGCCTTATGATCTTTAACTTCTTCTTTTCCTTCTTTTTGCCTTCTTCCTAATCTTTTACTTTCCCTCTTTGCTTTCTTCTTTGCCTTCTTTTTTGTCTTTTTCTTTTTTGCCTTTATCTTTCCCTTCAACTTTCTTCTACTTCTTCTTTGCCTTCTTCTTTGTCTTTTAACTTACCTTCTTTGCTTTCTGCTTTGCCTTCCTCTTCGTCTTTCTTATTTGCCTTCTTCGTTTAACTTACCTTTTTCTTCGCCTTTCTCTTTGACTTCTTCTTGACCTTTTTTGCCTTTTTCTGTTCCTACTTCTTTGCATTTATCTTTGCCTTCTACTTTCTTTGACATCTCTTTGCCTTCTTGCATGTCTTCTTCTTTACCATTTTACTTACCTTCTTTTTTCTGTTTTCTTCCTTTGTCTTTCTTTTTTGCCTGCTTCTTCGCCTTTTTAATTTTTTTCTTTGCCTTTCGCTTTGACCCAACGCTTCAATGCAGTTGCTTTTTGTAGCACCTATACCACCAATGAAAACATCTGTGAAGACTAGCCATTCCAGAACAATGCCCCCTAATTTTTGCAATCCCGAGGGATCATATGTACCTCGGGAAAAATAATACTAATTATAATTAATAATAATAATAATAATAATAATAATAATAATAATAATAATAATAATAATAATAATAATAATAATAACAATAATAATAATAATAATAATAATATTTATTCTTTAATTAAGCGCCTGCAAACGCACTGCGCTGTACATGTACATGTTATGCGATAAACCTTAACTATTTTGTGTAGATTAATTACACATTTGTGTGGAAGAGTGACAGCTACACACTGATGTGATTGAAAGTGTGTAGGGAAACTCCACACTTTTTACGAGAGTGTACTAACAGAACAGACAGCCTGCAATACACGGCGCAAATTGCAGCCTACAAAGCATGTCCGCCTATGGGACTCGATCTCTGTACCTCTCGCACTCTACGCCAGATGTTATCCAATGCGCTTTCGAATAGTAGTGTATCAGGCTTTAAAAATTGGTACCCCCACGTTTTAGACTAAAGTTGCTCCTCTGAGCGAGGTTGCTCCGAGCAGGCTAAGTTCTTCGGTGTTAGTATGTAGTTAGTCATCGTTACACACTGGGACAAAGCGAGGACTTACCTTAGTAGCTAATGCTCGGCGGCCTTAGCCTGTTCTTGCTTGTGATAGGATCTTGGCTTCACCCGAATGACAAAGATGATCAACGTTCTCGAGTTTCAGCAGGTTTGCCTGATGTTTGGACCAGAGATGAATATGCGGACTTCGTATCGAACCGCCGGAAATTTTCAGCTTTCATTTACTTGATTTACACTCTGCCGTTTGGCATTCAGAATCGCCAACGATTTAGATTCGTTATTTTTCAAACACTGATATTTAAATTGCATTCGCCAAAGTAAAACAATTATAATTATCCAGTTTGCTTACTGCGTTTGTCGGTTTCAATTAGGCCTAATAAAGAAAAAGATTATTAATTGCGAATATGCGATGCGAGTCATGCGACAAAGAACAACGTTCCTCACTAGTAAAGCGTCATAGACCTATGACGTCACCAACAAACAAATACCAAAAACGGATGATTAAAACAATTACGTCACTGTTATTACTACGTCGTGCTATATAAAATGTAGGAGTAAGTAAGTAAGTAAGTAAGTAATCGTTTATTAGCACGAGACAAACGCTCATACTTATAATAATAATAATAATCTTCGTTTAATATCTTCAAACTGACAATAACGCAGTATGATTACAAATCAGTAACATTGGGATTATTTAAGAAAGTGTGTCTATAGTGTCGGAGATGATTAAAGCTGACTGAACACATCGCGCGCTGCGGAAGTGTCCAGGATCTTAACAATGATTTCCGGCCCTCCGAGAGGTCGGAAAAGACATGCTGGCGCCCTCGTCACACCTGGAGAAGAACTGTGGAATGTGATCCGAATCCACTGAACTTTGGATGGCACACGGCCTGGAGAAGAGCCGAGAATCGAGACGGGTGGATAAACGTCGAGGTATTCTGAAAATTCCAATATTAGGCTAGGCTATGTGTTTTAGGAAATACGCCGACGAAAATGTTTTAGACTACTATAGGCTCTGCGTCATATTCGAGATATTTATAAATATAGGCCTAGGCTATAATTGTATTGTATTGTATTGTATTGTATTCGGATATTTATAAAGCGCTTCTAGCGGGAGGGCCATTCAGAAGCGCTCCCAGTGCGATAGACCCCGAGAGAAAAAGCAAGTTTTAAGAAAGGTAAAAGAGGAAGAGACGCTACCTGAGAGAATAGAAGAACGAACAAACGGAGGAAGCCCATTCCAAAGAGCAGGGCCAATGGAAGCAAACGACCTAGATTGAGCCAGTGAAGTCCTGACACGGGGAACGAGGAGGTCCAAACGGTCAGATGAACGAAGAGGACGAAGAGAAGCCGCAGAGTGAGGGCGATGAAATAAGTCACATAAATATTTTGGAGCGAAACCAAGCTGAGCCTTAGAGACAAGGATGAGGACCTTAAATTGGATGCGGGCAGAAAGCGGGAGCCAGTGGAGTTCTTCTGCCATAAAGGTGGTGATATGAGAGAATCGAGGAAGACGGGCAATTAATCTAGCAGCAGCATTGAGAACGGACTGAAGAGGAGCAAGACGGACTTTGGGAAGACCAATGAGGAGGGAATTGCAGTAGTCAAGTCTAGAGCAGACAAATGCATGGACAATTGAAGTGAAAATTGGAGATGACAGAGAGCGACGGATAGCTCTAAGGCGCCTTAGGTGAAAATAGGAAGTGCGAGTGAGTTTGGAAATGTGTTCAGTAAAGGTGAGAGAATTGTCAAGGGTCACTCCTAGATCACGAACGCTAGACGAGAAAGTGAAAAGCGGAAACCTTTGAGACAGCACAGCAAAGTCGAGTTTTTTAAGTTGCTGAGGAGTGCCAAACCAGATAAACTGGGTTTTTGACGAATTGAGGGAGAGGCGATTGCAAGACATCCAGGTATGAAGATCACGAGAAAGAGCTTCGATGCGCTGAACAAGAAGAAGTTGAGAGGAAGGAGGCCCATGGACATAAGCCTGGACATCGTCAGCAAAGAGATGGCCTGAAGCCCCATGGATGGGGAAGAGAGAGGGGATACCAGCCGTGTACAAAATAAAGAGGAGAGGGCCCAGAACAGAGCCCTGCGGAACACCGAGTTTAATAGGGACCCACAGAGTTCTAGATTCACCAGAGATAACCATCTGAGTGCGATCAGACAGGTATGACCGGAACCACTGGAGAGGGGGGCCCTTCAGACCACAAGAGGTCTCAAGACGCTGTAGAAGAATGGTGTGGTCCACCATGTCAAAGGCTGCAGAGACATCATATAGTGCCAGAAGGGTGAGTTCGGACCTATCAACAGCTGAATAAATTTCAGAAAGCAAGGAAAGGAGGGCAGTTTCAGTGGAGTGGTGAGCCCTAAAACCTGACTGAAAGGGAGGTAGAAGCCCAGATTGTTCCAGATAGGGAAGAAGTTGAAGAGAGACAAGGCGTTCAAGGGTTTTAGATAGAAATGATAGATTAGAGATTGGACGGTAGTTTTGGCAGAGGTTTGTGTCAAGATTGGGCTTCTTGAGTGAGGGGAAAACAATGGCCCGCTTTTGCGAGGCGGGGACACAACCTTCAGAGAGGGACCTATTAAAGAGATAAAGCAGAAATGGAGCAAAATCATCTAAAATGTCACTAAGAATGAAAGGGGGAAGAGGATCTAATTCACAAGAATTTAAATTAACTGATGAAAGAACTGTACGAAGGTCCGAGTCCAATATGGGTCGGAAATCGTCAAAAGCAGAAGACGTTGTGGTAAACGTCGGTGGAGGAGCATCTGATGTGGAGGCTCTGAGTCGGTCAGTCTTTTCCGTGAGCATAGTCAAGAATTCATTTGCGGAGAAGGCAGGAATTTCTGAAGGACGAGAAGGCCGGCCCAGTAGACCCGAGATGGAAGACCAAAGGCGTCTTGGGTTTTTGAGATTGCGTGAGACCAGCTTCTCCCAGTGAGCAGCCTCCTTGCGATGGTAGAGACGATGAAGGGCACGAAGCTGGGTAATCCAAGCCAATCGGTCATTAGGATCCTTGGTCCGGCGAGAGCGTCGCTCCAAGCAACGGGTGCGACGGCGAAGTTTATGACAGTCGGCGTCGAACCAGACGGCCAATGGTCGATGACGGGTCTTTACTTGACGACATGGAAGCATGGAATCCAGCAGACTGGTAACGGTGGAGGTGTAGAGATCAAATAATTGAGGAACCGTGAGAATGTCAAGTGCAGGACCCGGTGACGAGAGGAGAGAGTCTCTGATAGCGACGCTGAAAGCCTGAGAGTCAAACGATTTCCATCCTCGCATCTTCCGAATGGAGTGGATTGGCTGTAGGTGAACTGATGGTAGAGTAAATTTGAGATACGAATGATCGGAGATCGTAGGAGGAAGGATGAGAAGGTCCGTAACTTGGTCGTCATCAGAGGTAATGACGAGATCAAGCCATCCACCAAGTCGATGCGTGGCTTGATTGATAATAGTAGATGAAAGAATGTACATAATTATACTAGTAGATTTGCCCGTCATTACGAAGTACGGGAGAGGTTGGCATTGCCCATGGAGGGAGAGGGAGTGAAGAAGGGATGGACAGAGGTAGGGCGAGAGGGAGGGAGGCATAGACAGACTTAATAACCGCTATATGTCTGTGTGTCAACCCGTATGTCTGTCTGTCTGTCTGTCTGTCTGTCTGTCTGTCTGTCTGTCTGTCTGTCTGTCTGTCTGTCTGTCTGTCTGTCTTTCTGACCGCCCGTCCGTTAGTCGTCTGGCTTTGTGTGCGTAAGTCTATCTCCGTAGTGCCCAGTGTTCGCGGGCGGGGCCAATTTCGGAAGCCTGTGAGAGCGTTTATCAACACACAGAACTATATATATATATATATATATATATATATATATATATATATATATATATATATATATATATATATATATATATATATATATATATATATATATATATATTGTAGCGTAACTACCCGGGGCAAGGCTACTGACCAGGATGGCCCTTCCCAGGTATCAGCGTGTCAACTCCTATGTCCGTGGTTCGGCTTCACTTAGTCAAGCTGAAGGCTTCAGACTCTGGTTCAGTTCAATCGTTTTATTCATGTAAAACAAACCGACTACCCGTCGGGTGAATCAAGTGACAGTTACAAATCGTCAATGTACAATAAACCGCAATTTCTATCGAATAAAGTGTCCACCAACTATACTTCGCAGTTGAAACCGTTCGCTACTCACTCTTGACAGTCCGTGTATCGCACGCTTGACAGTTCATGTACCGCAACTCTTGACAGTCCGTGTATCGTAACGCTTTACCGTCCGTGTATCGCAACGTTTGCGAAGCCAAGTTCGCCAGGCGACGACGTGGATCCCAGTCCAGCTCGCAATCGCTTCCGAAGCGCCACGCACTTGTCACCGCCGACGACGACTAACTTCGCTACTCGACGACTAAGTTCGCCCGTCCGCTCGAGTGTCCTTTCCGGTCGAGCGCCGACTGTTTCTTCTCCTCCGACGAAGTGACTCCGACGACTCCTTCCTCCGACCGTGTCCGCGTGTGAGTGAGCCCCGACTGTCTTCTCCGACTGACTGACTGACTGACTTTGTCTTCTCCTTATATAGTGTATCGATACAGGGTATCGTGTATCGATACAGGGTATCGTGTATCGTGTATCGATACCTGCGGGTATCGTGTATCGTGTATCGATACAGGGTATCGTGTATCGAGTATCGTGTATCGTGTATCGTGTATCGATACCTGCGGGTATCGTGTATCGTGTATCGATACAGGGTATCGTGTATCGAGTATCGTGTATCGTGTATCGATACCTGCGGGTATCGTGTATCGTGTATCGATACCTGCGGGTATCGTGTATCGTGTATCGTGTATCGAGTATCGTGTATCGATACCTGCGGGTATCGTGTATCGTGTTTCGTGTATCGTGTATCGTGTATCGATACAGGGTATCGTGTATCGAGTATCGTGTATCGTGTATCGAGTATCGTGTATCGATACCTGCGGGTATCGTGTATCGTGTAGCGATACCTGCGGGTATCGTGTATCGTGTATCGATACCTGCGGGTATCTTGTATCGAGTATCGTGTATCGTGTATCGAGTATCGTGTATCGATACCTGCGGGTATCGTGTATCGTGTATCGTGTATCGATACCTGCGGGTATCGTGTATCGTGTATCGATACCTGCGGGTATCGTGTATCGTGTATCGATACCTGCGGGTATCGTGTATCGAGTATCGTGTATCGTGTATCGATACCTGCGGGTATCGTGTATCGTGTATCGTGTATCGATACCTGCGGGTATCGTGTATCGAGGCTGGCTGGCAGGTATCGTCACAGGCCGGCAGGCATGCATCGTAGCCGGACGGCCGAGTCCAAAATGAAAGAAAGGGGGTGGAAGGGCCAAGACTTCCACACTCCCCCACGACCAAAATGAGACACAAAGTCCTCCGTTTGTGTGTCCAAAAACGAACTGCCACCACCACCTCAACAACGAAGAACAACAGGATACCGACAACACGCCCACAGGCCGCACACGGCACCCAAAGAAAACGACGACAACCATCGCCCAATTGCGCAAGAAAACATCTCCCGTTTCCTGCTACAACGACAACCAGTGCAACACAGGAACGGCAACACATGCAACTCAGAGAAAAGACGTGACAACCGTCATCACTACAACCGAACAACCACAACAGCCACGCAAGACATCCTCCGTTTCTTGCAAAACGACAGCAAATGTAGCTGAGAGACCGCAGAAAATAAATGTGACAACGATCACCCCAACACAGCAGCCAATTCGGCTGAGAGACCCCAGAAAATAAATGTGACAACGATCACCCCAATACAGCAGCCAATTCGGCTGAGAGACCCCAGAAAATAAATGTGATAACGATCATCTGGCAATGTCCATAGTCGACAACACGAGCATTCAAAACTGCTACTCTGGAGCAACGTCAACAGCGATGAAACTCCTCTTTCTCGCTGAAACATTAATTACATCAACCGAATAGACAACGGAAAAAGGTGCGACAACCGTTATTTCAGCAACACCACATATTAAGTCCAACTAAAACAGCCCAGCAACCAAAAGGACAACTGGCTACAGGCGTCTCGGTTGCAACAAGGCAACCAAACGAAAATGAAGACCATCACCAAAATGAAATGACGCCATAAACAACTGACCGCCGCCCCGACGGTTTACTGACATCAGCCTGCAGCTTCCATATATATCGGCCGAAGTCCTGGTAAACAAGGACCCAGCCCCAGCTGGCCTAACTTTAGTCTCACCAGGCGGCCTATTCACCTCCGCCGCCGATGCAGCTGACTCGAGATCCGACCTGATTGGGGTAGAGACAGTCTCTACTCCATCTGTCGCTGCTTCCTTCCATCGCCCTGCCGTCCTAGGCGGCCCACGCTTAAGCGGTTGTCCACGGCAATAGCGACAGCGCGGTTCACAACGTTGGCAAAAACTTTGCACGTCTTTGGACCAACCTACAAACGCTCTGCCCTTTTTAACGAAAGCAAACAGCGACTCAACAAGGCATGACAATCCAGAAATAAATCTCCAATAATAAGCGCATAACTCAAGCAAAGCCTTCACCTCTCCCAGACGCTGCGGAGTAGGCCAAGAAACCACCTCTTGGACCTTGGTCGGGTCCAACACGACCCCTGAAGCCGACACAATATGTCCAAGGAAACAAATCGTCCGCCGAAGAATATGACCTGTATCCGGCTTCAGCTTCAAACTTGCGGTACGTAAGCGTCGGAAGACCATTTCCATCCTATAGGAAATCCCAAAAATGACAACATCGTCCCGATAGACAGTCACTCGACCAGGAAAAGGTTTCCTCCTCAGAGGTTGTCTAACAGGTTGTGCTGTTCCCGTCTCAATATGACGCTCGCCTATAGACGTCCTCCCCAAATCCATCTCTGAAGAGGAAAACACATCAACATACTTCACCAAAATATTTCTCAACTCCTCTTTTGCCTCCCGAGGCACATCCTCCGAAATATCTCCCATCAACTTACCAATTACAGGGCAATCCGATACAACCTTTTTCTCCTTCTTGTCCACCATCTCATCTGCAACCTCTACAGGGTGCAACTCTCCTATTAACAAGTCCCTAGCTAACATAGCAGGCTCCTTTCCTAAATTAACCATCCGCACTTGCGATGATCCCATGTTATCATCGACCACCACCCGTGCAACATGGACCCCTGGCATAATCTCGGCCGCTTCCGTCATCCAAGCCGGCGCCGTTGCGGACAAATCTCTATGCACAGTTTTAACAGGAACATTACTTTGCGAACGAGGAAGCACCGTCACATCCTCGGCCACAACAACGCGCCTACACCAAGAAGCACCGTCTCTTCTTACCAATGGAATACGTCTCCGACCAACAAAAAGAGCACCATTGCCAAAGCCCAAGCGACAACGATTCTCACGCAACCAATTCATACCAAGCATTGGCTCAAAGACCTGATCCGATACAAGAAAATTGGTTACAATCTCAAAACCACGCCAAATCTTAAGTGGAATACTAATTTCCCCAAGGACTCGGATCGAACTACCATTTGCAGCCAGCAAAACCCTCGTTGTAGGTTGCAACTCCAGCCCCTCAACATCAGAAGAAGGCACGATGCTTACCTCCGACCCAGTATCAATGAGACAGAGACGAGACCGTCGATGTATGGTGGCCCGAACGTAGATAGCGTTGTTCGACAAGGTAAAAGGTCGTTCCCGTGTGGTATGGTTAGTAACCACGGTCTCTTCCGTGGCCTGATCCTCGAAATTGGTCGACCCGCCGTCCCGACGTTGACCTCCAGAGCGGCGTGGCTGTCTACACTCCCGAGCAAAATGGCCGACTCGTCCACAGTTGAAACAGGATTGACGGCGTACTGAAACTCCATCGTTCCGATTGACTTGACCATCGTCCACGGATGCCGGAGGATACTTCCGAAGCTCCTCCAACTGACGAGAAATCTTTTCCTCGAATTCTTCCTGTCTCCTCCGCTGGGCTGCGAAGAAACTGTCCAGTTGCTTCCGAAGCTGTTCATTCACATCGACGCCCTGAGTTCCTCGGACTCGGTTGGGAAGCCGACGTCGTTCTTCCACATCAGCCATCTGCTGATAAGCACCAAGGCGTAACGCCATGCGATAAGCCTCATCAATCGACTTAGGCTCCTTCTCTCTGACTTTCAACGATAACTCCCTGTCTCTGATCGCCTCCAGAAAGGCATCGCGTGCAACTATTTCTGTTGTCTCGTTGGACGGTACGGGGTAAGCCAACACGACTAACCGACGAATGTCATGGAGCAAATCACTCAGGCTTTCATCCGAGCGTTGACGTCTGTAATAAAGCTGAGCACGAAACGTTTCAGCTTGTCCTTCCGCTCCGTATCTCTGGCGTAACCTTTCGACGAGTTGCTCGTATGAGATATCGGACTTAGCCCCGAAATCCCACAACAACTGCGTAGCTGCTTTGTCCAACGCACAACGAAGAAAATCCACTTTGTTAACATTCGACCACTGGTTGTGCCTGGCACACACTTCAAACTGAGCTAGAAACGATTCGAGGGACCCGGTCCCGTCGAATTTTCCAGGCTTCATGTAAGTCATCTTACGACTGAGCAAGTTTCCAACGTTCTCCAACAATCGCGAGTCCGATAAGGTCTCCTTCACGACCGACGCTTCTTTTCTTCCACTGTCGGCAGTAACCGCAGGTTCTAACGCATCGAAGTCGATACTCTGGAAATGTCCACTTCGATCAGACTTAATCTTTCCCGCAGTTTTCGAATCTTTAACCGCAGGCATCAAACAAAACGGATAGTCAGTATACGAATCAGCGAGATCGAGCAGCGTATTTCGTACCGTTTCCCCTTCATCAGCGAAAGCCATTTTTCCGAAGTCCGTCGATCAACGTAGTAAAATCCGAAAATTCTTGACTCGACGAACAGAACCAGAATTCGCAATGAATCCAACTTCACCGCACTTCTGCGTACCAGTTTTGTAGCGTAACTACCCGGGGCAAGGCTACTGACCAGGATGGCCCTTCCCAGGTATCAGCGTGTCAACTCCTATGTCCGTGGTTCGGCTTCACTTAGTCAAGCTGAAGGCTTCAGACTCTGGTTCAGTTCAATCGTTTTATTCATGTAAAACAAACCGACTACCCGTCGGGTGAATCAAGTGACAGTTACAAATCGTCAATGTACAATAAACCGCAATTTCTATCGAATAAAGTGTTCACCAACTATACTTCGCAGTTGAAACCGTTCGCTACTCACTCTTGACAGTCCGTGTATCGCACGCTTGACAGTTCATGTACCGCAACTCTTGACAGTCCGTGTATCGTAACGCTTTACCGTCCGTGTATCGCAACGTTTGCGAAGCCAAGTTCGCCAGGCGACGACGTGGATCCCAGTCCAGCTCGCAATCGCTTCCGAAGCGCCACGCACTTGTCACCGCCGACGACGACTAACTTCGCTACTCGACGACTAAGTTCGCCCGTCCGCTCGAGTGTCCTTTCCGGTCGAGCGCCGACTGTTTCTTCTCCTCCGACGAAGTGACTCCGACGACTCCTTCCTCCGACCGTGTCCGCGTGTGAGTGAGCCCCGACTGTCTTCTCCGACTGACTGACTGACTGACTTTGTCTTCTCCTTATATAGTGTATCGATACAGGGTATCGTGTATCGTGTATCGATACAGGGTATCGTGTATCGTGTATCGATACCTGCGGGTATCGTGTATCGTGTATCGATACAGGGTATCGTGTATCGAGTATCGATACCTGCGGGTATCGTGTATCGTGTATCGATACCTGCGGGTATCGTGTATCGTGTATCGATACCTGCGGGTATCGTGTATCGTGTATCGTGTATCGATACCTGCGGGTATCGAGTATCGTGTATCGATACCTGCGGGTATCGTGTATCGTGTATCGTGTAACGTGTATCGATACAGGGTATCGTGTATCGAGTATCGTGTATCGTGTATCGATACCTGAGGGTATCGTGTATCGTGTATCGTGTATCGATACAGGGTATCGTGTATCGTGTATCGTGTATCGTGTATCGATACCTGCGGGTATCGTGTATCGTGTATCGATACCTGCGGGTATCGTGTATCGTGTATCGATACCTGCGGGTATCGTGTATCGAGTATCGTGTATCGTGTATCGATACCTGCGGGTATCGTGTATCGTGTATCGTGTATCGATACCTGCGGGTATCGTGTATCGAGGCTGGCTGGCAGGTATCGTCACAGGCCGGCAGGCATGCATCGTAGCCGGACGGCCGAGTCCAAAATGAAAGAAAGGGGTGGAAGGGCCAAGACTTCCACAATATATATATATATACATATATATATATGTATATATATATATATAGGTGTGACGAGGGCGTCTTTTCCCACGAGGGCCGGAAATCATTGTTCGCAAGACCCTGGACACATTCTGCAGCTGGTCTTATATATATACTAGCTGGTTTACCCGGCGTTGCCCGGTTTTAAGTTTCAATCCCTGTAGCGAATAAGGAAAAAAGTTAACGTGAAGTGAAATCCCTACGGCTGCGCCATCTGGCGAATCTTTAGAAATGCGTGCCGGTCACAGAGAATTGGCGGTCAAACACAGAGAATCTTCTCGGGCGGCGCCATCTGGCGAGTGAAAATAGGTTGAGTGTAAGTTTTTTACCAGCTAAAAAGGCGCGGGTAGGTTTTTGCCCGGCACACCATGGTAGCGGTGAAAACGGGGGACGCGAAGCCTCACACTGGGTGTGTCATGCCCACCCCGACACAGTAGTGAGGGATTCGAGTGAAAAGCCCCAAAACTGTAGAAATGCATCCCGGTCAAAGTCGGTGTGACAGACAGATTCTTCTATATATGAATGAACAGTTCAGAGGCGCTCTCAGCACAGAAGCCCCGGGAAACAGAAATGCCTTTAGGGAATGCAAGAAGAGCCAGTCATTAGTTTGGCCTTGAGCAGAGGGGAAGGTCATTCCCAATATATATTCATTCTTGAGCATATGACTGGCTATTCCTTAGCATTAGGCCTAAAACCAAGCGCTATAAAAGTTCTTAGATCATTGTTATTAGACATGCAAGGATTCTATATGTTAGACATGCCGACGGATTGTATAATAGGCCATACTGCTTTTTAATGCTACGCATATATGCCTACATGAAAACTAATCGGTAATAACAATGCATCATCGTGTAAAATCGATATTTAACGATGTTCGGCTAGGAACAGGTGGCCAAGAAATACCAACGTGTCTCATATGAACGAGAACTAACATTTTGTGCTGTATAGTTTATCGATACCCGCGCAATATGCATCGTATTGGAGTTTCAATGCAATTGTGTGAGCAGCTGCTAGGCGAAAACGTTGGAATTTCTGGGGACCGCTTGCGATAATAATCTTTATAGACCATCCAAATGGGAAATACCACGGATGAGCGTTCCTTAAGAAAAGGTAGGAATTCTGACTTAAAGAAATTAAAGTTACTCGAACAATTCGGGAAGAAATTAAACAGTGGATGATTTACTGTGTCACAGAAGTAGCGTATAAGAAGCCGTGATAAGCAATTCCGATAGTGTGCGTCCGGGATACCAAAATGTTGAAGCTGGACCACAGTATAAATAATTACACAGTACGTCGACTCTCATTGCTGGCTGTTGACTAGTTTTTGTGGTCACGTGATTGCGACGCCATCTTGAATCTGAGCTCCTGAATTATAGATTTAAGCTGAAATTAACGTTAAAAATAATATTGTTAATTCTAATGAAGTTCTCGATGTTGTTTAAACGTTTAAAAAATATTTTATTTGATGGATTCCGATATATCGGCGTGTAGTCCTCAATGTTGTTGTAACGTTTAAAAAATATTTGATGTGATTGTTTCCGGTGTATCGGCATGGAAACGTTCTCTTTCAAGATGTTTTTTGGTCACACATTCTGACTGCTGCAGAGGCCGGGAGTCGACGTACTGTGTAATAAAGGTGTTACGTCTATGGACGCACCTAAGTTGTGAATGGATGCATAAATAAATTAACGATGCGTCCATGGGCGCCCGCAGGAATTTTTGCAGGGGGGGGGCAACATCCATGTAGTAAAAAAAATTTTTGAAGGGAGCAAAAAGCTTGTTGGCATGCCCATATTTCCATGTGGGACCCACGAGGCCATATGGAACTATGGACGAACGTTAATGGACATACTTTGTAAGAAGTCTTAATGGCACCTATATCTCATTTTAACAACACGCCATCTCGCGAATGATAGGCTGAGTGGACCTTTAGGAGGGTTGCGGGAGGCGATCCCGCTACCTGCTGCTCTTCACGCCAGTGATGTTACCACTACTCTATGGACCCCCGTATGTATAGATGAGCACTTACAATGACAATTACATGTACTTGTCACACACAACCTAGGTCCCACATAGTCCGTAGGCTACTTGGTTGTAGGGGCCTATATCTATAACTGCAACCATGAAGAGGTTAGAACTGTAAACGTGAGTGTAGGCTCGTTTCAAAAATCAATTCATTTAGATAGGCCCTGTCTTACTCAACATTTGCGCAGACAGTAGATTTATCCATTTCCAATTAGCCTGTATTTTGATCTCGGCCATTGCAATTAAGTTCTTGACATTCTACCGATATTAATTTAAGCAATTGTCGGGGAATTTGAATTCTTTCTTTGAATTTCTGACACAAATTCGTCAAACAAACAAAGAGCTATGAAACCTAAAAATAAATCTAAACAAAATTTACTCGAGTTTAAAAAAACTAAATTTCAGTGGTGAATAGAGGATGTGCATTATTCAAAATTGTAACTCACCATTAAAAACGTTGCTGTTGCCGGTAGCCTAAATGTAGGCCTACTGGTAATAACACAAAGCATGGTGCCCACAAATTATGTCTCTGAAGCCTCCGGTGTTCGGGTGTTGAGACTTCCAGCAAAGATTAATGACTTTCGCTGTTACAGAATACTTTTACAATAAATGTAACAAGTCAACGGTATGGTGAATATAGTGTAGGCCTATCGCCTACATTCAACCGTCCTTCCAATAGCACGTCACTACAGGCACGCTAAGTGCCATGGTTCTGTGTTCACCTTGTAATTGGCCCAGTGTAGTCACTTGGAAAGAACGGAGAACAAAGAAAGGAGCCAGCACACTGTCTCCCTCCCCACTTGTCCTATCTTATCAGCATATTAATGCCAAGTCTGTTGAAGTGTCAAAATATCCAACTGGATTTCAACCCCAAATGTGTATGTCATTGATGTACCATATATACATGTATACACATGTGCAAATATTCTCCTTCCCAACAGCTTAAACACGCATACCCTTATGCTCTCAGTCACTCCCCGTAACCTATGGACCCCTGATATTAGGACCAGATGTCGAGTTGGCTTTCCCCGCTATATGGTCAGCCTTTATGCCTCGGTTTCTCGGGTCAGCAGTGTCAAACCCCGGCCTTCTAAATAGAGCCATCTACAAGGCCGTGGTAAAACGGCCGTCACTACACGCTGTAATTAATCAATGTCATGTTGTTTAACTTATGATCCGATGTCTTTACTTCAATGTACAAGAGCACCTTTGTATAAGTCACCAAGCAAGCAAACAAAATGTCAGAATAGCTAAATTTATTTATTTAAAATTAATAATATTCTTAATTTTACATATTTTGATTCAAAATCCAGGGGGGGCAAGTGCCCCCCCCCTTGCCCCAACGTGCGGGCGCCCATGGATGCGTCCAAGGACGTTATTTAAAACACCGTGTGTCACTTACCCACTGCGCGCGTTGCGTACACTGACGTAGGCCTATACATGTAAGAACTACACACAAGTTATAAAAAGTGGCTCCTCTTCCATATTCGCACTAAAAACAATTAAAAATCACGGCGCATCTGTAGATTCTCTTCACTTGATAACCAATGCAACCATTAATCATAGCAAGAACAATGTATGCTTCTCCTGCCTGGTGGGGCCTAGCTGACGAAAAAGACAAATCTCGCCTGGAACGCCTAGGCTAATGAACAAACTTAAACGATCCGGCTATATTCAAGCCAATTCTCCCTCTATCGCAGAGCTTGCAAACAAAGCTGAAACTGTATTATTTAAAGCTGTCCTGCGTAATGAAAATCATTCACTAAGATATGTCTTTTCCCTAACCATCATTTAACTCCGTATTTTCTTAGAGACAGACTTCATAACTTTAACCTCCCTGATAAAGACTCACGAAACTTTATTTCTCGTATGTTATTCGCCAACTCATACTAAGCTATTACTTCCTCAGTTCTATTTTTCATGTACACCTACATGGTTTTGCCTGTTGTTCTACGTAATAAACGAATATAAACATAAACATAAACACTACACAAATTACATAATTTTTATAGGCCCTACAATGACCTAGGCTAGAGGTCATATACCGACCTATAAATGGCTGTCATGACTGTCACTGGTTGCTTTGCTACAACCATATAGGAGGTCAGGTCGTTGGCTACAATCACAGTAAATTTGATTAAAGCAAATTTTATTTCTTTGTTGGTGAGTGACGTAGCCTAAAGTTCGTCACAGCGTTGCTTGCTAGAAGTAGAATGGCGGTTGTCGGATATAAATTAAATTAAAAATATGAAACGCTTAGATATTGTAAAATCATCGACGAAGATATCATTATGGAGTATGTCGACCATCATGAAGATATTGGTTAGTGTCATAAAAAATAGATAAGAGTCATGGACTCCACACTCATTTTGAAATCCCATATAGGGCCATAGAAACTCAAAAAATTCCGAGATAGCTCAGTCATTAGCAGAATTACTGGCTGTGATGGATGGATAACCCCAAACTTCCCAGAGTTCAAAGCCACTGTTTAAAATGGCGGTGCTGCGTTACGGGGTGTTAAGGCGTTGAATGCCATGGGTTGATTGCAGATTGTACAGTTAATTTAATATTTGAGAATTATTTACAAGTGACGTTTACTGGTTTAAAGTCAAGAATGCAGATCGGAGAATATCCGTTAACGTGGAAGTGATTTGATCGCGATATTCGCTGTGTGCATTCAGATTGTTGTTCGCCGAAATCTTCTGGATTCGCCATGGGTGAGTGACTGTTGGGTCCCCGCTATTTGGTAAAACATTCCTACGTCAAGTATGGGGAGCCTGACGAATGACACTGAGCCGACTCATTCCAATTTTCAATATAAACTAGACCTATTCCATTGACTTGATGTTTTAGTATGACTCCTTTATCAAGGAAATAGTTGCGTATTACTCCGTTTCAAACTCAAACGCATCTACGTCATAAATGCAGATTTGTATAGCGCCTGTTTAGAAAAAAAGTCCAGTGTGACAGCTTGAAACCCCAATTGAAGAGAATGGTTTTGAACTGCATGAAGAATAGATATTGAGGCTCTAGTGAATTCTTTAGGACCACAACGGACAAGTTATGTCTCCACATTGATTCTTGCAGTATGTTACTTTTATCAATATGTTTTAATCTGGTATAATCTAATCAATATGTTACAACATTCTCTAACATTCAGAGCACGATGTGAACGCGCTGATGCAGATACGAATGGTGGAGAGGGAAATGGCCTTTGGGATTATTTAAGAAAACCAGAGAAACGTGAACTTTTGGACAAGTATTTGAGGGAAATTCAGAAAAGCTATAAATTACAGGAGTCATTTCTCATCCTGAATACAATGTAAACCAAGAACTATGGACATGGTAGTGCCAGTCCTAAGCCTGGATAAAACAAGAGGGCGACACTAATCATTTTTGTTATGGCACAGCGTCGTTAAACAGAAACTAACTTACTGACTCAATTTCCGCATTGTCTTGCACATGTGTGCAAGAGCTCTCCAGTGCTGATGGTTCCAATTTTCTGAGAGCCCTTTGTTTATCAGTGAACCTGTTGTTCTAAACGAGCTTTAACACCACTTAGGTTAATGAGCACAGCTGTGACGTACTTTGGAAGGGTCTAGCTACATAAATATACACGCATACCTACATCCATACGTACATACACACTCATACATACATAATTGTAATTAGTAACTTCTGTTGCGCTGGTGTCTAATGCACAAGGCCTCAACCAATGGCACACCAAAAGCAAGCTGTAATCAGGTCGATGTCCAGAAGATCAGTCCGTAAGACAGAGAGGCACACACTCATACATACATACATACATACATACACACATGCATACATACACACATACACAGGCTGATCAAAATCTTGGGATAAATGTTACAATGGGAATTGAAGTTTTTTTGTCTTGTCTTCTTTGTGGGAAATAACAATTCTTGATGATGACTTTCTCTTTTCCTCTACACACCGATTAATTGAGGATACATTGGCCACAGCTAATTGCCTCATCTTGCCAGGCAAATTGCCTCATCGTGCTAAGCCGTTGAGCAAATTGCCGAGTGTAAGCTATCATTGTTTGACCCTTGTTTGCAAAAGCTCCATTTGTAGCAGAGAGGAAGAAACTACGATCATACAATTGGTTTTCGTTTTCCTTTCGACAGATTTTCCTTAAACAGATTGCCCGAGAGAGTTTCTTTTGCAAACAGAGCATACATTTATTAAACGCCACTATGTCTAATGATGAAGCATCAATTGATGGCGCTGAGCAAATTGTGAGTGAAGGACTTGCTCAAGGTCCCTACGCAGTAACCGTCTCAGAGGAGGAGGATCAAACCTGTACTCTGCTTTAACCAATTGGCTGTCATGTGCTATATAAATCTGTTTCTGTTGCAGTGGGGTTCTTGGGCATCTGTCGTCGTTTTCACCCCATCCGTTGCGTTCGATACGCCCTCTTGGTCATCCTTATTGTGATACTCATAACATCTGTTTGGCAGTACGCCACAAGCAACGTTTCATCAACTGGAGTCAATGATTTTCTCGAGCGACACGGTAAGTTTTTTTTAAAACTTGTAATGAGGAGTAATAATTGTATTTAGTAACTACTATTGTGCCGGTATCTAATGCATAAGGCATGAACCAATGGCACACGAAAACCAAGCCATAATCAAGTCAATATCCCGAAGATCAGTCCGTAAGACAGAGAGGCACCCTATGGTGAATAAGCAATTTGAAAGAGGTAAGTCTTAAGTTGAGAACGAAATGACACAAGTGACTGAGCAGAGCGCACAGACACACAGAGAGAGAGAGTTCCAAAAAGTAGGTCCAGCAACCGAAAAAGCTAATTCACCAAGAACAGTTCTTGATTTAGGTATAACCAGACAAAGATAATCAGATGACCTCGTTGAGTAATGATTAGTCTGGGGAATATGAACTGATTTTAAGTATTGTGGCTGGCCAGAGTTCAAAGTTTTATGAACTATGAACCCCAATTTGAAAGTAATTCTTTGCTGGACTGGAAACCAATGCAAAGATTTAAGCATAGGGGTTATATGTTCATATATGGATGTATTGACTCTAGACAATTCAGAGTTCTGAACTCTGCAGCTTCAGCGTATTTGACTTATTGATACCAGTAATAAGCGCGTTACAGTAATCTAGGCGACTAAGCACCCAGTCCCTATGTATTAGTTATGTATTAGTTGTGAGCGTATTCGTTACAGTTGACATTGACTTAACGTAACATAATCTAACTGTTGTGCTTTCAAAATATCAGAGACATGTATTTGTCTTTTCAACATTGACACAATGTAAATGTTGTAAGCATTTGCTTTCTGTTCTGCAAAGAACCACTTTCAGATGAAGGCTCACAGTTTGTAAAGCTTTGACTGTTGGCCAAACACAGTTTTTCAAGTGAGCTCATTTCCCAGACTTATTATGGTAATCTTTCTAAAGCTAGAACTGTTCTTGTTTTTATGACCAATATGGGTTGATGGACCCAGATTGTGGAACTATCTTCCACTAGTCACTTTTATCATTTCGTTCTCAACTTGAGGTTTACCTTTTTTTCCAGTTGTGTATTCAACATAGGCTGCCTCGCTGTCTTAGTGTACTGATATCTTCTGGTTATCCAGATCTGATTGTGGCTTGGTTTCAGTACACCATCGGTTGATGCCTTGTGCATTAGACACTGGCGCGATAAATGTTATCCGTTAGCAAACTAATTAACTAAAGCAGAACTGACCTATGTATTGGGAGCATGGGAATTCTCGTTGAGGTAATAATTCTATTTAGGATTAAATTCAAGGTCTAAACTTGGCCCAAACGTTAGCCCACCATAGCCTTAAACTTCTGGTTTGTCCTACATGTCAGATTTCAACCTGGATTTTCTGCGTACTTGGCCATCTGGTAAATTGTTACTGTAATTGTAAATGTAAGTTTAATTGTAAATGTAATTGTAATTGTATATGTAAGTTTAATTGTAATCGTAATTGTAAGTTTATAATTGTAATCATAATTGTAATTGTATAATTTATGTAAGTTTTATTGTTATCGTAATTGTAAACTTACAATTACGATTACAATTAAACTTACATATACAATTACAATTACATTTGCAATTAAACTTACATTTTATGTAAGTTTAATTGTAAATGTAATTGTAATTGTAATAATAGGAAAAGAGTAATTTTGGCAGATGTTCAGTGTTTCTGACTATAAATATCTCATTGTTTTGGTTCCTTCTTCCTTCTGTAAGTCCACGGACAATGGGTAGAAACAATCAGTTCAAATATACATATTTTGCATCATATCTTTGTGACTTTACGCTTGTTAGCTGTTCAGAATCAAATAGAAAACGAGCCCTGACAGAAGAAGAGCAGTCCTTTAAGCTAACCCCAAAAGGCAGCCATAGCCATGGAGAGTTAGAGACTTCGTTTTCTTAGCCTCGGCATATATGAGGGAGGGTCACCAGTCCTCTTCCTCGCCGTCTCATCTTCCCACCGACAGTGTGCAGTCAGTGTACTCATTGTGGCTGAGTTGGGTGAGGACACAGGTGGAGAAGAAATCTCAAAACATGTTTCTGCCTTGGTTACAGCACCCTTGTAGCAGCATGGTCGTGTTACGGCGCTATAGAAATTGTCCGTGTTATTATTATTGGGATTTTAACCCCTGACATCTTGGTTAACATTCCAGCACACTGAACCTAATATAACGCTTCTCCTTGCAGACGATCATTTCCGAGATGATGACACGGTCAAGACCGGTGAGCGCCAGTCACAGTCAGGAGCCAGGAAAAAGTCCGACCACCGTATGAGCCGCCAACGAATCAAAAACGAGATGCTTGACCCCCACACTGACCACAAGAAGCTTGACCACGACGCGCAGGCTCAGCTGGACTACATCGGCGACAACCTCATCGTACGCTACAAAATCCGTGGCAACGAAGGGGGTCGTTTCTTCGTAGATCTGACGCTGACGAATAACGGATCAGGTTCGATCGACACCTGCTGCTGGGCGATCTATTTCTACCACACCAAGTTCCTCGACATTTATTCGTTCAACGCCGGAATCCGCATCCGGATGTTGGAAGAGGGACGGGACAAAAATGACGAAATCACATTCACTCTCGCTCACGTTAATGGCTACACATTTCGTCTCCAACCGACAAATCGATTCACGGGGCTCGAATCGGGGGAGAAAGTCGTTCTGCGACTCGGGGCAGGCGGCTGGGCGGTCTCCCGCAGCGAGGTCATTCCGAACTGGTATGTTGCTAACGACTATGCGCCCTCGGAGGCGCGACTTTTGCGATCAACGGTCGGCGAAGAGTTGAAGTTCGTTGGGGATTTTGACCCCAGGAAGAGGTGGTCGAGAACGGAGGACGATTTGTGTGAGCCGTTTACCCCAGAGGATCGTTTTTCGAGGAACAAGGTTCGCGACCTTGAAGGGGCGTATACGAGTCCAGTTCTACCGACCCCGGTGAGCGCCCAGTACAAGGGCGACGACAGGAAGTTGACGCTGAAGGGCAGCGAGTGGGTGGTTCAGTACGTCGAAGGTCTCGAAAACGAAGCACGATTCATTCAGGGTGAGTATCTGACGAAAGAGGCTGCAGATTAAAACGATAGATAAATAAGCTGAAGTTATTAAATGTCAATATAGCTAGACAAATGAGGAATCAAATTAATTTATAGGAAATAATTTGAATAAATAGATTGAAAATATACCATCTGTAGCTTTCTGTGTTAGCTTAAAAACAGTCCTGTTTCGTCATGCTATTTTTAACTTTACTTAATTTGTGTTATTGGTGATTTCATCTTGTGCTAATTAATTCTAAATTGTTCTTTAGCTGTGCCGGAGTAGGCAGCTCTTGTAAGGCACTCAAAAGTGGTTGTCTAAATAATATCTCCATGTTATGTTAAATAATTTCTCCACATCATGTTAAATAATTTCTCCATGTTATGTTAAATAATTTCTCCACGTGATGAATGTTAAATAATTTCTTCATGTCATGTTAAATGATTTCTCCATGTCATGTTAAATAATTTCTCCACGTCATGTTAAATAATTTCTCCACATCGTGTTAAATAATTTCACCACTTCATGTTAAATAATTTCTCCACATTACGTTAATTAATTTTACTTTAAACCTATCGACAGAAAAGCTGAGTATATCGTCACGTAAGCTCGTCGACATTCCACCTACAACCGGCAAAGCGCAGTGTCGAAGCAAAGCGATCACGTTGCACCTGAGCAACAGCATGCCAAAAAGTGTTGCCAGTTCTCTGGAGACAACCGAGAAATACGTCCTCGTAGTTGGCGCCAAGAAAGACTGTATCTCCATCTTCAGTCCAAACGCGAGCGGCGTTTTCTACGGCACCATCTCCCTCCTCAGCCTCGACGCTTCGAAAGATGGTGGCGCAATGCACTCGTTTCCCGGCGTTGTCATGGTGGACGGGCCGAGGTATGGGTATCGAGGTGTGATGGTCGACGTCGTGAGGCATTTCCATACGAAGGAGGAGCTGCTGATGTTGATGGATGCCATGGCGATGTACAAGCTGAATAAACTGCATCTGCACCTGGCAGATGATGAGGGATGGAGGCTTGAGATACCTGGACTCGAGGAACTGACAACTGTGAGTAATTACTTTAAATGCTTTTAACTATCTTGTTAATTTCTCTGTAGGTTGAAATTCTGTGTATGTATTGGAACCTGTTAGGAACCTTTCTGATCAGCGTAATCATGTATTTGTTAATAATAAGTGTACTAGTGAATGACCTGCAATTGCCCTTTGAGCTCTTTCCTGCGGAATTTCCTGCCAAAAGGTCAGGGAAGAAAATCAAAAGACTTACCTATTCAGATCATCTTTTTAGACTGAGCTATTCTCAGTGCATTTGTAGAGTATTTAGTTATATTGATTTGTGCTTTATAAATCATATAATAATAACAATACATGATAATGATGACTCTAAGACTCTTATGACTCTAAGAACTCGTTTACTTTCAAACTCACCTGACTACTTCAAGTTCATTTCATTTCCTCCATGCTAGTCAAGCGAGTATCTTTATCTTACTACTTTATAGTTTCACAGGGTTTGAATTTCCAGAAACTGCACTATTTTATATTAATTTGTTTCGATGGAAATGATTGTTATTGATGTCATTTGATGCAATAAAGAAAGATGTTATGATAACAGTGATAATGATGATGATGGTGATCATGATAATAATAATATAGTGATTTGTGCATGTAAAGGTTGGAAGTCGTCGAGGTCATGACCTTCGCGAGAAGTCGCACATCATGTCGATGCTCGGCTCCGGCCCATTCACCAACTCAAGTGGATCCGGCTTCTACTCCGTCTCCGACTTCTCCCAGATTCTAAGCTTTGCCAAGTCTCGCCACATCTCCATCATTCCCGAATTCGACATGCCCGGACATTCACACGCAGCAATCAAAAGCATGGAGGCGCGCTACGCCAAGTTGAAGGCTGCCGGTGGCGACGATACCGACGCCACGAATTACCTGCTGTCCGACTTAGCTGATCAGTCGGTCTACATGTCCGGACAATTTTATAAGGATTCTGCGATCAATCCTTGTATCGAGTCATCCTATCGGTTTGTGGAGCACGTCGTAAAGGAAGTCGTAAACATGTACAAGGTTGGTTTGCTTGTCTTGACTTTATCGTTCCAATTACAACAGTATGCAGATGATACTCTGCTCCACATATTGGTCTGTTACACACTGATCAGTCTGGTAAACTAAACTTGAGGAGTGCCTTTCATCTTCATATGCATTGTTCTGTTTCAATGGCTTGGCCATAAACTCAGACAAGTCGCAGACAATTTTGTTCGGTTCACGCCAACGCCTGCGTTCTCTCCCTTCACTTTTTAGCATCGAACTCGCAGGCATTGCTATGCCACTATCAGACACTGTCAAAACACTTGTGGTAACCTCGGACAGAAGCTCACATTCCGACCACACATAACACGTTCATAAATCTTGTTTCTGTCACATCAGGGCAATACGACATCAGGTCGTCTTCGACTAAGAATATGTCACAAATCATAGCCTGTTCCTTGTCTCCGCTAGCCTTGATTATGCTAATTCTGTTTTTGTTGGTCTCTCAGACCATGAACTCAACAGGCTGCAGCGCATCCAAAACTTAGCTCATGTAGTGCTGCGTGTTCTGCTATGAACAAGCTCCTCAGTCCTACTCCATCAGCTGCACTGGCTTCCTGTTGAGTTCAGAATAAAAGTCAAATTAGCCTGTTTGACCTACAAAACCCTCAGCACCAGCACACCTCCATACTTTCAATCATCGCTAACTCCTTACATCCCTCGCTGTTGCCTGCGATCATCAGGTATGGGCCTTTTAGCTGAGCCACAATGCAGAACAGTTATGGGCTCGCATGCATTCCATGTCTCTGCCCTCAGGGAATGGAATCGACTGCTAATCTCTCTTCATGGCTCAAATTCACTTTCTACCTTAAAAGCAGCTCAAACTCACTATTTCTCCTTGGCTTTCAAACACTTGGATATCCAACTGTGCACATCTTTTCCTGGAGAAAGACTATCCGTGCCTCAGATTCACATTTCGGTTTGACTAATTTCTAATAATAATATCGTTTGGAAAAGGTCTGGTATTCTATTTTCAGGGTAGTGATGTTGTAATCTGACCCACTTTCTATTTTTAAGATAGTGCTGATATCATCTGACATCATTCTATTTTAGGATTTTAACTCAGTACTGATGTCATCTGACCTACTTTCTATTTTTAAGATGGTGATGCTGTAATCTGACCTACTTGCTATTTTTAGAATAGTGCTTATGTCGTCTGACCTACTTTCTATCTTTAGGGTAGTGATGCTGTATTCTAACGTACAGCTATTTTTAGAATTCTGCTGATGTCATCTGACCTGTGTGCTGTTTTAGGGTATTTCACCGCTTAAATATTTCCATTTCGGGGGTGATGAGGTTCCCCAGGACGCATACACTGCTTCCCCAGCATGCACCGAATTCCTGCGTCACCACAAGAAGATCTATAACAGCAAGGACCTTAAGACGTACTTTGTTCGACGGGTCGCTCTCATCGTCGCACGTTTCGGACTTTCGGTGATGGGTTGGGAGGATGCTTTCACGATGTCACACGGTCAACCGATTTCCATCCCTGAGATGGGAGCGAAGGAGGTGGTCAGTCAGGCATGGTATAACATCTGGGAGTCTGGACTCGCTCATCGTGCGTACCAGTATGCCAATGCCGGTTACAAGGTATGTGATGAATTATTCGAAACACGAGTCCAGGAATTGAATATGTTGTGAAATTAATGCAGTTGACATTTGTGTTATTTTATTAGGAAGCTGCCTTCTGACCTACTTTCTATTTTTAGTATAGTGATGCTGTAATCTAACCTACTTTCTATTTTTAGTATAGTGATGGTGTTATCTGACCTACTTTCTATTTTTAGTATAGTGATGGTGTTATCTGACCTACTTTCTATTTTTAGTGTACTATCTGTAATATAACCTACTTTCTGTTTTTAGTATAGTGATGCTGTAATCTGACCTACTTTCTATTTTATGATTTAACCTCAGTGTTGATGTCATCTGACCTACTTTCTATTTTTAGTATAGTGCTGATGTCATCTGACCTACTTTCTATTTTTAGTATTGTGATGCTGTAATCTGACCTACTTTCTATTTTATGATTTAACCTCAGTGTTGATGTCATCTGACCTACTTTCTATTTTTAGTATAGTGATGCTGTAATCTGACCTACTTTCTATTTTATGATTTAACCTCAGTGTTGATGTCATCTGACCTACTTTCTATTTTTAGTATAGTGCTGATGTCATCTGACCTACTTTCTATTTTTAGTATTGTGATGCTGTAATCTGACCTACTTTCTATTTTTAGTATAGTGAAGCTGTAATCTGACCTACTTTCTGTTTTTAGGATTTTACCTGTGGGTGAAGTCACAGTAACATCATTTGACATGGTGGGCTTTCGGTAGTGTGCATAGCTTATAGCCTAACGATGCTGATTTGAGCTTGCTGAGTGACTTCCATGTAATGACTTGTTCGTGGACTTGTGTCTTTTTCATCAAAGCGTAGAATATTACGATACAATACGACTGTATTTGATATACTGCACTCCTTCCAAAGTTCAGAAATTCACCAATGACCATGTGACAGAACATTGATGGCACTGAGCAATTGTGAGTGAAGGATTTGCTCAAGGTCCCTATGCAGCAGCCGTGTTAGGGGAGATCGAACCCATACTCTCCGCGTTACAGGTCCATTGCTCTAACCAATCCGCCACCATGTAAGCTGGTTAGGAAAAGGACGGTCCTGCAGTGACATGTTGGGCCCATGTTGATGACCTTGGGATTGGCTGAAGAACTGAAGAGAGTGGGAAATTAGCAATTTCGGTATCTTCAACTAAAGATGTTGGCAGTTTTATTTCGGTAATGTGTGAAACGCAGGTTTTTAAAACTGTGTCCAGGAATTGAATACATTAATAATGATATTAACCTGAGTTATGGTACAAAGGATTTTGTAAGCTATGGGCTGTTGGAAACAGGAATTTGAATTTGTGGGACACGGTGGAAGATTGGTTATAGCGCTTGCTTTGTAATGCGGAGAGCATGGGTTCTATCCTCCTCTCATGAGACGGTTACTGTGTAGGGACCTTGAACAAGGTCTTCAATTGCTCAGTGCCATCGACTGATGCTTGGTCATTAGATAATGGTGCTTAATAAGTGCACTGTGATAATAATGATAATAATAATTATAGTAATAATAATATGGAAAAAATAATATTGTAGTAATTAATAGCAATACTGACAATAACAATAATAATTACAAAAGCAATGATAATAATAATAAAATAATAGTAATAATAATAAAAATAATAATTTTGTGTCTGGGGTGATGCTGACAGCACAGGTTTTGTTATCTAGGTTGTGTTATCGCCGACTACCAACTTCTACTATGACAACCCCCAGGAGCCCGACCCAGAGGACTGGGGCCTGCACTGGGCCACCCGCTATGTCAACACTAAGCGGTCGTTTAACTTCATGCCAGAAGCAATGTACAACAGTATGGACTTCGACTTCTGGGGAAAACCGATCAGCAAGGCGGAGCTGTGTGACCTCAATCGAGTCGCCTGCGATCCACTGCGGGCACCAGAGAACATAATCGGTTGTTATCTATGTTTCTATTTTTGTATTTTGGTGTATATTATATATATATCTATGCTTTGGTATCGGTTTCTATGTTTCAGTGGCTATATCTATGTGTTTCTCTCTGTTTCTGTATTGTAGTGGCTATGTCTATGCTTTTTATTTATTTTAATATTTTGGAATATATATCTATGCTCTTGTAACTTTGCCCTTTAGATGATTTACATCTGTTGCCTCTGTATCTAGGCATCGAGGTTGTTATCGACTTAGCTTTGCCTTTTACCTTTGCCTTGTACCCTTGCCTTCTACCTTGCTTTTACCTTTTGCATTTTACATTTGCCTTTAACCTTTGCTTTTATGCATGCCTTCTACCATTACCTTCTACCTTTGCTTTTACCTTTGCCTTTTACGTTTGCCTTCTACCTTTGCTTTTATCCTTGCCTTTTACCTTTGCCTGTTACCTTTTCCCTTTAAATGTTTTACATTTGTTGCTTTTTAAATCTAGGCATCGAGGGTGTGATGTGGTCAGAGCTGATTCGAACCCAAGACCGGATGGACTCAATGCTCTGGCCTCGCCTCCTGGCTCTGGCCGAGCGCAGTTGGCACAAAGCCAACTGGGAGTCGATCGAGTCTCCAACCGAACGAGTCGCTGCTCGAAAGGACGACTGGACGAACTTTGCTAACGCAGTCGGACACAAGGAACTGAGGCGGCTCGAAGCAATTGGGGTGAAATACTACCTGCCGAGACCAGGAGCCAGGTTTCTACCTCATTACACTTAAGTATTATGTATTATTAGTAGTATTACTATTATTATTATTATTATTACTATTATTAGTATAACTATTATTAATTATTTATTAATGAACAGAAATGTCTGCCATGAATACAACCTTTCTGATATGCTTCTCTCAGTGACTGTTTCCAACTAATGAATATTCCTGACCAATGGCGTCACTGTTTACAAATGACAACATTCCAACAGACCTTCATTTCAGACTTCATTCAACCTAAATTTAAATATACCGTAAGGGCTGCTCCTTTAAACTAACAGCTTAAAACGGGCTTAAACTAATTTACTTAGGTGGCGAACAGGCTGTGCTCTCTGCGTTACAAGGCAAGCGCTCTGACCAATCGTATACAGCAGCGGTTCTCAACCTGTGGTCCGCGGACCACTGGTGGTCCGCGGCCATCTGCCTGGTGGTCCGCGAGCAAGGCCTACAATTTATATTTCTTATAATTAAAAACATGTAAACAGACAAATTTTATCAATTTTTAATCTTTTTTAAATTTCAATCGCTAGAATCGGCTAAATGGCACCATGAAACTAATAATACGCGGATAATTTATGGCAAAAATTTCATTTGTATTAATTTGTTTGTGGCACAATTTTTAGTGGTGGTCCGCGACTGAGACACGAAATTTAAAAGTGGTCCTTGAGTCTCAAAAGGTTGAGAACCGCTGGTATACAGTGTCCGTCATCCAGTGGGCCTTGGAATAAATCAATGGATGGTGTAAATTTGTTTTAGGATTCGCAATGGTAAGCTCTACGTCAACACAGCTTTTCCAGGTCTCATTGTTCAGGTGAGCTTAGACGCAGGACACACGTGGAACGACTATAACGTCAACAGCAACTACAGAGGACCTCTGCTTCTGGCAACCAGGTGTGTTCTACACAACCATCTCCTAGCAACCAAGCCATTTATGTGGCTGCTTTTAGAAAGGTCTGAATAAATTGGGAGCATTTATGATGCTCCTTTTGTATGGGCACTGTACATGTTCTGAGAATTTCTCTTGCTCTTTTTTGTAGGAACTGTACAAATTCTGAGTATTTATGTAGCTCCTTTTTAGACCACATCCAAATTCGGAGCATTTATGTAGCTCCATTGTGCCTAGTTAGTGAGTTCATTAGTTATCTATACACTTGATGTAGCACCTTTTCTGCGCTGTGCGCTATGATAACTGGGCTATAGAAGTCATTGGATCAGTGGTTTAGTTGTCAAAAAGGAACTGAGGAGGGGAGGTGGACAATTTTACACATCACCAAAGTACATGAATGGAGGTTAAAATCTGAGAGAGGCGCTATGTAATTATGTAATTGTAACTTTGTTCCTATACCTCTGTGCCAAACCAAAGAGCCGGTGGGGTGGGGGGGTTGAGCCCCAGATGACGTAAACACTGGATAAGATTAGATTAGAAATGTGGTTTTCATTCTAGGTCGTTTGATGGGAGTCGACGAAGCATTCCCGTTTCTGTGAACGTTTAGCCCCTTGCCTAGGGTAGACCGGGGCAAGTTGCTGTGAGCGTGTAACTCGGTCGCAGACAACATTCTACAAAGAGGCATATCATGATCAGAGATCGTTTGACGTCGCTCCCAAGTCTGGCGCTCCAACTTTCGTCCAAAGTTATTTTTCTTGTAGTGTTTCTGCTGCCGTTGTACGTCAGCCGGGTCCTTTTGTTGAGTCTTTCCGTTACTTAGAGGTTGTTTTGATATTGTTTCTCTCTTGTGAGATGGCTCAAGAACTGACTGTAACCCTGACATTTAGTTATTATTCTTATTATTATTATTACTACTGTTGTTACTATTATCATTTTTTTTTACCTGAAGGATTCTGTTTAACATGTAGGATGAAAAATTGTAATAGCGAGATATTGTGATCAGTATCATAATTATTATTTTCATATCTTCATTAATCATTATTATTATTATTTTTATTATTTTTTAATTTATTTTGCTGGCCACCAGCACCAGATTGCAGTGAGTGAAGTGAGACAGATATTTTGTTACTTGTCTGCGAGGTCAACCAACCATGGCACGCAAACTGCAGCCTAAGATCTGGAATGGACTTGCTTTGAACGCAAGTATCTGGAACCTTCTTGCAGAGCCCACCTTTGAAGCCACATCAAGTACTGCATAGTTACGATTGAGTACTTCAGAACAGTTCCAGTAATGACCAGTACACCAGAAAAACATTGTGCTTTGTATATATCATGGTACTTGCTGTGTAGTGCGTTTTAAGGAACTCATACAGAAGCTGCATGCATTACGATCTGTTGTGTGTCGCATATTCTGATCTTGAGGGTGAAGGTTAACTTTTGTCCTTTGACCTCTGTAACCTCTGACCTGATTGCAGTGTCATTTGTTGTAGCTATTTCAGCTGTCAAGTCAAATTTGATTTTGAGTCAACATTGCTCACCGCTTTTACAAATACTCTGTGTCTGTTAATTGTAATTAGTAACTTCTATAGAACCAGTGTCTAATGCAAAAGGCATCAGCCGATGGCGCACCAAAACCAAGCAGTAATCCGGTCAACATCCAGATAGTTTGCTAAGACTGAGTTTCTGGGTTTTGACCTGTTATGAGTTGATGAAGTGACCCTCGTTAGATTGGTTTGTGTCTAACTCTTGATGTAGATTTTGCAACGATCAAGGTTTTTACACCTTAATTCATCTGAGATTGGTACAGTGGTTATTAATTAATATGATCATTAGTTAAAAGTCTATCAGAGGCTAAACTCAAACATACGTGCATTTCCTGGTAAAAATCGACACAATTTTCTACATGAAACAAAACAGAAGAATCGAATCCCTGCCTTTGCAATGAGGCTGCTTTGTTCCAATACCTCCGTGCCAAAGCAAATAATTATTATTAAATAATATTATCGCTGTTAATGTTTTAACCAAGGCATAAATAGTTTTCAGGTGCACGAGTGGGCCCATGATAGCCAAAGGGTTAGGGAGCTCAGCCTGTAACACGGAGGGTATGGGTTTGAGGCTCCACTTGGGCAGTTACTGTGCATATGGGACCACGAGAAAGTCCTTCATGCACAATTACATAGTGCCATCGATGTTCTGTCGAATGGTCATGTGTGCACTTATGAACTTTGGGAGGAGGGCAATATCAAATACAGACAACAGAATTAGGTCAGAAGTAGAAAAATTTGATCTGTGAAACATCAGGCCTTGTCCCTGTCACCTTTACAGCCATCCAGAAATGTGCCTCTGATTGTAATTGTTTTGTCACGCTTTTACCTGACGCATATAGCATTGTTCTGGGATGGCTAGTCTTAAGTTGATGTCGTGCGGAGTGCCAAAAGTGCTCTGAAAACTGATTGTGTAGAAGCATTGGACGCAGCAGTTAAGCGTTGGTAGAGAAATGTAGTTTATCTGAGGCCTCCATTTATTATTATTATTATTTAACTCTTCAATAAATGTGTCGTGTGAAGCACTTTGGAGAAGATGTTTTGTATAGATTAGCCTTGTTCTGTTGAACAAGGAGTATGAGGTTGTAAATTGCACTCTGAATATTCACATACATGCATGTACGGTAGATATATTGGGTTGAATGAGTTTAGATGTAGACGTTTGACAGCTAAACTAAGAACTGTAATTTGCACCTGGTTTTGAACTGCATACATGATAGTTAAAGGCCAGAATCTAAACCAGAAGTGTGGCTAGTAGGGAATGTTGCACAGTAATCCACCAGATTTTCTTGGGTCTGAATTGTAAGTGAGCGATGATGGCATCATCAGAAAATAACGATCCAACACTTTTGTTGTTTATGACAAACTGTCATTAGTGGAATTGTACGCCCAATTTCACATGTGTTGCCCATCGATGGGGTATTTTCCCCATGGATCAGGTGCATCGTCTTGTGTTTTATTCAAAGCCAGTATCAAAAATCCTGTTTCCAAAGAGTATCTGTGATGCAAGATTTGTATGCATCTAGTGCTGAACTTTATGGTCTGTAAATGTTTTAATGTTGTCTTGCACTTGGTTTATGTAAATATATAACTGGTGTGGTTTTCGTCAAACTTTTTCTTTGAGTTTGTAGTTTAGGAGTTGTGCGGTCTGTACTGAACGTGTGAAAACGGGTTCATTCCGAGCACACTCCGAGTAAACCGCGAACAACCCAAGTACAAATTGTGTTTCTGGGTTGCTCATTGCATACTTTGAACAGATGTGGAATACACCCACAATGCAACCGAATGTTTGTGTAGTGCTCTTTCTTCATAGCCTTTTAAACTTTATTGGAGGATTTTGCAGAATAAGCTTCAGAATGTCGTTGTTAGAGGGTCATCTTGCACTGTCCGAAATTAAAGGGGCGACAATGACAAAACATGCCCAGGCTCTTTTAGGTGTTTTTTTAGAACTGATCACTAACGGGAGTACTGGCAAATAAACAAAAAACAGATTTCAGAATGTTTTTTAGAATTACAGATTTTTATTGCTTTACATCGTCTTCTGTGGCGCCATGTCTATTCGATCGCATCTTCTTTGTTAACTGACAGGTTCGTTATGACTTTTAGAATTACCCCCAGGGAACCCCAGTACCACCCGCGTTTTCCACGCAGCGACATTGACTTCAGTTCCTCCTGCGCCTGGCAGAGGGCGTCTTTTCTCATCGCCACGGCAACCGACGTCACCATCCGGATGTCGGGGTTGAAGAGCTGTGCCTGCTGGAGTCGCTTCTCCGGGAATCTGGTATTCCCGACACGCACTCGGTGTTTTCCGGTTCCGGTCGCAGCCGGCGTGTCGGAGAAGACAAACAGATGTCCTGGACCGTCTTTTGTCTGGTTCTGCTTGAGCGAACGCAGTCGATTGATGAGGTCCCGGTCCTCGGGAGAGTAGTCCTCGGTCTCCGAGTCTAGGTCGCTGTCGTAACTTTCATCTACTGTCGGCTGGTTGGCTTCGGAGGGTGGCACCTTTGTGGCTTCTAAGTCCGTTATTGGAGAGGCTGGTGTGGCACTGGGTCGGAGTAGATCGGTGTTATCCGACGATGTCCTGGCGTGAGCCGGAGCTTTTGGTGTTTCGTCGATCTTTGACCCAATGATTTCGCTCTTGGACCTGCTGATGTTTCCTGCGGTCAGCGTCGAAGGCACTGCTGTTTCTTTTTGGGGCGTTTTTGGGGCCGCTTTGTCCGTTTGACCCATCGACGATGTTTTTGATTCGTCTGGCAAGATTTTGGCTTCAAGAATGTTGCTTTGTTTCTCTGATTTCAAGTTATTCTGGGCTGTGGTCTTGTCATCCGGTTTAGCAGAATCAGAGTTTGGGTCACACGTTGAAGGTGCCCCTGCATTGGTGCTTGGATCTTTTGTGGGAGGGGAAACAGTTTGTAAGACCTTACTAGGGGTTTCTGTGTTAATCTTAGTCTTTGGTGAGCTGTCTGTTGCGTTCTTGTCTTTATCAGACGGTGTTTGGACTTCGGGAATTTGTTTTGACCCTGATGGTACGTTTTCTGGTGATTTCTCGAAATTGTAGCCAGACAGCCTTGAACAGATTTTGTTGGTGGGTGGAGTTTTTACGGAACCAGCTTTTGCCTTGTCGATGCTTTCGTCCACCTTGGTCTTGTTCTCTGTGCTTGTTTTTTGTTCTTTCTTCTCTGCTTTCGTGTTTTTCTTCTTCGATTCTGGTGATTTTGGTTCTTGTTCTGCTGTCATCTTAGGCTTGGTTTCTGTGTTTCTGTTGAGTACTTTCTGATCGGTGCCTGCACTTGTAGCTTGTTCTTTCTGATTCGTTTCAGTGCTCGTTGCAAGTTCTTTCTTTCCATTTTCATTGTCTGTGTCAGGTGGTGTTTGGACCTCGGGAATTTGTCTGCACCCTGATGATGGTCGACTTGGTTTGAAAGAAGGTGAAGTGGGTGAGCTGGGATCCTGTTTTGAGGATGATGTAGGACTGGTGGTAGCTTGGTCCGGGGACCTTGGTACGTTTTCTGGTGATTTATCGAAATTGTAGCCAGACAGCCTTGAACAGATTTTGTTGGTGGGTGAAGTTTTTACGGAACCAGCGTTTGCCTTCTCAACGCTTTCGTCCGCCTTGGCCTTGTTCTCTGTGCTTGTTTTTTGTTCTTTCTTCTCTGCTTTGGAGTCTTTCTTCTTCGATTCTGGTTTATCTTCAGTCTCAAGTTTTTGAGAACCAATGCCAAGTGATTTTGGTGATTTTGGTTCCTGTTCTGTTGTCTTAGGTTTGGTTTCTGCATTTCTATCGAGTACTTTCTGATCGGTGCCTGCACTTGTAGCTTGTTCTTTCCGATTCGTTTCTGTGCTTGTTGCAAGTTCTTTCTTTCCAGTTTCGGCTCCGTGTTCTTTCTTCTTGAGGTCTGTCGATGTTTCAAGCGCTTTACTGGCGTCTTTCTTTGTTGCTTGGACAATGGTGTCCTGTTTGGTGGTCTTGTTCGAGCTTTCCACAACAGTGTCACTGCCCCCTTTAGACGACAATTGGTCATTGTTAATTTTGATGTTGTTTGGCGTTGCATCTTTTGCAATGGGAACAACGGTTGTTGCATTGTCCTTTTCTGTCTCCGCTCGTTTTTCACCGACTTTTGTATTCTCTAACTTCGCATCGATGTTGGGCGATGATGGTTTTAAGTGATTATCACTATCGCTGACTTTATTACTTCCATCTTTCCTATCCGTCTTTTCACTCTTACTGGTTTCCAAGCTGGCCTGACCTTTAACCTCACCCTTCTTCTCGGGGTCTGCCTTTTTCGTGCCGCCCTCGCCAGATATCTCCTCCTTGACCTTCCCCTTCTTCTCTCCATCAACACTATCCGCCTTGCTGATCCTCCTTGCACGTGCTCCGGCATCCATTGATTTCTTCCTCCTTGTTCCACCGGATGCCTTATCCCCCGTCGTCCCATTCTTCAGCGTCTCCTCATCTTCGTCATCTCCATCCGATAACATCGCTTCCTGGAGTGGCTTGTTAATCCGGATCATCGTTCTGTGTCCAATCTTATCTGGTCCTCCGCCGAGTCGCCAGTTTCGGAAAGCCTCAAACTTTTCGTCGATCTCTGCGCAGAGCATTTCGTACGTGAATCCCTGGCGGTTGAGAAGTCGGACAAAGTCTCGCGTCTCTTTCATCGTTGTCAGAGGGAACGAGAATGCGTCCTCTTGTTCCTCGAAAATCTGGAGGATCATTGTGTCCAGCAAACTTTCCGACGTCTCTTGGTTCACCATCTTGATTCTACAAACAGGAAGTTGTAATATATTACTATTACAACCTGAATACAGCTTGGTTTTGCCTGAATACGGCTTGGTTTGACCTGATTACGGCTTGACCTAATTACTGTTTGGCTTTGGTGCACCATTGATGTATTGATGATTGATGTATTCTGCATTAGACACTGAAACAATAGAAGTTATTATTTACAATTACAATTATGTTGATAGGATTTCAATTTAAGGGAGGGGATTTTTTTGAAGAGGTGGGGTACAAATTTTGTGATGTGATGCAGTTTTGCAAAAGGTTTCCGTCCACATATTACGTACGCAATGAGGGGATTTAGGTTTTTTTGCGTACGGGTGCGAACGGGGTGGGGGGGAGACAAAAGTGTACGACCGCAAAATAAATGTCTAATTATGACGTTTACATTAGCCTATTTATAACTCTGTATTGTCCTATAGTCGTCCGATGGCATTTTATTACATTATATAAAAGCCATGTGCAGTTATTCTGTGCTGTGAACGAGACACCTATAATTTGTCTATATTGGCCCTCACTCATCCTTCAATCTGGCCTAAAGTGCAGACAGTCGGGCTGCCTGGAGCTGTCGAGACACTTTCTGCAGCTGGTCTTCGGGTGGGGGTGCGTCAAGTGTACGTACGCAGGGGGGTGTGGAAGAAAGTACGCTTGCGAACAGGGGGAGGGGGTCCAATTTTCCCGGATTTTTGCGTACGTAATATATGGATGGCGCCTTAGCAGCCATAGGGTAAGGTCAGAATGCCCACACTGAGCCCATATAGGACCCATATTGCCATAATAATAATAATAATTATTATTATTATTATTATTCTTTAATTAAGCGCCTGCAAACGCACTGCGCTGTACATGTTATGCGATAAACCTTAACTACTAACAGAACAGACAGCCTGCAATACACGGCGCAAATTGCAGCCTACAAAGCATGTCCGCCTATGGGACTCGATCTCTGCACCTCTTGCACTCTACGCCAGATGTTATCCAATGCGCTATCGGGCTCCCCATCTAATGCCTGTGCACTTCAGATAAAGATTTTATAATAATTGAACTGCAGCAAGTAATCATAATCTCCAAATATCTAAAGCGCTACTCTAAAGCTAAGAGCAGGGCACCAGCTTATTCCTAAACGCTGCGTCATATCAGAGGGTTGTCCAGATATGTTAGGGAAGGATCCGAGCTGTCAAAGCAGTGGTGTACAGTGTAAATCTCACTGGCAAACTATCAAACAACTAATCCATATATTACGTACGCATGGAGGGGGCAACACAAATGCATGTGTTTGCGTACGCTTGCGAACGGAAGCGGGGGGAGGGAACCTATAATTTTTCTATAATTATTGGTGCTCAAATTGATTGGCCTTCAAGTAAGCCAGAGTTCAGTCTTTCAGCTATCAGGTACTGTCAGAGGAAATAGGACTGTGGGAGAGGTGTCACTTATAAGATCTTACGTCCTTACCTCTGAACGCTATTATTAAACTATCACACAGCTGAGCAGCGAGTCCATGGATTACTCATCCTTCAATCTGGCCTAAAGTGCAGACAGTCGCTGCCGAACCGACACGTTCTGCAGCTGGTCTGGGGGGTGCGTCAACTGTACGTACGCAGGTGGGGGGGGGGGAAGAGTCCAAGTTTCCATGATTTTTGCGTACGTAATATATGGATGGCTCCTAAACATAAACTATAAAGCGCCACTCGACGATTCAGAGGCGCTCCTGGCTGAAGTCAGTGCTATTTGTATGGGTGGGTGGAGGGCAAAGCTTTTGTAGGAGAGGAAAATGACGTTTTTTGCATAGAATTCATTAACAAAGAATACGTGACAACTTTAAAATAAATAATGGTCAAGGACGTTACCTAAATAATTGTTTTTCGCATCAATTGAGAATCGTGTTGGGACTGTTGAAATAATCATAATAATCAAGATTTAATTTGTGTAGAATATGCACAAAATCCGGGGGACAATGCCCCATCGCCCCCACTCCGAACGCCTGTGGTCACATAGCCTATCCACCTCGTACGTAGGCTATACATGACCAACCCCATCCAACTTATCTCGGCTATTTACGTGCACCACCGTTCACCAATACGCCGATGACGTTCAGATATACTTGACAACTTCCGAGACTGCGCTGGCTTCCGGTTGAGGAAAGCATTCCCATAGAGCGGGGCCTCGGTATTATTTATAATCGGTGCGATACAAGGATACAATCATCCAAGGGCTTCTTGTTCCCTCCTCAAGACAATCGGATCGACAAACAGCGCGCTCTGCTGCCGTGGGGATCTGATAATCCCCAGCTACCGTACGTTTCATCGCCTCTCAGAGGTTATGAAATGCGATATGTAAATGTTACGATCATACCTACTTACCTTAGTTTTCTTTGCTGTTAATTATTGGTATATTATTTTAACCTGTAATCACATAATAAATTATTATTACTACTACTAGGCCTACAGTGTAATGTGTTAACTCTACGTCAGTTTTGACCAGCCTGATATACTACCGCCGCAGAGGGCAATAGATCACCTATATTGTGCGTGAATTGTCCAAGTGCTTATAAGTTCCAGGTGCTAAAAACTCTCTGAAACTTGTTTCCTGTCCAGTAAAGACGACAAATTCCGCGCATATAAGTTTCAAATCGTCCGTTTAAAATCCGTTAAAAACAACAGCAAAGTCCGTATACCTCAAGAAAGAACAGAGTCTTACGGATAGCTTCTCCGCCTCCTCGTCCGTCTGTGGGTCGGGCGGCCTGGCAGACGAGAGCCGGTCCCTCCACGCACTGCGATATCCCTACAGGCGATAGCGTAAGCAGCAGCCGGTGACCTCCATCCCTCTCTATACACGGCTTCCCAGCTCTGATGGACGAGTGCGTATACGTCAGGCAGCCCTTAGTCTCTGCTTCGTGGCCGCGCAAAGTAATGAAGAATTATCTCGCATCTGGTGGCCTTCGGAGTTTCGTGTGGGCGGTATTTCACGGATAAGTTAGTAAGTGGAGTTTTATAGCGCTAGATTTCGCATAGCATCGTTCGACCGACCGACCAAAGTAGGCCTACATAGCATGGCTCACCAAAAGCATTAACGTGGTACAGTGCCTCCTATTATTAGCTTAAGTTTGTGTATCCTGGGCTTTGTATTGTATGTATATCACTAATTTGCTGATTTTTCATTCAAGTTTCCACTTTAACAAATTTTCAAAATCCAGTTTTAAAATAGGTCTATAGCGCTAATCTCGTGTGAAAGCGAAGAGTTATGACTGACTTTACAATCGGTTTTTAAAATAATCTAAAAAATAATTCGTTATTATGTTTAATAACTTCCAGTGATATAGGATTCAATTAAGCGTAGAGCACATGCATACCATATTATTCGATTTTACTTCAATCGATCTGAAGTACTAATCTTTATCTCTTCTCCTTCTTCTCTTCTTATGGACTACCTCAGGCTCTGTCCTCGCCCCCCTTCTGTTCATTTTGTATACCTCGGATCTAGCTGGGGTTCTTGGTCCAATGGGTGTTTTGTCTCACCAATACGCTGATGACACACAGGCATACCTCCATGGTCCAGCCAACTCAGCTGCTCTTATGGTTGAACGCATCCTGGAGGCTTCCTCTGCTCTTGATCTCTGGTTGTCCTCAAATCGCCTTCGTCTTAACTATGATAAAACCAAGTACATTTGGCTTGGCAATCGTGTCCAGCTTGTCAGGATTGATGCTGACTCTCTGCGCCTCAGGTTTCCCAATGTGTACTTCTCCTCCTCTGTCCGTGATCTTGGATTTGTCCTAGATCCTACTCTTTCTCTATCTGATCATGTCAATAGTGTCTCTCGCTCGTGTTTTTACTATTTACGCCAACTTCGTGCCATTCGCCAGTCTCTTCCGCTGCATGCGATCGTGTCCTTGGTTCATGCTCTGATCTGTACTAGGATTGACTACGGAAATGCTGTCTATATTGGCCTGTCCTCTACTAACACATCTAAACTTCAGTCCATCCTTAATGCTGCTGCTCGCCTTATAGAGGGCATCATGAAGTTTGCCCATATCTCTTCCTACATCCGGGACTCCCTTCACTGGCTTCCCATTCACCAACGCATTCAATTTAAGGTCCTTTCCCTCATGCGTAACTGTCTTGTTGGCTCAGCTCCGCTGTATCTCAGGGCTTACTGCACTCCAGTTTCCAGTTTGCCTGGTCGGGCCTCTCTCCGGTCATCTGCCCGTGGCCTCTTGTTAGTCCCTTGGATGCGCACTGCTACTGCCCAGTCCCGTAGTTTTGCGGTTGTGGGCCCTTCCAGTTGGAACAGCCTCCCTCAGGGCTTTAGGCTTGTCCTCCTCTCTCTGTCTCCTGCCCAGTCTCGCAAGCGCCTGAAAACATTTCTCTTTGTCAGTGAAGACACTGACACGGGTCGGGAGCGCCTCTGTTTATGGGTGGCGCTATATAAATCCTCGATTACAATTACAATTACAATTACAATTCTCTTCTTTCTCCTCCGTCAGGTATATCTCTATTTAAGCGCTAAATAAACTGTCGTAAAGTCGCCATGTTTTAAGAATATGAAATAAGAGGCACGTTATGGTATCGCGTTTGCTAATTGGATCAGTTTTTACAAAAGTCTTTTGCAGTTGTTGTTGAAAAGCTTCGAAATGAGTCTGTAGGTACATTTTAAATTAAATTAAAGTATTTGTAAATCCTCTATATATTTAATATGCGATTATCCTCGAGAAAGGGACCATTTCCGTCAGCCTCCGTAAAATAATTCTGCCACCCCTACAGTGCGAGAGAAATTAGGGCGCTGATAGAAACCGGAAGAACTGTTGTAAGTAAGTAATTAATCAGTAAATGGTTCTTATGACGACGTGTGCAGTTCGACAAAAGTTGTTCACGATCGAAAAACGTGGAGAACATGTTGATACGTGCCAAACACAAAACTAAGAAGACATTTTGTCACAAGTCGCGATTTATTCCCTACGCATTTGCAACAGTTCATCTGGCGAAGAGCTTCTCATGAGAACCTTTCCTCGAAGTTTCGTATATGCTTCACAAAATCTATTTCATCTCTTAGTGTTTTGTTACCAATAAATCATTTAGAAAAAGTTTGTTCTATTGTAATTTCCTGATGAATTATGATAGTCCATCCAGCTGCTTGTGGTGCTCTAATTTCTCGTATAGTCTCGGGTGGCCATAGTGGTAAAATCGTAGTTTATGTTGCTAAATTCAACATGTTTTCAGGCCCGTAGTTTACGTTGCTAAATTAATGCCGTGTTTTCAGTCCCGTAGTTTACGTTGCTGATCATCCAACTTCTAGTTAGACTTTAATATGAAATATTTTCATCGCTCATCCAACTTCTAGTTTCAGTAATATGTTCATCGATAATCCAACTTCTAGTTTCAGTTTTAGTATTAAATGTGTATGTCACTCACCTACGGCAATAACTTTGGCACTAAAACGACGTATTTTCATCGCAATTTTAACTTCTAGTTCGAGTTTTATTATGTAATATATTCATCAGTCATCCAGTTTCTAGTTTAAGTAATATTTTCATCGATAATCCAGCTTCTAGTTGGAGTTTTATTATGAATTGTTTTCATCGCTCATCCAACGTAAATAATCATCAGAAGAATTTAGCAACGTAAAATATGGATTTCCAAGCACTATCAATTTAGCAAGTTAAAGTACGATTTTACTGTCATAGTTTTCTAAATTTAGCGCTCACTTTTCTCGAGTATTGCTTTAATGTATCCACCCATATTAATGATTGGCTATTGAAATTATAAATTTATCATAATTTTGAACAACAGAGGAACCTGTTATCATTCCGTTTGTCTAAATATGTGTCTTAATTGTTTGCTGATCAAATGACTTTTTGGACAAGAGTAGATCAGTTGTTGTGTGTTGGGCTACCTCTTTGTGCCATAGTCTTATATTGTAATTCTACATGTGTCTGTGTACTACAGCTTGTGTCATACTCGGAGACGGTGATCTTGTTTGACAGAGAGGGGGGGGGACACTTTTGACACCTGGTCAACATTTATTAGAGAGTGTGACCGTGAACATTTTTACCTTTTTTTTCTTGATCTTCTCTGATCTTTTTCAGGCACTTTGTAACGGCATGTAGATATATGTTTTTATCAAATTGTATAATCACATGCAAACTAATTCAAATCTAAAGTTAATTGATTTTTTTAGTTAGTAACCTAATGCAAAAGACTATAAACAGAAAAATAATAAACATAACTCATTGATTTTTGTTAGTTGTTGGTCGCAACATGTTGACGTGTCTGCTCTCTAGTCTCAGTGGTCAAGTTTCCATTAGGCAATTATTTAAGAAAAAATCAATCCAAAACATTCTTTGAAAATTGGGGGATAACTGTATACTATGTCCCCCTCACTGTTAAAGGTGGAGGGGACTTGTCCCACTTGTCCTCCCTCCCAGGGATCGCCGCCCCTTTTCTCACTCTTTGTCTTAACTTTGTTTGTCTTACAATGTGTGCTTTACTCTACATGTTGTACTATCTGTGTTTTACTATCTGTGTTTATGACCGTGGTTGATTTCATTCTAGTAGGTCTGTTGTGAAGAGTAAGGTGAACCGGTCAAACAGCAAAGAATCTAACAAGCGCAAGAAGAAACCGGACCGTTCAGAAGGAGAGTATTCTTCGGACGATCGAAGCAGAAGTCGAGAACAAGACAACTCTAAAGAATCGCCGGAGAAAGCGAAACGAAGGAATTCGGACGATCAAAGTGGAAGCGATGAAAGCATTGAACGATCTGCAAGGGATTCGGATCGGAAAGATCGAAGGCGAAATCGTCGGGTAGGACATGACTCAGACGAACGATACAGCAGCGGAGATGAGCGGAAAGATTCAAAGAAGGATCAAGACAGAGAAGATCGAGATCGGAAAAAGTTCCGAAACGATGTTGATCGTGAGGAAAGCTGTGAGAAAGAGACAGACCAAAGAGAATATAATCAGAGATCAAGGGAACGAGATGATGACAGATCACATGGAGATTATGATCGATCTTGGCAAGATAACGAACGATCACACAGAGATGACAAACAATCTCACAAAGATGACAAACGATCTCACAAAGATGACAGTCGATCAAGACATAATAAAGATCGATCACACAGGGATGGTGATAGATCAAGGCAACAGAATGAACGATCTCACAGAGATGAAGATCGATCTCGCAGAGACGAAGATCGATTAAGGAAAGAAAATGAACGATCACACAGAGACGATGATCGGCCAAGGTCATTGAGTGAACGACCACACAGAGATAATGAACAATCTCTCAGAGATGATGATCGATCAAGACAAGATGACCGCCGATCACGCAGAGATATCGAACGATCCAACAGAGATGATGATCGATCAAAACATGATGATGACCGATCACGCGGAGATGACGATCGATCACAGCGAGATAACAAGCGATCACACAGAGATGATGATCATTCAGTGCAAGATGATGGTCGATCACGTAGAAATGGCAGCAATTCAAGGTATCAATTCAATTCGCAAGGTTTTTTGATCACTATATACAAGTTCATTTTACCATTTGTAGCAGTAGCTCATGGGTGTCAAAGGGTAAACTCAAAAGAACCAATATTGTTCCACTGGCAAGGTCACCCCTTTCTCATTTCTATTATGTAAGTAAGTAAGTATATTCTTTATTGAACCAACTGCGGACCACACTTTGGTGTACATGAAAGTTCTATCGTGTATATTTCCATATACAGTAAAACACTGACTACCAACGCATGAATTGAAACCATTAAATGGCAGTGGTTTCAGAAATGTACAATAAGATGCTTGTGTAGTTGCACATACAGATTTATGAATCATACACATATTAATCATTCATCTTATGTCATTGACAGATCGAGACGAGATGACGACCGATCAAGACAACGAGATGACGATCGACCACGAAGGGATGACGATCGATCACGGCGTAATGAAAAGAGATCAGAACGAGATGACAGCAGTCAAAAGCGAGATGGTGTCCGTTCAAAGCCAGATGAAGCAGACGGAAAGTTGAAAGACTCCTCCAAACCCAACAACGCAAAAGAGGAAAACAACTCGGAAAACTACCTGACATCAAAGCGAGGGAAGCCGGCAACAGATGGAGATCTGATGACGCGAACGGGAGGAGCGTACATTCCACCTGCTCGTCTGCGCATGATGCAGGCACAGATAACGGACAAGTCGAGCGCTCAGTACCAGAGGATCGCTTGGGAGGCACTGAAGAAAAGTATCAATGGTCTTATCAACAAGGTCAATGTGTCCAACTTGTCGATGATCGTTCGAGAACTCCTACAGGAAAATATTGTTCGCGGCCGGTACGTTAAGGATTGCATTGAGTTTACCTTTGATTACCTTTGGACGGGCTTAAATGATCTGAAAATTGCCTTCAGAATGACATTTATTACTTTCAGAATACAGTAGCTTAAATTACCTTCTTAATGACGTAAATTACCTTCACAATGCTTATATTACCTGCAGAATGCTTGAATTACCTTCAGAACGGCTTTAGTTACCTTGAGAATGGCTTATGTGCCCTTCAGAGTGGCTTGAATTACCTTCAGAATGGCTTCTGAGTTTTACTTGACAAGTTTTATTGAATTATTAATCCTTTCTGTGTTTTTGTGATTTATTCAGAGGGTTGCTTTCGAGGTCCATAATGCAGGCACAGGCCGCTTCGCCAACATTTACTCACGTCTATGCCGCCCTCGTGGCTATCATCAACAGCAAGGTACGTTTCAACTCGCTTTATAGTTGCTCGATTGACTCACTGTGTGCCTTGCTCACTCACTTCTGACACTGATGAAATTGCCTACTCACTCAAGCACTTATTCAAGAACTCATTCACTCAAGCACGTACTTGCTGACCCACTCACTCAAGCACTCGATTTCTCACTCATTTCATATACTCACTCCAACACTCACTTGCTGACTCACTTTTTGACTCAGGCACTAGCTCATTCAACCACTCGCTCAACCACATGCTCACTTAGCGTTCATTAACTGGCCATGTCAGCCTATAAGGGATGAGCAAGTCAACTTGGTTCTGACAATTCAGCATTGCTTATATATCCATATTTTGAAATGCATGCCGACTGTTACATGATGAATGTTTTGTGGGAAATATTTATACGGCTGATTGCTTGAGAATTGATTGGTTTTTATTGCGTTTTTAGTTTCCGAATATTGGCGAGTTGATTGTGAAGCGATTGATTGTGAGTTTCAAGAAAGGTTTCCGACGTAATGAGAAAGCGACGTGTCTGTCAACGCTACGTTTCATTGCTCACCTCTTCAATCAGCTCGTGGTAAGTTCACTGCTTCTTCTCCATTTATGTAGGGGCTTTTACTTGATGGGTTATTGCCAGGTTTATTACATCGTATTATGTTGCCACAAGTTACCTTCAAACTGCCACTTCGTAGGTTGGTTTACGTGACTGTCAGTTTGCCTGCTACAATGGCTTGGGTTGACATAGATTGCCTTCATTTTGCCTCCACTGAGACTGTCTAGCTCTGTCTTGCCTTCGATTGCCTTTCTGTTGTCTCTGGACTTGATTGGTGAAATTTAGATTGCCTTGTCTGGGATTGCCTTGCGATCACTTTGACATACTTTGCCAAACCTTAGGTTGCCTTGAGATAGCCTGGCATTGGATTGCCTTGATTGTTTTGTCATTCGATCATTTGTTGTTGTTTTCATTCGACCTTTTGATGACATCGTCATTCAATCATTTGATCTCGTCATTTGATCATTTGATGACATTGCCATTCGATCATTTTATCTTGTGATTAAGTCATTTGATCTTGTTATTCGATCATTTGATATGGTTCGATCATTTGCTTTCAGTGCCATGAAGTCGTCGCTCTACAGGTCCTCATGCTTCTCGTCTCACAACCGACTGATGACTCCGTTGAAGTGGCTGTTGGGTTTCTGAAGGAGTGCGGCAACAAGCTGAAGGAACTCTCACCTAAATCACTCAATGGTAATCAGTCGATTGATTGGTTGACTCACTGGCTGATTGATTGACTGATTGATTGATTGATTTGTTGATGATTGATTGACAAGAGGAGAGCAGGCCTTTAACTTAAGTCCAAGAGGTAGCCATGGGTATGAAGTATTAGCGACTTCAGTTTCTTAGTCTTGGCCTATGAGGCCAGGTGGCTAGTCCTCGCTAAGGGACGCAGATGGAGCAGAAATCTCGAAGCATCTTTCTGCCCTGATGGGATTTGAACCTCCGATCTCTCAGTTGATGGTTCATCGCTAACCACTCGACCACTTCACTGCTTTTTTGTCGACTGATATTTATTTGTTAAGCAGTTTATCTGCTTTTAGTGAAGTGTAAGCTGCCTTTGAATTTTTTATACAGTGTGAACTGAACCCAATACTCTAGCAGGGTATTTCCATGTCATACAGACATATGGTGTGTGTACTGATACACAAATAGCTGATTGCTTAGAGCATTCGTCTTATAAAGCAGAGAGTATGGGTTCGATCCTCCTCCCCTGAGATGGTTACCGTGTAGGGACCTTGAGCTAGTCCTTCGCTCACAACTGCTCAGCGCCAATGATTGATGCTTCGTCATTAGATAGTGGCAGTTAATTAATGCATAATTATAACAATGGTAATTATCTAAATGAATTTGCTCTGCTTGTCATAGCTGTATTCGAGAGCCTACGCACTGTTCTTCATGAGGCTACGATCGACAAACGAGTCCAGTACATGATCGAAGTGATGTTTGCAATACGAAAGGACGGATTCAAGGTCAGGTCGAGCGATTCTGCTCTTGTGTCACTTCTCCTGTTTGTGTAATTTGTGTTGTTGTTTTTCGCATGCCAGATAGTGGCTCAATAGAAATGTTCCTTTATTTTATGGCAGAACAGTTGAAGTTTTTCTTAGTTATGTAATAATTGAGGAGTTGTTGATGTTGATTGACCGTGACTAATTGGTTGATTGATGGATTGATTGATTGATTGATAGATTGGTTGATTGATTGATGGATAGGTTGATTGGTTTATTTACTGATTTGTTGATTGATAAATTGGTTGATCGATGGATGGACGATGAATGGATGACTGGATTCACTGACTGTTGAGGGATTGATTGATTGAAGAGTTGCATTGATCGACTGTTGATTGATTCATCTTCAGGATCATCCATCCGTGATTACAGACCTGGATTTAATTGAGGAAGATGATCAGTACACTCACGTTCTGAAACTCGACGACCCAGACCTAGATCCAGAAGATGGACTCAGTACGTCGCTTCATATTAGTATTATTATTATTATCATTACTACTACTACTACTACTACTACTACTACTACTATTACAAGCTTATTATTAATTGTACTATTGTTATTATTATTACAAACGTTATTATTATAGGCATTAGTATTATTATTATTATTATTATTATTATTATTATTATTGGCATTATTATTAGCATTGTTAGTAGTAGTATTATTTATTTAGTATTGTTATTATTAGCATTGGTATTCTTATTATTATTTTCATGTTTGTTATTGTTATTTTTAGTAGTAGTATTATTTTCTTATTCATTGAGACATTTCCATCAGCCTTGTTGTTAATTTGTCACCATGTATGCAAAAGCCTGTTGATGCATTTTTAGGGACCTCAGTAGTTTTCTTATGGAATTCATTAATTGGTTGGTCTAATTAAATTCAGTAACTACAATAAGGTGTTGTTATTCTTTTTAGATGTCTTTAAGTTTGATCCGCAATATCTGGAGAATGAAGATAAATACAAGACCATCAAGAAAGGTAGGAGAATTTCTCTGGCTGTATGTAGGTGGAGAGAATCGGAAAGTGGATAACAGTGAGAGTAACTGACCTGCTTGATGTAGCTAAACTCTGGCATTGGATAGCTACGGTAGGGACTGTGCTTTATGCAGGTCGACCACATCTGCTTTGTTTGCATTTCAAATTAGCAATTTTTATTCCATTTGGATGATGCCAACGGTTGTGAATTGTTTGTTGTTTGTAGAGCATCTAGATGAAGGAGATACGGGTGATGAAGATGCGGAGGATGCTGAATCTGGCGAAGGCGACGATGAAGATGATGACGATGATGAAGATGGTGAGGATGGAGAAGGTTGGTGACAATTACAACGTGTTCTTCGTTTGCTTTGTTGTGTAATCCAACTTAGGGATGCTCACGAGTGTAGTCGTTAGCATGTTGGACTGTCAACCGAGAAGTCGAGGGTTCAAATTTCCACCAGGGCAGAAATTGTTTCGAGATTTCTGCTCCACCTGCACCCCTAGTCAACTCAGCTATAATGAGTACACTGATCGTACACTGTTGGTGGGAAGATAAGATAGCAAGGGAGAGGATTGGCCATCAGCCCTCACATGCAGAGGCTAAGAAAATGAAGTCTCGAACACTTCATAGCCATGGCTGCCTCAGGGCTAGCATAAGGCAATGGTCTTTTCTTCTTCCACCTTGGAGGAAGTTCTTTCGGCGAGAATAAGAAATTGTCTGAATGAAGTGGTCTTCTTTGTTGTTTTTCATGTGTCTCATTGATGTCTTGTGATTTCTTTGTGCTGTTGACTGACGTGTCACCTTCATTCTTTGATTGATCGCTAGAATCGATCAATCATATCGGCACGATCTCACATTTGATTAATTGAGTAGTATTGATTGATGTGATTGACTGATGATTGAACTGATTGGTTAGATTGACTGATTTGATTGTGTGACTGATGAATATGATTGATTGCTCAAATGATTTGATTGACGGACAGGTGGATTGATTGAGTGATCGATTGATTGATTCTAGGAAAAGGGAAGACGGTTATCATCGACAACACAGAGACAAACCTTGTGGCGTTTCGACGGACGCTTTACCTGATTGATTGCTCAAATGATTTGATTGACGGACAGGTGGATTGATTGAGTGATCGATTGATTGATTCTAGGAAAAGGGAAGACGGTTATCATCGACAACACAGAGACAAACCTTGTGGCGTTTCGACGGACGCTTTACCTGATTGATTGCTCAAATGATTTGATTGACGGACAGGTGGATTGATTGAGTGATCGATTGATTGATTCTAGGAAAAGGGAAGACGGTTATCATCGACAACACAGAGACAAACCTTGTGGCGTTTCGACGGACGCTTTACCTGATTGATTGCTCAAATGATTTGATTGACGGACAGGTGGATTGATTGAGTGATCGATTGATTGATTCTAGGAAAAGGGAAGACGGTTATCATCGACAACACAGAGACAAACCTTGTGGCGTTTCGACGGACGCTTTACCTGATTGATTGCTCAAATGATTTGATTGACGGACAGGTGGATTGATTGAGTGATCGATTGATTGATTCTAGGAAAAGGGAAGACGGTTATCATCGACAACACAGAGACAAACCTTGTGGCGTTTCGACGGACGCTTTACCTGATTGATTGCTCAAATGATTTGATTGACGGACAGGTGGATTGATTGAGTGATCGATTGATTGATTCTAGGAAAAGGGAAGACGGTTATCATCGACAACACAGAGACAAACCTTGTGGCGTTTCGACGGACGCTTTACCTGATTGATTGCTCAAATGATTTGATTGACGGACAGGTGGATTGATTGAGTGATCGATTGATTGATTCTAGGAAAAGGGAAGACGGTTATCATCGACAACACAGAGACAAACCTTGTGGCGTTTCGACGGACGCTTTACCTGATTGATTGCTCAAATGATTTGATTGACGGACAGGTGGATTGATTGAGTGATCGATTGATTGATTCTAGGAAAAGGGAAGACGGTTATCATCGACAACACAGAGACAAACCTTGTGGCGTTTCGACGGACGCTTTACCTGATTGATTGCTCAAATGATTTGATTGACGGACAGGTGGATTGATTGAGTGATCGATTGATTGATTCTAGGAAAAGGGAAGACGGTTATCATCGACAACACAGAGACAAACCTTGTGGCGTTTCGACGGACGCTTTACCTGATTGATTGCTCAAATGATTTGATTGACGGACAGGTGGATTGATTGAGTGATTGAATTGTTTGATCAATTGATTGATTGATTGATTCTAGGTAAAGGGAAGACGGTTATCATCGACAACACAGAGACAAACCTTGTGGCGTTTCGACGGACGCTTTATCTAACCATTCAGTCGAGTCTTGACTTTGAGGAATGCGCTCACAAGATCCGCAAGATGGACATCAAACCCGGTCAAGAGGTAGGTGACCATCAACCAAGTCATGGATATCATTGCGCTCAGTGTGAGCCTTAGTTTAATGAATATTCATGTGAATTGCTCGTTATAAATGTACGAGCATTCGTGTAAAGTTTTGCCGAGGTGTTGAAAGTTAAGCATCCATCGACTGGAAGAGCGGTCCTTTAGATTGGATTGGATTGCCATGTTTCACTAAACAAATGAAGCTTCTTCAGTCAATACTTAACGCTGCTGCCCGCTTTGCTTGTGGCCTCCCAAGGTTTGTCCGCATATCTGCATTCATTGGGAACACTCCACTGGCTTCCTGTGCCCCAGCGCATCCAGTTCAGAATTTTAACTCTTATACATGACTGTTTAGTCGGGGTAGCTCATTCATACCTCGAGACCTTCTTTGTAGATCGGTCTCTTCGCTCACTGGTCGCTCCGCTCGGCCGCCAGAGGCCTTCTGGTAGTTTCCACATGTGAGGGGCTACTGTTTAATCTAGAAGTTGTGCTTATGTTGGCCCCTATGTTTGGAACCGTTTTCTGCAGGAACTACGGCTTGAGCTGCTCAGTCTTTCTCTTCCTCTGTTTTGGAAATGCCTGAAGTCCATTTTATTTTTTAGTGATAGCACCGACCTAGGTTGGGAGCACCTCTGAATCGTTGATTGGCTCTTCTATAAATGTTTAATTACAATGACAATTATTAAATTTTGTCTGGGCTCAGTTTCACCTGAAGCGACAATCAACCGATGCCTTATGATGACGGCAGAATAGAAGTCATTGCAACTCATCCAATTCAGAAAAGTGTGTCTCGGAATGAACTGGGAAAAAGTTTCTTAAGTTCTAGCCTGTAAATATCTATTAATTCAAACTGTGTTGTTGAAATCTGTTTTTCCCAGGACGAACTCTGCAACATGATTCTTGACTGTTGTGCTCAACAACGCACCTACGAAAAATTCTTCGGTCTCCTGGCTCAGGTAATTGCTTCAATTTATATGTGTGTGTGTTTTTATATGTATTTGTGTATTTTATTGAGATTGATTTATAGTGTAGTGACTGGTATGCTTGACCGTTGAAGGTCAGAGGTTTGAAACCCAACACCAGATGTCACTAGCATAAGAATTACTTTATACGAATTACTTTGTTGAGTGGTGAGGACTCTAGTTTTGGTTCACTCTGCATCCTCCTATTTCAATGCAAATAATTAGTACTTAAAATCAAACAATGAATATAAAAATAAATGGGTGTATAAACAAAATTATTTACAAAAGGAAGCATTATTTACAACAGTCAGGTATGTGGTTTTACATGGATCGTTTGTGTTGTATTTTCAGAGGTTCTGCATGATGGAGAAGAAGTTCATGGAACCATATCAGAGGATCTTCCAGGAACAGTACGACACGGTTCACCGACTGGAGACGAACAAACTGCGAAATGTTGCCAAGTTCTTTGCACATCTCCTGTACACGGATGCAATCGAATGGAAGGTTGGAACAACTCTTCTGTTAATTAATGTCATTGTATGTGCATTTATTAACCCTTTCGTATGCCAAGGCTGAGAAAAATGAAGTCGCTAACTCTCCATATCCATAGCTGTCTCTCGAGGCTAGAAGAAGGGTTTAATTAACTTAACTTCTCTTCTTTGAACTTATGTTTGATATAACTTCTCTGTCCAAGGGTCTAGATGGAAATTTGTTAAGAATCAGTTTAACGTTTGAGATTTAAGACAGAGAAAATGATGGGGAGAGAGATGTGAATTTGTAAATGTGTGCCGGTGTTGTTTTCCAGGTGCTGGAGTGCATCCGTCTGAATGAAGATGACACAACATCGTCTGGTCGAATCTTTATAAAGATCCTTTTCCAGGAACTCTCCGAATACATGGGTCTCTCCAACCTTAATGATCGTCTCAAGGACGTGTGAGTCTCATGTCGCTTAATCACTCATTTACCTTATATCACTTTTATCATTTATTGACCTTATATCACTTACTGACCTCATAATAGATAATAGCTTTAATTGCTTACTGTTCGTATGTCATTTAATCGCTTATTGACCTTATATAACTTTAAAAAGCATTAACTGACCACTAAGAAATAAATGACCTTGGACTAGCGAATTCCTTAAGTGACCTTAGACGGTCATTAAATGACCACTCAGAGTGAGTTCCTGAAATGCCTTTGTATTTCAGCTTAAGAAGATTATTTCGCCAGATCCAGTAATAACAGTACATTAAGGACACTTTAACAAGATGGCTGAGAAAGTTTGGTGGTTGACCTAAACTCTCCCAGTGTGAAAACGTTGATGACCATCAGAAGACCTTATTGACCATTCGAGGACCTTAATAACCATTAGAGTGTCTTGATGACCATCGAAAGACCTTAATGACCGTCACAGGACCTTATTGACCATCAGAGGACCTTAATGACCGTCAGAGGACCTTATTCACCATTTGAGGACCTTATTGACCGTCGGAAGACTTTAACATATTACAGATGTCAAAGAAAGTGGAGAATATCTCCATCAATTGATTTAAGGATGTTAAAATTCCTTTCACCTTTCTAGGATTTTGTACTATTTATGCATTTAAAACAATTATTCCAAGAAGAAGATTGGTTTCGTTTACAGGACGTTGCAGATGTACTTTGAGGGTCTGTTTCCGAGAGACAATCCGAGAAACACGAGATTTGCCATCAACTTCTTTACCTCGATTGGTCTTGGCGGTTTAACGTACGTGGAACGCCTAATTCATTCATGCATTAAAAAAATGAACTCACTGTAATATAATCTCATTATAAGAAGCCGAGGTTGATCGTAACTCACTAGTATTGTAGCATTAATTTGTGTTTTATTTTATTTACTTTTTTTAAATTAGATTTTTATTTATATTTATTGTTTTCTCATTTCTTATTGTATTCTAAATTCTTTTTTGTTTTATTCTTTATAGTTTATTATTCATGATTTATTATATTATTATATCTATGATATACAAATATTATGTTGTAATTTTATTTTTCTATAATTTTCTATTTTTCTTGTAGCGTATGTTTATTTCTTGTGTTTTTTAGCGATGAATTACGAGACCATCTGAAGTCCGTTCCTAAGCAACCGATGAAGTCGCCGACTCGTGTCGAGTCGCCCTCTTCAGAGTCGTCTTCATCATCCGAAGATGATTCCGAGTCATCGTCGAATGATTCGTCATCTTCGTCAGGTGACGTCTAGCATCCTGTGTTACGTCGATTATAAATTATTAATTATTATTATGCATTTACTAAGTGCCACTAACTAATGACAAAGCATCAATCGATGGCGCTGAGCAACTGTGAGTGAAGGACTTGCTCAAAGGCCCTACACAGTAACTGTCTCAGGAGAGGAGACTTCATACATGCAAACATTAATAAATATACACAAATGCATACATACATGTATGTGTATGTATATGTATTATTTGTTTCTGGTAGTTAGTTTCTGACAGCGATTACAGTTTGGTGTACTGGTATAAAAAATTAGAAGAGTTACCTTAACTCTTTAACAATGAGAGTGTGGTAAAAGTGACTGGGAAACCAATGCAATTCGTCGTTGAAGTGTTGTGGGTAACATTTAAGTTTTTACACTAATTTTGTCATTATTTTTAATATAATTTTGTCATTATATTTAATGTTATTTTGTCATTATTTTTAATATAATTTTGTCATTATTTTTAATGTTATTTTGTCATTATTTTTAATATAATTTTGTCATTATTTTTAATGTTATTTTGTCATTATTTTTAATATAATTTTGTCATTATTTTTAATGTTATTTTGTCATTATTTTTAATATAATTTTGTCATTATTTTTAATGTTATTTTGTCATTATTTTTAATATAATTTTGTCATTATTTTTAATGTTATTTTGTCATTATTTTTAATATAATTTTGTCATTACTTTTAATATAATTTTGTCATTATTTTTAATATAATTTTGTCATTATTTTTAATATAATTTTGTCATTATTTTTAATGCAATTGCTTTGTTATAGTAACTTCAGTTCGTGTTTAACCGATAATGCTTAAACATTACTAGAAATTATTTTATTATTTTAATTGAATGTTTCTGATTCAGTTTGTATTTAACAAAATGTTTCAGTATTAGCAGTCATTATTTTTTTATAAAAATATCTTTGAATTTTAACTGTTTGCTGCAGATTCTGAGCCATCGCCGCCAGTGAAGAAACGAAGAAGAGGGAAATCATCTGAAACTCCAGAGAAGTCTCACAAGTCGGACAACAGACGAAAGCCAGAGCGTTCGCAGAAGTCCGAAAAGTCTCTGACCTTGGGAAAGTCGTCACAAAAGTCGGATGGACCGACTTCAATGCAGCTGCGACTAATGAAGCTCGCATCGTACGGCCAGGTGCCAGAAAATAAGGACGAGGAAAAGGTACGAGGCCAGGACAGGAAGCGAGATGAGGACACACGAAGTCACGACAAAGGACATGAAACCCACTCGAAGCGTAACGAGGACAAGCAAGGCCGCCGTCGGGGACAAGAAAGCGAAAGTGAAAGTGATCACGAGAAAGAACGACAAAAAGGAAACCGAAAACTGGACAAGGACAGACGTGAGGATAGAGACAGAGGACAGAAAAGTAAAAGGAAGCATGATGACGACAGCGAGAGTGACGGAGGACAAAAGCAGACCAGCAAAAAGCGTAAAAGGGAAAGTCCTAGCAGTAGCGAAGGACAACGCAAAGGCCGTCTTGATCACGACGAGGGACGAGAACGTAGCGGGGACAGAACGAAAGAGAGGCGGAGACGGCGTTCAAAGTCATAGAAAGGGATTTTAGCGAAAGTGCTGTGAAGAATTGCTGACTAATTTTCGCCAGGGCAGCTGGCGTCTGTCGCAGAGAGAAGATTGAAATGTGTTTAAATTTTGATTGTTATCGAACTTTAACCTTTGAACTGTGCAGGACAGATATTGATCTGGTTTCTATTAAGCCATTTTTCAGTAGCTGGTCAGAGTGTTGAATAAACTGTCTGAAGTGACACTTGTGTAAAGTGTTGTTTAAACACTTGTTTAAATGCTTGTACGACTTGAGTTGAATGATGGTTTAATCACTGTTTTGTAAAATCTTTTCGAAGCCGATTAAGTCTTCGATGCGTTTAGAAGATTTGGACGTTGGACCGAGCGTTAGCCTTGTGTTGGTTGTCTGGTGCTGTTAATGGCTGATCTGTTCAGCTACTTTTGCGGTTTAACTTCAGTGGGATTGTGGTACATAAACGAGACATAAGTTGTTAGAATGCCTTTGTATGATCCAGTTCAGTCAACCTCACAATCGTTTATCATAGCGCAGTTCAAGTTCTATCCACCATTTCTGGATTAAATGGTTTTTGATGGTGACTATGAATGCCAAATTTTCCCATTCAGATGCTTTATGAGATGGTAAACAAAGCAACTGAGAAGCTGAGATTTGAGGACCAACCACTTTTGAGTATGGGAACATTTTGTGGAATGATAAGGATATGCATGGCACCCTTTTCTCAGAGTCGGTCGTTCTCCAAGCTAGATTGGTTAGAGCTCTTGCCTTGTAACGCGGAGAATGTGGGTTCGATCCCCTGAGGCGGTTACTGCGTAGAGACCTTGAGCAAGTTCTTTGCTCACAATTGCTCAGTGCCATCCATTGATGCTTCGTCATTTGATAACGTTGCTTAATGAGTACATAATAATTGATGCTGGAAGTTCATGGATCAGTGAAGAATTACATTGATAGCATTTTAAAAACTGTTGTCTTCATTCTGTGGCTGTTTACTGAGGTCGACTTAAGACATTTTAGTTTGTAACTTCTATTGCGCCGGTGTCTAATACAGAAGGCATCAGCCGATGGCACACCAAAACCAAGCCAAAATCAGGTCAATATCCGGAAGATCAGTCCGTAAGGCAAAGAGGCAGCCTATTGTGGATGAGCAGTTTGAAGAGCATGTCCTAAGTCGATAAATGGTATGAAAAAACAGTGAGCAGAACAAACAGATGCAGGAAGAGAGTTACAAAATCTGTGTCCAGCAACCAAAAAGCTCGTTTAGCAAGAACAGTTTTAGCTTTAGACAAAAATAAAAAGACAATATGTCTGAGGAACAAAGAATGACCTTAAGCATTGTAGTTGGCCAGAGTTCAGTCGACTTGAAACAAGTCGTGGAAGCATGCGGTATATGGGGTCGTCCATAAAGGACGTCCGCAAAATATGACCCACTTTGGACCCCTCCCTCCCCATTGTCCGCATCTGTCCGCATTTGACCTTACCCTCCCTCCCCTCTAGCGGACGTCCGCACGCCTAAGCAAATTTTTAATGTCATCATTATTTTTACAATTATTCCACAGTTCCTGTGCACGTTTAATGTCGCAAGATGTGCAGTTATAAAAGCCTCCTTGAAGTCTCCGTAAAGGTTATACCATGCATGAGGTTTTAGGCAATCACTTCACTGACCTTTTCGTCTTTCAGGTAAGGCTGAAACAAGGTGGTGATTAAAAAACTATTAAATTTAAAAAGTTTAGATGCGGACGTCCGCACTGGTCATGACCTCCCTCCCCCTTGTCCGCATTTGTCTCCGTTTTGATGACCCCTCCCTCTCCCCTCATTGCGGACGTCCTTTATGGATGACCCCTATGGGCTATTGGCAACTAATGCTAGGCTTCGTATACCCAAACAGCATCCACCCTGCCCAAATTAAACCCGAATAGAGCCATATGGGTTTGGCACGGTGATCGATTGGTTAGAGGTTCGCCTTGTAACGCGGAAGTACAGATTCGAGCCTTTATTCTCTGAGACGGTTACTGTGTAGGGACTTTGAGGAAGTTCCTCACTTACAATTGCTCAGCGTCATTGATGTACTGTCGTATGGTCGTGTGCACTTCCGAACTTAGGAAAGAGGGCAATATCAGATGCAGGTGTATTGTATTGCATTGTATGATAGATAGGCTACTTAAATGTACTTACTTATTTTGACCATTTTTATTTCGTCGATTGGTAGATGCCGCTATTCAAAAGTTTCGTAATGCAGCAAGCGCTGAATCACGCTACGATATGTAATCTGTGCTAGCCACGAGAAAATGGATGAACCGAAGAAACAGAGAATCGAATTAAGCTCTTCAGACGATCTCTCACAAGAGGAAAAGGAAGAGAGATTGCACTTTCAAAGAATAATCCACGCTTTCAGATACTATAGGTAGCCAAACTTCCCAGATATTTTATGCTCTTGATCACCATTCTTTGGCAACCGGTTTGGGTGCATCTAAGTCCCGAAATACCCATCGGTTACAAGGCCCATTTTTATTTGATCTGAACATCTCAATGTCTCCCGTTAGGTGAACCAAATACTGAAGAGAAATTCGCCTGACCAAGAATACTGTCACTGACCTCGCTCGCGTAATGCGATTTAGCTAAATAATTATGTTGGTCGTGTCGATTGGAATGGTGTAAATGATTGGATTTATCAGAACAGGCATGGTGTTTGAAACTGGTTGTGCAAATTCTTCAGGGTACACTCGCTGAAGCGACTGATCGCTGCCGAAAAGCACTTCAACAATCTGCCATCCCGCCATCGCGATCTGATTCCAGATTTTCTCGACAACCTTCGGTCTATTCGCAAATGCACGGAACAGAATTTCGAGATAATTAAGCTGATCATCGCAGACACGGACGTCATGTTCGAAAACATTCATCACGAAAGTCCAGCCGTAAATTGACCCCTTGTTGTCTTTGATGGGATTCAATATCTCATTTGAGTATTTTATAATTCGATTTCAATAATTGAAATATTATACTCTTAAATTTAATGAAGACTTACATAAATTTTACCTTATGGTACCCAAGTTTATCTTTGCTGAATGAAGCTCTATATTACTTTAACAAAGCCTTATCTTACCTCGACAAAACCTTTTTCTTACCTGGTCTTACTTTACCTAACCTTACCTTGCTGTACCTTTCATTACCTTACTTTACATGACCTTACCATACCTTAGCTTAATAAAGTCTTACCTTATGTTGTTATGTCTAACGAACTGATCTGATCACCTCATTACAGCTTGGTTTTGAGTGTGCCATCGGTTGATGCCTTGTGCATTAGACACCGGAGCTATAGAAGTTACTGATGTTACTCCCTAAGAAATCGTCCTCACAATTTTAATCTACCAGATAAAGACTCTCGAAACTTCATATCTAGAATGTTATTTTCTAACTCTTACTAAGCTATTATTAACAATTAACAATTTTAATTCACTTCCTTGTACACCTACAGCGTTATGTCTGTTGTTTCATTAAACGAATATAAACATAAACATATAAACAATTACCTTTGTATGACATTAGGTAGCAAATGATTTAGCAATGTTTAACTTGTTTCATTCAGATGCAGCCTGGTTTCCTGCATCCGGCGAGTAGCTTTGACATGGACAAAGTGAAGAGTACGTTGAAACAGATCGTGAGGGACTGGAGCGACGATGGAGCGCTCGAACGAGCTGCCTCTTACCAACCGGTTGTCGACGAAATTATGCTTCAGTTTCCACCAGATAAGTGGTAGGTCGTGGAAGAGAATTACTTTACACAGGTTTGGCTGGCTTCTGTGGTGCTTGACTGGCATGTGAGATGGCTGAATGGCATTTTGGCTTCTTGACTGACTGGCTTGTGAGATAATTGGCAGGATTTTGGCTTCTTGACTGGCTTATGAGATAATTGCCATGCTTCTGGGCTTTTTATTGGCTGGCTTATGAGATAATTGGCAGGATTTGTAGCATTTTGCTGGCTGGCTTATGAGAAGAAGTTATTAATGGATGTTTTTTTTCCAGCGACCCATCCGAGATTTCCGTGCTCGTTCCTGGCGCTGGTCTCGGGCGACTTGCCTATGAAATTGCAAAACTCGGCTACACGTGTCAGGGAAACGAATTCAGTCTCTTCATGCTCTTCACGTCAAACTTTATCCTCAACAAGTAGGAAACAATTCATATTAATTAGTAATTTTATAATATAACACACCAGAAACTCAATGTAACATTGCAGGTTGTAATATGATAATAATAGTCATAATAATAATAATAACAATAATAATAATATTATTAATATAATAGCATGATATATGTAATCATCATAATAAGTTTCTGACGCCAGCCATTTGGCGGCGATGGGTACGAAGAAATGAGCTCCACTGTCCTCAGTCATTTGTCAAGTCCACTGCCCCCTTAGTGTTAGTCCATGTGATGCTATGTCCTCAGTTATATTATCTATCCAGCATAGTCTTAGTCTGCCTTTGTTTATTTTTCCTTCGAATCATTCTCTCTACATGTCCAAACCATCGAAGTCTTCGTTGAACGACTTTGTCTAGCAGAGTTGTTTGGATACCTAATGATTTGTCTTATGTCATAGTTTCTTAGTTTCAGCAGCTGGCTAATATTATTATTCATTAAATATAAATATTCAACATCTTATTAATATTTAATACAAAATGAATATTCAGCATCTGATTAATATTCTTTAATATTCTATATCATTCAGCATGCATTAATATTTAAACGAAAACTGAATCACGAAACGAAACTGAATATTTGGCAACAGATTAATATTAATCAGCACCTGCTTAATATTAGTCAGGTGCTGAATATTCATTACTACTGAATATTAATCACAAGGTGAGTGAAGATTTTCGGTAATTGTCATTGAACAGGTGTAAGAAGGTGAATGGTCACGCCCTCTATCCATGGGTCCATCAGTTCTGCAACAATATGTCTTCAAAGGACCAGACGCAGGCGATCCTCTTCCCAGACGCCAATCCAAGTGCTCTACCTCCGAACGCTAACTTTTCTATGGCAGCCGGAGACTTCCTTGAAGTCTACACAGAACCCGGTACAATGGAAAACCAATCATCAAGCGACCATTATAACACAAATCTCAATTTATTATTTATTATTATTATTGTTATTCTGTGCTTTTTTCTAGAAAAAAAAGGTTCCGGAACTGAACAATAGGTTCCGGAACTGAACAATTATGGAAGGGCTAAAATCCAGAGAAAAGTAGGATTGGGGGTGGGGAGGGGTCTCAATAAACACTGAAAACAGTTCAAAACTTAAATTAAATGAAAATAACTTAATTATTGTTTTGATTATTAAAATAAAGAAATTATTTTTTAGTAGCTGAAAAAAGGTGCCGGAACGCTGTTGTTATTATTATAATCATTATTATATTGTATTGATTATTATTATTATTTTTATTATTATTATTCATGTATTGAGCAACACTATCTAGTGACCAAGCATCAATCGATGGCGCTGAGCAATTGTGAGTAAAGGAGGAGGAGGATTGAACCCTTACTCTCTGCATTACAAGGCAAGCGCTTTAACCAATTGGCTACCATGTAGATCTTATCCACCATAGGCTGACTCTCTGATTATCTTTATCTAGTCATACCTAAATCAAGAACTGTTTTTGGTGAACGAGCTTTTTCTGTTGCTGGACCTACTTTTTGGAACTCTCCCTGTGTCTGTGCACTCTGCTCAGTCGCTTGTGTCATTTCGTTCTCAACTTAAAACTGACTTCTTTCAAATTGCTTATCCACCATACGCTGCCTCTCTGTCTTACGGACTGATCTTCTGGATATTGACCTGATTATGGCTCAGTGTTGGTGTGCCATCTGTTGATGCCTTGTGCATTAAAAACTGGCACAATACAAGCTACTAATTACAATTACCGTTCAGTTACTAATTACAATTACCATTCAGCTGTTTACATCGTTGTTTGTTTCCTGTGTAGATCGGTGGGACTGTGTGGCAACGGTTTTCTTCCTTGACACGGCTCATAACATCATCGCCTACATGGAAACAATCCATCGGATCCTCAAGCCAGGCGGATGTTGGATCAACTTCGGTAGGTAGAACAGAGTCCGGTTAAACCGGGATCTTCGTTTTATTATTACTATTGCTATTAGTGTATTATTATCGTGGAATTTTATTGTTAATGTTATGGTTGGTCCTGTAATTGGTCTTAGAGTGGGTTTCTGTTTCAATTGAGGACCAGTTTATGTGGTCCTGTAACGATCCTAGATGTAATGTTATAATAGATTTTGTTTTATGGTCTTAGATTGGGTCTTCTGGTCCGTTTTCTTATCCAGGTCCCCTGCTCTACCATTTTGCCGACATGCCAGACCAATCTTCCATCGAGCTGAGCTATGAAGAAGTGCGCAGAATTGCTCAGAAGCTCAACTTCGAAATTGTGGTGAGTTCCCATATCTCCCATTTCTATAACATTGAAGAAGAAGAGCAGTCCCTTAAGCTAACCTTGTGGCAGCCATGGGTCTGAACTGTTAGCGACTTCATTTTCTTAGCCTCGGCATATGATGGCGGTTGACCAGTCCTCTCCCTCGCCGTCTCATCTTCCCACCGACAGTGTATGGTCAGTGAATTCATTATAGCTGAGTTGCTAAGGGGAACAGGTGGAACAGAAATCTTGAACCAAATTTCTGCCCTGGTGGGGTTTGAAGCCCCAACCTCTCGACTGACAGTCCAGCATGCTAACCACTACACTATCGGGCACCGTGTAACATAACTTGTGGATTACTGAACACAAGGAAGATTCATTTCAGTGCAGAATTGGTGGACTTCACCAGAACCAAACTATAGCAAGGTGCTAGCTGTATGTATTTACTGAATTGGAATGCTGCCATATCCATTTATTTTTATTATTATTATTATTATTATTATTATTATTATTATTATTATTATTTAGTCCAAGGTAAACATGATTCCTAGGGCATCAAAAAAAAATTTTTCAGGAGACAAAAGAAAACTTGTTATTCTGGAATGGTTACATCTCCTCTGGGTTGATAGTGTTATTATTATTATTATTATTATCATTATTATTTTTATTATTATTATTGTGATTATTTTCATCAGTATTAACGATATTAATTGGGCATGGCAGCCTTAGTAATGTGTGGTTAGGCAAAGCGACCCGCTGAACCCTTCCACTGATGAAAGTTTCTCCTTTTGTAGAAAGAGAAGACACACGTTCCGGCATGCTATACACACAACCCACGCTCGATGCTCAAGTACGAGTACGACTGCGTGTTTCTCGTCGCTCGCAAACCCCAGATGGCGCCAGCAAATGGTCTCATTGACTGTACGCAGTTTGCCAACGATGGTGCCTTGGGCCGAACTTCGGAGGAATACGGTCGCATCGGTTGAAGTCTAATGCAGTATTTAATTGGACTTAGTTTTGCGAGGGTGCTACATACATTTTCGATTATGTATATATATATATATATAATGTATATGTATATATATATATGCACACTCATGGATATTATATATATATATATTATATAGATATGATGTTTAAGATCATCTGTAATATATGTGACATTTCACTTCACATTGAATTACCTTGCATGTTGTATTTGAAGACGTTACACTGGCTTCCAGTCGAAGACAGGATTAAGTTCAAGGTACTCATCACTGGATGAGCTTCGATAGTCAGTGCAGCACCAGAGAGCCCTGCGCTCCTGTCTCCAACCTAGTAGACATGTAGAATGCTTTGTTGATCAGTGCATTCAACCGCCAATGGGGTTTTTGTTGGTCCCGTGCTTTTGTACAATAATACGGATTACGGACTCATTGTGGTGTTTTATGGGTTGGCCATCCTTCTGGAATGATCTAGGATATGCAGAGTACTATGTCTGTCACGAAATCATAGAATCCAATATAAGAATTGTTTCAAGTGGCTCAGAAGACTTGGAATCTGCAAGTATATTTTGTAAATGCTTGCGTGCGTATGTAACAACGTAAAATGAAAATTTGTAAAGTGTAACTTCAAGAAAAACTCCTCAGCAGTCAGCAGCACTCCCAACCAAGCATGGAGAACCCACAATCAAACAAAACAGACAAAGCACTTGCGGAACAATTGGAAGGTAACAGACTGATTAGCTCACCTCTCATTTTAACAGGAAGACTGCTTCATGTAATAACAGGGCCAACAGTGGCAATTAGCCAGTGGAATGTAACATAATCATGATCGTCATTACCTGATCGCACTCATCGCAGATCTCTTCGTTCTGCAACATGGGGTTATCTAATTGTATCCCCCTTCCCTTACCTTCACAATGCAACATGGAAGCTTTGAAGTGGTCTGTCCCTCATTCTGGAACTGGCTTCCATGCAATTCGCGCATAAGCTTCTACTTTTGAGGCAACTATTTTGCAAGCGGTTGAAGACCATTGTGTTCGGTCCCGTGTAGTCAGGGCTGGAGCAGTTCTAAGCAGGCGCTATATAAATAAACACAATTACAAAATAAAAGCAGTTGAGATTAGACACCTTTAAAATGGTTTCTCCGAAGAAATATATTCGTCGACTGCGTTCCAAATACAGTGTTGTGACACGAACGTCGCTGTGTAAGTAAGGTAACGACCCTCGCAACCATCAGATCGCGTTAATAAAAAGCAGCCGAGATTAGACACCTTTAAAATGCATACTGGGAAGTTATAAGTGAACTGAGTCGTTGCATTAGTTGTCTTGGATTTAACTCCCAGTTGTAAATTCGTCGACTGCGTGTAATCGTGTAACCAATTCTCTGATGGACATTATTATGTAAAGTGACCATGGCAGTAGCAAGATATCGTTAAAAAGGCAGTTGAGGTTAGACACCTTTAACATGTTTTTTCGAATCTATATATTCGTTTTCTGCGTTTAATCAATCAATCAACTTTCGTTAATTGCAGAAATTCTTGTCGACACAAACGCGACAGGATTGATCGCGAGGGTAAAGCCCGCCACTGCTCGTAAACTTTTAGTGCCAGCCCCAAGCCTGTAGAAAGAAGGAGGGCGTCGTCAATCATCTTTGTTATGACACAGTGTCGTTAAACAGCAACAAACCAACCAATCGCAAGGGTTATTTGCAAATAATTCTATGTTAGACGACGTCAACGGCTCTAACAGCCATAAGATCTCGTTAAATAATGGACACCTTTAAACCGCTTTTTAACGATGCTATATAATCCTAGTCCGCTAGACCTCTATAGTTTCCATCGTTGCAATCCTGTTCTAAGGTCGATGCGAACGGTCACGACAGCCACAAGATGTCGCTAGACAATGAAAAGAATAAAGAAAACTGGAATTCAGATTAGACACCTTTAAATTACATTCCGCCGAAATTACATATTCGTCGACTGCGTTTTAATCGCATTAGAAAATTGTTTGCTTTTTTCATCTAGGTAAGGTCGACGTTAACGGCCCTCGCGGCCACAAGGTGTCATTGATTTTTTTAAAAATGTGGTTGAGAATGGTTTTCAGAGTTTATATTCTTCGACTGCGTTTAATCGCTAGCGAATGGATGGGATGAATAATAATAAAATTGAGAACTGTTCAAAATAATTTATGTGGACGTCAAGCCTTTGTTGTCATAAGATTGCGGTAAACTCCATCCAGCCATCTCCATAGCAATCCTGTTGCATCCTGCTATGCTAGGTCGGCGTCAACGGCCCTATCAGCCACAATAAGTCATTATTAGACAGTGAGGTGAAAAATTAAAACAACAGCTGAGACTAGATTAGAAACGTTTAAAGTATTTTCAACCTAACACATACACATACACACACACACATACATACATACACACACACACACACACACACACACGATTTGTAATTGCTTATTTGTGTAGCGCCTCTTGAGTAAAACTCATTGGCAGTGCTCCCGACCTCATGACCTCATGACGACACAAGACGACGGACGATCAATGAGAATGATCTTCAATCGCTTGCGAAACAGACGTTTGAATTAATTAGTATTAAAATTGAAAAATAGCATAAAAGTATTATTAATATTTGATAAATGTGCTAACTAAGATTCTTATTAATAAACCTATTCGTCCTCTGAGCGTTGACGAGGATAATTTAGAAATAGAGAACAATTTACTTTTAAATACAATATATATATATATATATATATATATATATATATATATATTTCAAGAAACCATTTTAAAGGTGTTTAATATCAACGAGACTTTGTGGCTACCAGAGCCGTTGACGTCGACCTTACGAAGTAAAAAATGATATGATGACAGGGCCCCTGACGACAGAGTGCAGTTGATCAACAAATATATAAATTCGGAGAAAACATTTTAAGGGTGTCTAATATCAACTACTTTTTTTCTAAGGAGATTTTTGGCTGCCAGAGCCGTTGACGTCGACCTTACGTAGTAATAAAGATCTGAATATAACCAACGTTTAAACGCGGTCAACGAATATATAAAATTGGAGAAAGCATTTTAAAGGTGTCTAATATCAGCTGAGTTTTACTAAGGAGATTTTTGGCTGCCAGAGCCCTGACGTCGACCCTACCTAGGAAGATGTGCAGGACCTTTACTGGCTATTAGAAGTAAAATTCCTTTGTTTAGCAACATCCTATGAATACAAAGGCCGTTGACGTCTCTCAGTTAGTCGTGTATTTCAGTTCATATTCATATAACTTTCGTCTTCAGTTTTCTTTCGCCTCTCACGTCGTTGATTTGCTGTCTGGCAGGTTGTTGAGACTGTGATATTTGGCAGGTGGTTGAGGTCGATCATATATAAATAGATCATTCATTTGGCCATATATGTTTCTGGCGAGTTCTGCGCTCTGCAGAACATCGGGCATATTCTCAATGCCTACAGATATATATGCTGCAGGTCTTTCACTGGCTTCCTTTCCGCTTACGCATTGAATATAGGATCGTTGCCTTATTATGGCCCTATTGCCAGGGCTCTGCCTCTGCCTACCTTCGAGAGCTTTGCTGCTCCGTTCAGGTGCCCAAGGCCGACGTTCTCTCCACTCTGCGGGAAAAGAGGTTCTTTTGACACTGGTAACTGGATAAGATTCACAAGTTAACGCCATCTTACGATAAGGAAGGCGGTTAACGTCGACAGATACGAATTTATTGCAGTCGACACACATCGCATTTAAAGGTGTCTAATCTCAACCGCAATTCTTATTAATTATCGACATTTTGTGGCCGTTGTCGTCGATCTTCTTTTCAACAGAATATACATATTCGCCGAATATATATATATATATACGTAGTGTATAGAATTGTGCTCTGCATGTAAATATATTTTTCGATATTTGCGTAGCACCTTAAAAGATCCCAAAACATTCGGTCTTGTGTTTCCGTTGGAGAAGTTTTGTTGTTTTCGATCCAGGCGTCTTTGACCTCTGACCTCTTTGACCTCTGACCTCTTTGACCTCTGACCTCTTTGATCTCAACCTCTTTGACGTTGGCTGGATTTCTTTCTGATGTTGTTCTGAGGGAAGCGCTGTTCTATCATGTGGTTTTCGTTGCCGACTGGGTGACTATTGTAAATTGGTATTGTTTTGGTTTTGCTGTACGTAGGCCTATTCGCCAAATAAATAACATTTTATATTAAGCCACTTTCTTTTCTTCTCCCTAGACAACTTAGCTAACAATATTTGTATATATCTTTGTAATTATTTCTGTATGTACCTATATATAGAAGTATGCTTTATGTATAAATTCACTTCTGCGTTTGATTTCTGAGGAATATTAGATGATTGTAACATGGGTTCGTGTTATGTCTGACACTCTTTCTCCTCCTCCTCCTCTCTCTGATCTCTGGCAACCGGACCGGGAACTTCCCTTGACGATCTCTGACTTGACGCGTCGCTCGTGAATAAGCTGGTGCCCTGCGCTTGGCTTTAGAGCAGCGCTTTAGAGTTATTTTGAAATTACGACTGTTAGTTTCTTTTTCCTGTCAGACTGCCAACGTTGTTTGAAACGTCACTTTTGAAATCGGGATCATTTGGATTTAGACGGATGAATGTATGGAAGGTTGTCCTTCTCGCTTCATTCGTTCTTAATCTAATCTAATTTATGGACATCTACAGAAATCCAACTGTTTTTTTATTATGGATATGCGTTGTTTAACGACATCTTGCGGCTGCCAGGGCCGTTGACGACCAAGTCACTTGCAACATATTTGACAAAGCCAATACAGTGTACAGGACCGTGCGTCAGCTTTCACTTATAGGTGGAATGTATCCCTTAAAAGAGGTGTGGAAGTATTCGGAACCGTTCTCACGTTATCGCATTCAGTTTGGAAGATATAATTATTATTCCTTACAAGTTTTACTTATAAGACGACCGTTATAAGTAGGATCACATATAATTGACAAACAGCTTTTACGCTTATATAGAACTTTATTACGCATTTTAAAGGTGTCTAATCTTTTTGGTAATAGTTGCTCTTTAAGGAACCTGGTCGTAATCCTAATCGTAATCTCCAAACTTCTAAAGCGCCACTCGAAGGCCAAACGCAGGCACCAGCCTGTTCAGGAACGCTATATCAAATCAGAGGGGTTTTCCAGAGAATGGTCCAAAGGAGGGCCGAGTCCGATTTCCAGAGATCAGATCAAGATAGGCTAATATATTATTATTTTTTATTATTTCAAACTGACAGACGCAGTAAGATTACATTGAAACATGAAAGTACAAGCAAGATCTTAATTAAACACGCGGTTTGGCAGCCATACAAGGGGTCGGCCTAGAGGGGGGGGGTTACGGGAATAGATCCGCGAACCTAATGCTCTCCTGGCCACGAGTGTTACCATTACAGCTCTAACCAACCGTCTCGTACTTAGATTATTGTTATCATGGGTTAACCTAATTTTATACATGAGATGATTAGCGTCGCCCTCCTCCTTTCTCCAGGCTTGCGACTGGCACTACCACAGTTAGGGCAGTGGCGGGGTTAATAGGGTAATTTAAGCATAGGCTACCTAATTTAGTGTCTAATCTCAATTACTATTGTAATATTAGTTAGCGTTGTTTAACGCCATCTTGCGGCTGCCATGGCCGTTGATGTCGACCTTACCATTATGCACACAGATTCGCCAACGATTGACGTATAATAGAAATCCCTTTAACGACATCTTATGGCTGCAAAGGCCGTCAACGTGTTTAAAGTTCATTGATATAACTCTGTTCATTTTCATTAATCTTTCATTCATCAGTTCCGTTTGATTTTCTCCTGGTTGTATTCTTAGCGGAAGACTGTCCCAACGATTGATGAACGACTCTGACGCTTATAAATAGCTCTGGCATAGCATTTTAAAGGTGTCTAACTGCAATTTCTTAAATTGGTTTCCGTTGTTTAGCGATATTTTCTGACTTTACCTCACTTTACATTATTCCTTAAGGCAGATGGTCATGTTGAACAACCAGTTAATTTGCAGGTGTAAATGTAATGTAAATTCAACGTAAATTTAGTGTAAATATGGTGTAAATGTGGTGTGAATGTGAAGTAAATGCAATATAAATGCTGTTTATGACTGGCGCTATATAAGGTAAAGTCAGAAGGAACGAGGGCGATTCTTTCGCCAGATTTGGTATGGTATGGTATCTAGGAATTTATAAAGCGTCTGTCACAGCGCGAACTATTCAAAGGCGCTCTCATCGTGTGAGCCTCGCGGATTTGATGCCAGGTCAGCATCCGGGGTTAAATCCGAAAAAAGAGAGCGTGTTTCTGGGGTGGAAAGTGATGATGATAATAATGACTTTGGTCGTAAGATGGTTTCAAAGCAGAAACAGGATGGGATTGCTGGAAGCTGTGGCATATGGTAGCCTAATTGGTTAGAGCGTTTGCCTTAGACACCTTTAAAACGAGGTCAACAGATGCTATATAAGGATGAGACATAATAGTTGATTAATGTTATCTAATCCTTTATCTGTCTTTTTCTTAGACACCTTTATTTGAGAAGGTGTTGAATAGGTGCATATAAAATGTGGAACACTGAATGCAATTGGTAAGAGCGCTCGCCTTGTAATGGGGGAGATTAGGGGTTCGATCCTCCTCCTCTGAGACGGTTGCTGTGTAGAAACCCTGAGCAAGTCCTTTACTCAAAACTGCTCAGCGCCATCATTTGGTGTTTCATCATTAGACAGTGGCGCTTTATAAAGACAGAACTAACAGTCATGTTATAAATGTTAACGGAACGTAAGACCTTGCAAGTTATTTTCATAGCGCTGTTTATGAGAGGCTCAAACTGTAAACCATCTAAGTCGTTCTGGACTTTTGATTGGCGTTACATCAATGCGATACCTGTCTGTATGTAAGTATGTATGAGGACAATTTATGTAGCGCACTTTAGATAACTCACAAATTACCTCAGGTGAGATGTGTGGCAATGGTTGCGTTCTCTTTGTATTAATGAGCTGACTGATGACGGCTTGGTTTTGGAGAGCCATCGCTTGATGCCTTGTGTACTAGTGGCTGGCGCTCTAGAAGTTGCTAGTTGTTAATTAACATGCATAACAACCCTTTCAAAGCTTTTAGCCAAGCAGCGATAATAATAATAATAATAATGATAATGTTAATGTTAATGATGCTAATGTTAATGTTGATGGTGGTGGTGGTGGTGGTGGTGGTGGTGGTGGTGGTGGTGGTGGTGGTGGTGTTGGTGGTGGTGGTGGTGGTGGTGGTGGTGGTGGTGGTGGTGGTGGTGGTGGTGGTGGTGGTGGTGGTGGTGGTGGTGGTGGTGGTGGTGGTGGTGGTGGTGGTGGTGGTGGTGATACAGAGATCGCATTGTCTGCTCTAGTCCACTTGGATTTCCAACCCTAGACCGTGGTCCAGTTGCAACGGACCTTTCCACTGAGCCATCCACAACCTCTAACCAATTGACTAATGGTCGATTCATATAGCGCCAACCTGTTTCTTCTCATCCGATCATAATCACTTAGACTGTCGGCTCCTTTGAAGTGCACGGCCTTTGATCTCACCGCGTGAGGGGCTGTATATAAATTACGTTGAGGCTTCGAATGGGATTAAAAAGATTTCGCGCCTCTTTGAAGGCGGTCAGGTTGGACGGTCAGTGGCGCTGGTCAAGACCGTGTGACCGTCTGTATAGTGGACATTGTGTCGGCGATGTTAGAGCGCCCTGTGTCGATTCATCCTGTCGATAGGGGCGCCACAATAGTCGAAGCATTGATTATATTTGTACAATTATATATAGGAGTGGCCAACTACCTCCGAGAACTAAATTAGCAATTAATATTAATGAGTAACTATTAATAATTAATTTTTAACACTGCACAATACCGGTTATTGGACCATCTATTTCTGAGAACCTTTTAGCGACTTCATTTTCTCGGCCTTGGCATATGAGGGCGGGTGGCCATTCCTCTCCCTAGCCCCCCGCTCCCATATTCCCAGTATCAGTTTCGGTCAGTGTAGGAATTCTCATTACAGGTGAGTTGGCTAGGAGCTGCAGGTGGAACAGAAATCTAGAAACAAATCCTACCCTGGCGGGGATTTTAACCCATGACCTCTGGACCGAAAGTCAGGCACGTTAACCACTACACTATGTATGTATCCACAGAATTAATGTAGCGCCTGAATCCATAGAATTAATGTAGCGCCTGAATCCATAGAATTAATGTAGCGCCTGAATCCATAGAATTAATGTAGCGCCTGAATCCATAGAATTAATGTAGCGCCTGAATCTATAGAACGCCTGCATCGTACCTCAGAAGAGGTTGGCCCAAGTTGACGAGGAACAAACAATCCATCTGTTGACCCATAGTAAAATAAAGAAATCCCCACCAGCTTACACCCGCAAACAAATAGATGCTAAGAATCCGACAACGAAATCTGACCCAGAGGTTGACACAACGCTCAGCATTCCTGACCTTTGCACTGAGGATTGAGGAATGGCCTCCATGGTTGGTAGGTAGGTAGGTGGTAGAAGCCATAGATCGAGAATTCACATTTTACGAATTTTAATATTTCTCGAATTTTAACGAATTTTAAAGCTGGCAATGAAGTTTATTGTTTAATTTTCAACTTTTAAGCAAGTAAATGTAAAAATCATATGCAATCAATCAATCAGCCGTAAAAGATAGCTGACTAGCGACACAATAGTACTGATATTCAGTTACTGTTCTACTTGGAGTCTGGAACTTCGATTTCTATCATAGTTGGGGCTTATGACCGTGAGTGTCAGTCAGCGGAATGAAAAACCACCAGCACGTACCCCAGCTCCAGTGTGACCAGTCAGTCACTGACACAGCTTGCAACAAAACATGGTTAAGGCCCTTAAGGGTTGGTAACGTTCACTGAGCTCTGTCTTCTTCTTTGTCGACTGTTGTTTCTCTATTTTCACCATGCAAATGCTCCAGACTTCGGGCAGAACAACCAAGAAATTCCTTGTCACAAAACAACATTGTATTTCCGGATTACCCTTTTTCTTCTCCTTCAAAATCACGATATACTTCCACTCCGGTTCATGTTCTTTCATCTTTGAGAAATTAGGCTTTAACTAAATTAACTCGTTACGTAGGCCCTAATAAACGTTAAGGCTATATTGAATTTTACATTAAATTCTAAGCAGAAGCTTACAACAAATTATGACGTCATCACATTTGTTGATGTTGCTTACGCTGCTTTTAAAATAGGCCAAAAATTCACGCATTTTAACGAATTTTAAAACTGAAAGTCACGAATTCTCGAACTATAGTAGACGCCATTGATGGGTGTAAATGTAGTCGGAATGATTTTAAAAACTCCTTATAATTTGGCCAGACTGTGTCCTGCAGACAGACAAATAATGCAGCCTTAACCCGACTAGACAAAACCGTCGCTACCACGTCCCAGACAACCCTGCCCAAGCTGCCCTGCACCATCCTACCTTCGCCGCATCTACCTAAAACCTCGATTATTCTTCAACAAAAAATCCATCGTCTTGTGAGATCCTAGAACTGTCGCGTTGCTTCCTCGCAGCCAATAGAAATCGAGGAGCGATCTGATTGGTCGACCCGGCCACTCCCATGCTTTCCTATTAAAACACGCACCTGGCGGTCGATCTGAAAAACAGCGCAATCCATTTGGCATTGAGTAACATTTACCTGGACGCTCTGAGCAAACGGATCGTTCAGGTAAGCTACGAGGTAAGTACAGGTTATTGAATTTATCATCCTGCAATTCACCTGTCGTTAGGTTAAACTGGCGATGGCCATTTCCAAGTGTTTATAGATTCTTCGTCGCAATAGGTTGGCGCTATGTCTTGACTGTCATATGGATACGTTTCAACGGCTCGATAAGTCTTACTCGCTTCTTGCGGGTTCTTCCTCACATTACTATTAATTACTGATTAATTGTTAATGGCATAGGGAAGCTTTGGAGCTGGCTCCCTTGCGATCTGCGATTCTTCTACTTACCATGCTATTGAGGACCTATAGTCTTGCATAAATTGATCTGCAGCAGCAGCAGCACATCCTTTTCTCTTGAAGAGGCGTTATATAAATAATTACAGTTACTAACTTCTCTTGCGGCGACGTATCACACACAATCAACCGACGGTAATTGTAATTTTAATTAGTAACTTCTATAACGCCGGTGTCTAATGCACAAGGCATCAACCGATAGAAAAGCCCTCGGATACGACACAGCGCTCGTGAATAAGCTGGTGCTTTGCTTGTAGAGTTTCGGAGTTTACGATTACGATTCCTACTTGGTTTCTGAAAGAGTGCTTTGATGTCTAGGGTCCAACCATGACATCGATTATCAATTTCTCATTGCACGAGGGATCCTTCCCATCTGCATTTACTCATGCCATAGTTCATCCGCTGCTTAAGCAACCTGCTCTTGACCCTCATGACCTGTCGAATTGTAGACTGATCAAAACCTTGAATTTTTATGTCAATCCTTAAACGGATAGTCATGAATCGCATACAAAATCAACTGTCATCAAACTCACTAATTTCCCCTTTTCAGTCGGCTTATCGTAAGTTTCACTCAACAGAATCCGCACTTCTTGCTGTTCTTAATGACATTATGTGCTCAATGGATAATGGTAAGGTTACAGCGCTTGTTCTTCTTGACTTGTCTGCTGCTTTTGATACTATGGATCATTCTCTTCTTCATCGCCTCAAGCACTGGTTTGGGATCTCTGGTCCTGCATTAAATTGGTTTAGTACTTATCTTAGTCCACGCACTCAGTCAGTGTATTTAAATGGTAATTATTCATCTAGTAGTTTGTTGGCATCTGGTGTTCCACAAGGTTCTGTGTTTGGTCCTCTTTTGTTTACATTATACACCACACCTCTTTTTAACCGTGGCTCGACTGGGAGCACCTCTGAGTAGGTTTCTTGAAGAGGGGCTATATAAATTATCAAAATGAACGAATGAATGAATGAGCATTGATGCATGGATAATAATCATTCGCTGGGATATCATTTCTATGCTGATGATTCTCAGATCTACATTTCATTTGACAGTCTGTCAAATGTGACTCATCTGTGCAGCTGTTGTCTGCTGTCTTTGATGAGGTACAGTCTTGGATGGCGGCCAAAACACTTCTCCTTAACCTATCAAAGACTGAATTTCTGCTACTATAGGCACTCCACAGCAACTTAACAAATTTGATCGGCTTAAGTCATTAAAACTGCTTGATTAATTTTTTGAGGTGGCAGATGCTGCTCGTAACTTATGCGTTGTTTTCAATTCTACCATGTCTCTCACTGGCCACGTAAAGAGTATTTGCAATTGCAAGTCATCTATTATGTTCATTCGTGATATACCCAGAATTAGGCGTTATGTGCCCATGTCTGCAAGAACATCTCTGGTAAATGCATTTTTTCAAGTTGTATAGATTACTGTAACTCGCTTCTTACTGGTATCAATCAATCAAACATGAGTTGCTGGACCTACTTTTTTGGAACTCTGTCTCTGTGTCTGTGGCTCTGCTCAGTCACTTGTGTCATTTCGTTCTGAACTTAAAAATTACCTCTTTCAAATTGTTTATCCACCATAGGCTGCCTCTCTGTCTTACGGACTGATCTTCTGGATATTCACCTGATTACGGATTGATGAAGGTGTGCCATCGGTTGATGCCTTTTGCATTAGACACCGGCGCAATAGAAGTTAATAACTGCAATTACATACATACATACATACATTCACACACTCTCTTACATACACACACGTGCAAACGAACGTACATGCATAGTCTGTGTATATATAGAAGAGGAAGTTAACAGGGTGATGATCGGCGATTTCATTAGTTGTAATTGGATCGATGGAGGAAGGGAGACGAAGAAGAAGAAGAAGGAAAGAAAAGAAGACATGATGGCGGTTGCTGAGGAGGGGAGAAGGATGCAGATGAGACGATCTCAGGAGGATGAGGAGGGGGATGAGGAGAGGGCTGCAAAGAGGTGCCACGCTGCAGCCTGTATAATATCTACTCTGACCAGCGCTGGTTCCCTGTGTTTCCTATAAACAGCGTCGGTAATCGTATTACATTTAATTACGAAAAGATCTCTTCAGTTCAACCAAATACACATATATATATATATACACACACATATACATGTGCTTAAATATATGTATATATATGTATGTATATATATATATATATGTATATATGTACTATGCATAATCCATCGTGGCGCCTTTGCGAAGAAATTAGAAAACGGCGCTGCTGACGTATATATGCCCTGTATATTAGAGGCGATGAAGATGAGGATGAAGATATTGAAGAAGAAGAGGAAGAAGATGTGGCGATGGTGTGGAGGTGGTGGTGAAGGTGAAGGTGGTGTGGAGGTGGTGGTGAAGGTGAAGGTGGTGGTGGAGGTGGTGGTGGTGAGAGTGATGATGTTGATTATTATCATAGTTTGGCGCTGTATCGTTAGTTTTGAAACTATCATGATTAAAGCATGTTACTCGTGATCCAACGACTCAACCGTTGAATTAAAAGAAAAGAACGAACTAAACATGCAAGGAAGGATGGAAGGAAGGAACGAGTGAAGAAATTAAGGAAAGGAGAGAACAGTGAAGTGCAAACATTAGTGGAGCATATATGAGGGAGTGGGGCATGTGATTCGCAAAATGTCCGATGGGAAAATTCGCCGCAGTTTAGTCCGGAAAAGTGAAAAAAGGAAATCAACCCTTGTTCCATCCAAATAACATAACATAACAACGGTTTTTAAGTGGTTCAGAAGACGTGTTAGAACCACTGCAAATTATCCTCGAATGCTTAATAGCCCATTATTCCTAGCTTCTTCTTATAAGCTGCGATAGTGTCCACTGAGAAAGTGCTATATCATCCAAACCATTCCACAGGTCTACAACTCTTGCACTTAAGAACTTTTGCCCTAATGTTCCTTTTGGCTTCTAAAATAATTTATATGTGTCCCCGAGTTGCCTTGTTTGGTACTAATTCAAGGAATCTCTCCCACTGTAATAGTAGTTAGCATACCCATAAGCCGCCGCCGTTAGCCGCCGAGCCGAAAAAATTTCAGCAAGCCGAAAAACCGCCGGAAATTTTGCGGCTTAGCCGAAAACCCGCCGAGAGTTATTTCACGGCTAGCCGCCGGAAAAAAGGTAGGCTAGAACATGCACACAATTGTGATTATAAAGTTTCCACGCTGGCTTGCTAGTTTGTATATACTTTAGTGCGCAATGAGCTATAAGTGTTGACGTCAGTTACATGGCCGTCTAATCTTCTATTGTAAGGGCCCTGTCCAGGCTGTCATATGTTGCATATATTCCGAGTTCTACTTCCGGTTTTACATTCAATGTTAAATATTTATAATTATCTCTCATGCAGGTTAGTGCAGAGTGTACACTCTTACTACTCTGCTTCAAGAGCGGCTGCAATCTATTACCAGAATTTTCATTTGTTATTGTTTCTGTGTATCTCTTAATTTTTTCCCTCGCTATGCGGCTAGGCCTACACCTATTAATGCATGTCTGGTGGCCCTGTTATTTTTTGGTTCTAACTTACAATCAGTGTTACATACTCGTGAATCGTATGCCTAATTGAATGTGAACTAAATGCAATGTGTGTGAACTGAAAAATTAAATGTCCGTTTGTGTCTTAACATAATTATATGAATTTATTTCTAAAATTATTTTCAGACTGAGTGGATATTGCCCACCTTTCGATTTAAAAGTATATACCCTAATATATATTCTATTACTGTGTTAATGATTGATGCACTCGTAACCAAAAAAGGTAGTTTACGCTCTTTTACGGCTAGCCGAAAAGGTATACGCTCTTTTACGGCTAGCCGAAAAAGGTATTTTACGCTCTTTTACGGCTAGCCGAAAAACCAGCCGTGAATTTTCTCAAGCCAGCCGTTAACCAGAAAAATTACGGCTTAGGGGTATAGTAGTTAGTGATAATCGTATTAGATTCAATTAGATCTCCTCTGTTCCTCCTTCTCTCCATTATATATCGTGTCCTATCTAGTAATTTATAAGGCGCCTATTGCAGCATAAACTATTCAGAGGCGCCCTCAGTGCAGGAGCCACGTGGAAACAGAAACGTCTTGAGCAAGAGAGTAGATGTCGGGGAGATTCCCGTCATGAGCTTAGTTCTTAGTGGAGGGGAAGACCATTCCAGGCAGAGGGACCTGTGACAGCAAAAGCCCCACGTTGGGCCAAAGTGGTCCTAGTACGAGGGACAAAGAGATCAAGAGGGCCAGTAGAGCGCAAAGGACGAGTAGAAGTTGCAGAGAGAGGTTACCGCATAAGGTCAGAGAGGTATTTAAGGGCAAGCCCTAGCTGGGACTTTGAAACCAGAAGGAGGATCTTATACTGGATGTATAAGATTAGACATATTAGACGATTTAGCTCCATTTCTAGTTTACATATTTAACAGGTCGCTTTCTGAGAGTCATCTACCTGCTTCCCATAAACGAGCTATTGTTTTCCCAACCTCGAAAAAGCAAAATGTTTATCACCCTTGCCCACTTTGTCTTCTATACCTGATAACCAGCTTAGAATCCATGCTAGTAATTGCCCTCTAATCCCACATGCTTGCAACTTTTTGGCCAGCCTTACATGAGGTACTTTGTCAAATGCCTTGGCAAAATCTAGGAAAATTATATCGTATAAAAGACAAATGTGTAATGTTACTATTATTTGTCAAACAGTGTTCACTAACTCGGCTAAAGTTCTAAATTGTGCGAAATATTCTGAAGATATATCTGTGAGTGGAACAGTATCATACATTGTTGTTACAACCTGCTAGCGGCGATTTCATTTAACATAATATTCATCCTTCTCAAATGTATTGTATTGTATTGTATCTAAACATTTATAAAGCGCCTCTCACAGTATTCGCTACTCAGAGGCGCTCCCAGTGCGAAAGACCCAGTGAATAGAAAGAGGTTTTAAGACAGCGGAACGAGGCACTTGGGCCACCAGCTAATAAAGAGGCACGTGTCATTGGAGGAAGTTGATTCCATAGAGCAGGACCAATGCAAGAAAAGGCTCGAGTTTTGGCCATAGAGGTCCTGGCTCGTGGTACAAGAAGATCATGTCGATTAAGCGATCGCAATGGACGGAGGGAAGTAGCTGAAAATGTCTTACGCGTGTTAATAAAATACAATTTTTCATGCAACATGTCAGCACGTGGAACAAAGCACGTAGAACAAAATAATTATGGTACACAAATAATGTGGAGCAAATGTCGGTGGCGCATTTGTTGCTAATTTTATGGCGCAATTGTCGGGATTTTCGGTGGCGCGTTTGTCGGGTCACCCTGATCTGTAGTTACCTGGTTCACTTTTAGCTCCCTTTTTAAACAATGGCATTATGAGTGCATCCCTCCATTCCCGAGGTACATCTGTTGCTGATTGCCTTACTTGCTTACTCACATGTACCTGACCCTGTTCTCCTTTGACCTAATATCACTCGCTTTGACGCAGGGCGTTTTGTTTCTCTGATTTAATTCACAAACCCCACACCTCAAACCCCACATCTCTTACGTCAGATTCATTATACCAAACCCTCAAATTATCGAAAATAAGTTGCGTAATCACAATCAATTTTTTAGAGAAAAAATGTCACATATCTACAAATAGAAATGTGTCACTTATCTGCCATGATGGGCAATAGTTAACTAAAAAGTTGCTAACTTTTAGTTTCACTAAAAATTTTTAGTTAAGGATGAAGTTTAACTTTAAAAATAGGTTAGCTAAAACCATAGTTTAACTAAAAAAAATTTAGTTGCTAACTAAAAAGTTTAAATGAAAAAATTTGCCATATGCATCTATTTTTCCACAATGAACATTAAACAATGTCAAGAAAACACATTTTAACACTGCATGGTTTTAGCATTAACAGTCTGTGTGTTCAAATTCATACACTGCTTTCAGTAAACCTGCAACTGTGTGCTAGAACAGTACACATTGCATACATGTAGTTTGAAGGTGAAATTGTCATTGACGCTCTGCAATATTGCAGTTCACATAACCTCTGTTATTGTGAAAATGTTTGTCGTAAAAAGGTGGAAAAAAGTAGGAAAAAGTTTAACTACATTTTTTAGTTTAGTTAACTAATTTCCAAAATTAGTTGCCAACTTTAGTTAAACAATTTTTGTAGTTGGAAAATAGTTTTAGTTTAACTAAAAAAAATAGTTTAGTGCCCATCACTGCTTATATGCAGCACACGCACCTCTACACAGAACAAACCATTCTATCCCAATTGTGTGCGAAGGACTTGGTCAAGGTCCCTACACAGTAACCGTCTCAGGGGTGGAGGATCGAACCCATACCCTTTACGTTACAAGGCGAACGCTCTAACCAATCGGATACCATGTCAACAAACAAATACCGATACATTATCATTACACCGAAGACAAAATGATGACGACGTGAACTACAAGTCGATCAAAGGCAGGTTATTCTCTCTTGTATAGTTACGGAATTAGACAATTAAGAATGCGCCATCTCTGCAGTCATTCAAATCGCACCTGAAGACATATCTTTTAAAACTTTCATACGACTGTCATTGTCTTTTGTAACTCATGTACAGCGCCCGTTTCTTCGGCCTCGGCTGTGCTACGGCGCTATATAAATCATCTTATTATTATTTTTATTATTATTATTATTAATTGATTAGCCTCGTAAAGTGTATAGTCGTTCCTTTGCTCTCACATTTAGCTTCTGTCCCATTGTGCGTTTGCTAATGGTGCAATAAAGAACATACTTACTTACTTACTTCTTATAGTAAATTAATTAAGATAAAGAAGGCATTTGATAACCTTAGCCTCGCTACAGTGTATAGTCGTCGCGTGCGTGGTGGAGTTCGTTCGACTGCGCGGGGCTGGCTGTAGTGACGCAGCTGACCATTGGGTCGACACCAGAGGAGAGAGGGCGCTCTGGAGTCGTTTTAATCTCGTCTGTTGACGAGATCTCGCCCAGCGACGAACTGAAAAAAGGGTAAATGGGAAAATGGAGAGAGGAGGAAGAGGGAAACGTCGGAGAGGATTAGGAGAAAGTTGAGGAATAGAAGGAATAGGAAATGGAGGAAGAGGAGGAGGAAGAAATGAGGAAGTATAAGAAGTTGAGGAAGAAGAGAAAGAGGAAGAGGAATAAGTTGAGGAAGTCGGGGAAGAGGAAGAAGAAGAAATGAGGAAGTGGACGATATTGAGGAAGAGGAGTAAGTTGAGGAAATGGAGGAGGCGGAGAAAGAGGAAGGGGAGGAAGAGGTAGAAGGGGAAAGGAGGAAAATGAAATGGAGGATAAGGAAGAGGAAGAAAATGACGATATCTCGTCCAGCGATCACGACACAGAACGAGAAGAAGAGGGATTGGTCATCCTTACGAGCGATTGAGTTACGAATACTAACCGAATTGATGTGGAGGATGAGAGCTTCGGCCACCTGGAGCCAGCGATCGAGAGGTGGAGCCACCAGCCACAGCACACGACTCCAGGGCTTCATCTCCGTTTCGTGGGTCTTTGTCGGGGGAGGGAGACCGGATGATGATGGGAGGGAGGGAGGGATGGGGCGGAAGAATTCTGGTTGAGGAAGGAGTGTCGTGGTAATTGGAAGACAAGCCCTCCGTTGATTTGGTTGTTATTATCATGTCTTGTTGTTCGTGAGGTTTATTTCAGTGCTTCAGCCGAAACGTCGTGAAGAGCAATGACATTGATTCTTCCAAAATGTGGGACACTGTAACCCATGGGTTAGAGCGCTCGCCTTGTAATGTGGAGAATACTGGTTCGATCCTCCTCCTCTGAGACAGTTACTGTGTAGGGACCTTGAGCAAGTTCTTCACTCACAATTGCTCAGCACCATTGATTGATGCTAAGTCATTAGATAGTGGCGCTTAATAAATACATAATCATAGCATTGCCTCTTGCAGAGCAAATGTGACTCTGCTTCGAACTGTGAGGGAAATTCAGTGACCTAATTTAATATTTACGTTTGAACGACCTCGTTCTCTGACTCAGATTGAAGAAATCCGATAGGACATCATCATGTTCTGACAGACACTGAGCGGGAATCCGATTGGGCGTCCTCAAGCAGCGACCTAGTTTGAACGAATCCAATTGGACGGCCTCGGTCACTGACCTAGATTGAATGAATGTGAAAGGATGAAATAATATTTGTAAAAATTACATCGAGAGCATTTCCTTTTATGTGTCAGAAGTTTAGTTGGAGTGTGATGGAAAGTAAGAGGAGGAAGTTGAGGACGAGAAAGAAGAGGAAGAGGAGGAAGAAGATGAGGAAGAAGACGAGGAGGAGGAAGAGGAAGAAAATTTTGAAGAGGAGGAAGTGATGGAAGAGGCAAAATAAGAGAATAAGGAAGAGGAAATAAGAAAGAAGAGGAGGAAGAGTGGAAGAGAAGGTAGAGGAGGAAGAGGAAAAGGAGGAAGAAGATAAGGAGGAAGTTGAAGAGGAAGAAAAGGTGGAAGAAGAAGAGTAGGAGTAGGAGGAAGAAGATGAGGAAGAACAGGAATAGGAGAATGAAGAGGAAGAGGAGGAAGAGGACGCAGAAGAAGGTGAAAGAAAATGAAAAGGGGCTAGGAGCAAGAGGAGAGCGAAGAAAAGGAAGAAATGGAAAAGAAGGAAGTGGAAAAGGAGAAAGGGGAGGCGGGTATGTAAGAAAAGGAGGAATGGCAAACGGAGGAAGAGGAAGAAGAGTAAGAGAAGGATAAAGATGAAAGCGGAAAAGGAAGAGAGGATGAAGAAGAGGAGAAATAGGGATGAAGAGGAAAACGAAGAATAGGAAGAGTTAAATGAGAAAACGGATAAGGGTAGGAAGAGGTGGAACTGGAGAATGAGGGCGAGGATGAGGAATGGGAGGAGTAAGAGGAAGACGAGGAAGATGACTTGGAGGCGAGGAAGCGGAGGAGGGAAAAGACGCAGATGAGGCTTTGGATGTTAGTGCTTTCCAATTTGTCACGTACAGCGAACACGATCAGCGTCTGCGCCCGTCCGCGTAAGAGGAACCTCTTCCGTCGACGAAAGGAACAAAATGACAGACGGCCGGACAGACGGACGGACGGATACGGACAGACGGACAACGGGACGGACGGACGGAGGCTAAGAGGATTTCGACAAAGTGGATCTGCGAAATCGTGTTCATGATGAGGAACGTGATAGGGATTTTTGTAGCGACATCGATACGAATAGAGGAGCACGTTTGAGGCGGAGGGCGTTTCGAAGGATAGCAATTAGCACGACTCGATGTCATCCGTCGACGGGTGATGACATTGTGTCCGGATTAACCCAGCGACGGAAGCCTATTGGTCTATCTGGGACTATTGGTCTATTTAGGACTATTTAGGACTATTGGTCTATTTAGGACTGTATCGTTAGGATTGTTGGTGTATTTAGCACTATTTGTCTATTTAGGACTATTGGTCTATTTAGGACTATTGCCTAATTAGGACTATTGGCCTATTTAGGACTATTGGCCTAGTTTAAGACTATTGGTCTATTTAGGACTATTGGCCTATTTAGGACTATTAGCCTATTGGTCCATCTGGGACCAAAACATATTATGTGATGGGTGGCTTCAGTTAGACAATCGCGCTCAGATGCACTGAAGCCCGCCATGGGTATAACGACAAGACAATGAAGACAAGACAATAGAAGGGAAGACAAAAGAAGACAAAACAAGGGAAGACAAGACAATTGAAGGGAAGACAAAAGAAGACAAAACAAGGGAAGACAAGACAATAGAATTGAAGACAGGAGCGCCCGCAGACTTAAAAAATTGGACGTACAACCAAAGACTTGGACTCACACTCTCCCGTCCCATCACATCCCCACCCGTCCTCTGACTGCCGCTCGCAGTCATACACTGAAGATAAATCAAAGTGACTCATCAATAAATTTAAATCTAGATAACATCTAATGCTTTAACATGCCGTATTGCAGTTTAACAAAAATATCGATGCGATGCCTATTCCTTGGTTGGATTAGATTTGGTGGGTGCACGACGCACGTGCGTTTAGTTCGTCCGCCTGCGGGCGCCTCTCAGGCCCGTGTTAAGGGCCCTGGGACCATGGAGCACTCTGTCATGTTGGGCCCCTCGTCCCTTCCCTCCTCCTTCCTTTTCTCTTCCCTCTCTACCTCTCCTTCCCCTTCCTCCCTTTCCCTTCCCTAATTTAGTAATATTCACTTCTGCTCAGAGTTTCAGTTTTCAATCAACAAAAATTCAACAATAATAGTAAGCACATTAATTTTACTCATACATATTCGTATTATTACAGAGCAACAGCTCAGTGCAGAAGTCAGTAAATGGATTGTCAACTTATTTTACACTAGTCAGTAGTCTCATTGGTTTTTCATCATCAAACTGTCAACATACGCGCAAACGGCTTGTGGATACAGGCAGCAGGCTACAGCGGCTCTGTCATTGCATTACAATGATCACATTAGCACCTTAAGTTCAACTCACTTATAAGACTCACAACTAGTTCAAAGTGTAGGCTGAAATTGTGTGAACAGAATTGAATGAATCAGATAAATGGCAAAGTTGTAAGAAATGCAAAACACTAAAATTTATTTATGGCTACATTAGGTTATTATAGTGACAGTAATAGTCGCTGTGACGCAAGGTAATTTATATTTGCAAAAGTAGCCTATTTTACAGAAATAAAATGTACCAGACTGACACAGGTGACAGATATATTTTGAAAATACAATATTACAATACTTTTGAAAGTATCTGAAAATGACAAATTAGAATTTTAGGCCTACATAATTTGAATTTTACAGAATGAAACCGTGCCTTGTAATTTCACAGCAAAGCAATTCCCTTACATAGTATAATTAGTATTATACCACTAATAATAAATTTGAAATTAACTTATATATTTACTGCTACTGCTTTTGTCTTCAATCTGTTCTGATGAGTAAGTAACTCTGAGACTCATAGCCTGTCAGCACTTCTGATTCTGCGGCCTCTATAAGAAATAGACATTGTTTCAAAATGATCGTCGTTGTTGATAGACTTAATTGCACTTGCAGCTTCAGATATCTCATTTTCGGTATGCGGATGTTTGGTCAATGGACGATTGGTCAAGCGGACTGTTCGTCAAAGGGACTGTTGATCAAGGGTCCTTTCGTCAAGAGGACGGTTGATCAAAAAATCGTCCGTTGACCACTCGTCCGTTATAAAGCAATCAATGAGATTGTTCAAGAAATATCTGTATAAACAGGTGACGTTTTATAAAGTTTATAGTTTAAAAACCAATCAATGAGGTTTTAAGGTTTATAGTTTACAAAGCAGTCAATGAGGTTATAGGCATTGTTTATTCCTCCAAATAATACACTTTAATGTCTTCTTCTTTATGTTCTCTGCCCACCGGCAGGTTCGTATGACCAATGACGCCACTTTAATGTAGTAGTTTGTATATCAAATGTTTAATAGTTAAAACACGAAGGTAATTGTGAGACAAATGTGAAAGTCATGCTTAGTCGTGTAATTATATATCTATTCACGTATATCATATCACTCCATATTTGTTTTATTTGTGAATGGGCTACGCTTTCCGAAGTCTTCATTGCTATGCATCTCTAGGGATAATTAGTGGTCGTCGATTTCAAAGGGTTATCGTATATCTGTGCCAGTGCAGTTGTTTGTACTGATAAGAGAACTGACATTTTAAAAGTGTCTCCAATATGTGAAATTAAAATTTTCTGATCAACCGTCCTCTTGACGAAAGAACCCTTGATCAACAGTCCCCTTGACGAACAGTCCGCTTGACCAATCGTCCATTGACCAATCGTCCATTGACCAATCGTCCGTGATCAACAGTCCGTTGACCAATCGTCCGTTGACCAAACGTCCTAGAATCCTCATTTTCATGTACGCTGTCCTTAGAACTCAAATTAATTTGCGCGTCATCGTCAAATTCGTCAGCGATTGATCTGCCGACTATTTCCGGCTCACTATTCACTAACAACAGTCTATAGCCTGTCCACCCACAGTCACATACACGCTATCAGACACGTACAGTACAACTACTTTGAAAGAACGTCGTCAGTTTTGGGGTTTTAGTTAGCACATCGAGATTTCGCTTCACTTTTTCGTGCTTTGCAGCACGTTCAAAAAACAATTTCAGATCCCCCCCCTCACTTCACATACCCGGTAACTTGAAATCGCGTTCAGATTACCGGGGGTAATCTGAAATCGATTTCAAGTTACCGGGTAACGTTAAATCGATTTCAGATTACCTCTGTGATTTCAGATTACCGCCTCAAATTAATGGGGGCCATTTTTTTTACTATCTCATACAATAATAATAATAACTGCCCATATTTATCATTAAACTCTCATTCCCCAGTGCATGATGTACGATAAGGTCTCCTACAGTTCTTCTAGATTTCTCAAATTAGGTTGAATCTTTGTATATCTTATGTTTGTACTTTGTATGTAATATGTCAGGCACTTTGAACTAGTGTAGTGACATTTTTTATTTTTTCAGATTTATTGAGACTAACTTTCAATCTTGTAAGCTTATGTTTCTCGTGTTTTATTCAATTAACGTATCATGAGTTGTAAGCATAAGACTTTATCATATTAGCTAAATCAAATAGGGGGAAATGTGAACAGCGCAGGGGTTACTTGCAGTGTTATTTTAGTTCCAGTGAATAGAATAGGAATAATAATTATTTAAAATTAGTTCCACGGAACGAAAACTGGAACGAAAATTAAATGTAGAACGAGGATAGAATAGGAATAACAATTTCAATTTTTTCTAAGAACGGAATAGAATAAAATTAATTTTTAAGCTGCACAACCGATAATTCTAACATTAACTAATAACTATGCTCCTTACTTTCTTTCATATATGACGGGCAAATACTCTAGTTATTAATAATATCTGACAACGGAGCAAATATGGGGAAAGTAATCCGGCTGCTGAAAGAGAAAGAGAAGTGGAAATGGAACTACAAATATATTTTTTGTGGAACTAGAACTGGAACTAACATTAATTTTAAAAGGAAGTGGAACTAGAACTTGTAAAAGGAGGTAGCTTGAAGTCTTTACACCGGCGTTACAGAAGTTACTAAGTAATTATTAATGCATATATATATATATATATATATATATATATATATATATATATATATTATATTGTAGCATTCCGTTCGTCTGTTTTCCACAGTTGCCGTCGTGGATTCTGTTGTTCTCGTAAAGTCAGCAACGCCTTCTTTTCAATTCTCAAGTTCATTTTAACCAAATTCGACGCTCAATTACAGACTAATTGACTCGAACGAATAACCGTCTCGTACGCCCCTTTTCCATCCTTTTATACCATTTTCTCATATATCTCTAAAAGTCACTTCATATATTCCAACAGAGATCTACCCAGCATTGTAAAGGAGCGGCCACCTCTGACACCTCACCTTCCCTTATGACAGAGGTTTTCAAACTTTTTGGACCAGGGACCCTTATTTTTTTCTAGGCATAGCTCGCGGACCCCTTAAGTAGGCCTATGTAAAAAGTAAACTTTACCACTTAAATTTAATCAAAATAACAGGCAGACTATTTTCACAATACAAGTCTGCTTATGACGATGAGGACTGTAATATAAAAAGTAACTTCCTGCAATAATTACGGAACACAGTCATTTTTAAGAAATCAATAACATCGGTTTCTCCAAAAACGAGTAGTGTCAGTCAGCGACCGATTCAGAAGGTTTATGAGGAGGTCAAATAAATTTGCGTTTAGAAAGAGAGTCATGTGCTAATTTGTGTAATTTAATATTAGGTATATGACCTTACAGCAGTTTTGGTTACGTCGTTAGGCCTAACCTCGTCGTTCCACTCACAGTACGGATCTTGCAGTGTTGGTGCTAGTCTGCTGTAAGATGAAGCCTATATAATAGTAATGTACGATTGTACGTCCTGTGTAAATATTAATTGCTGGCCATGGCCGGATTGGCTCCTTTGATCCGCCCCTGATGTCAGCGGGAGGGAAGTGCTTGCTTTGCTTTGCACAAGCTGTCAATTCTCTTTGTGCTATTTTGGATAAGCACGGTTGTCTTACGTTTCAAAAAATTATCTTTGCCCTACTGGAAACAGCAAAATTATATAGTTAGGATATTACGGTGAACGTGAAAGAACAATAGAGCTACGCTTTGTAAAAATTCTGTATTATCGTTCATTTAAAGGCTAAAATCAGGCGAATTCCACAAATTTCTACCCAATCGGACCGTATGGATCATACAGGGCCTACGTGCAGGCATACTATAAGTAACGTATGAATTTGAAAACACAGGCTGTTAATGCTAAAACCATGCAGTGTTAATCATTAAAGAATATTTTCAGAACGCTCTGGCGGACCCCGCCATGTCCTTCGCGGACCCCTCTTGGTCCGCGGACCACAGTTTGAAAAACTCTGCCTTATGACTACCCTTCACCCGGTCACCCTACCTCCTAGCGAATGTCTGTGCAACTAACCCCTATTTTACAAATTAATTAATTATGCCTGTAAAGTTAACAAATGTGTTACCTTAGCTTCACGCTTCTGAGAAATTTATGTAAAATTTACATATATTTATTTGTGTGTTACCCTTCGTGACCTTTGCGTTCGTTGAGTGCTTTTATATAACGCCCTTTCCGGTGTCTACCCAGAGGCGCTGAGGCCTACAATATTTTATAAATCTCTTGTTATCAGTAGGAGATCCTTTGTCCTCTGTAGAGCTTCTTCTGGTTTTAAAGATCCTCTCTTTTCTGCAGAGCTTCTTCTGGTTCAGAAGATCCTTTGTCTTGTAGGCCCTATAGATCTATTTTAGACCATAGTTCAAGAATTCGTGACTTTCGGTTTTAAAATTCGTAAAAATTCGCGAATTTTTGGTTTAATTTAAAATTTGTAAAAATTCGTAACAATTCGTTAGGCCTTATTTACACTGACAGTGGCGTTTTGTCAAAAACAGCATAAGCAACAACAACAAGTGTGATGAAGCTGACGTCATGATTTGTTGTGTTAAGCTACTGCTTAGAATTTAATGTAAAATTCAATATAAAAGTTTACCACGTAACGAGTTAATTTAGTTAAAATCTAATTTCTTAAAGATAAAACATAGACCAGAGTGGCAGTATGTAGTAATTTTGGAGGAGAAGGAAAGGTAATCCAAAAATACAGTGTTGTTTTAGTGACAAGAAATTTGTTGGTTGTTCTGCCCGAATTCGGGAGCATTTGCATGGCGAAAATACAGAAACCAGAGTCTAGTGGGAGCAGTGGGCTGTTCCTGACTCAGAATCAGAGGACGATGAAGTAGAAGATACAGCTCGGTGAACGTTGCCAACCATTATTAACCATGTTTAGTTGCAAGCTGTGTTAGTGACTGACAGGTCACACTGGAGCTGGGGCACTGGTGGATTTTCGTTCTGCTGACTGACACTCACAGTCCCACACCCCAACTATGATAGAAATCGAAGTCCAAGACTCCAAGTAGAGCAGTAACTGAATATCAGTACTACTGTGTTGCTAGTCAGCTATCTTTTACAGCTGATTGACTGACTGCCTATAACAATGACATTTACTTGCTTAAGCAGTTGAAAAGTAAACAAATAATAAAATTCGTTGCAGTGGAAAAGAATTCTATTATTATTATTTCAGGAATTTTAACAAATTTTAAAACTGCAGTTTTAAAATTCTTAAAATTCGTAAAATGCGAATTCTCGAACAATGGTTTAGACAATCCTTTCTCTTCTGTAGAACTTTCTCTGGTTTAGAAGATCCTTTATCTTCCCTAGATCTAGTTTACAAGAAAACTATTGTCTTCTGTAGAGCTTCTTCTGGCTTAGAAGCTCCTTTGTCATCTGTAGAGATTCTTCTGGTTTATAAGCTCCTTTGTTATCTGTAGAGATTCTTCTGGTTTATAAGATTCTTTGTCATCTGTAGAGATTCTTCTGGTTTATGAGATTCTTTGTCATCTGTAGAGATTCTTCTGGTTTATAAGATTCTTTGTCTTCTGTAGAGATTCTTCTGATTTATAAGATTATTTATCATCTGTAGAGATTCTTCTGGTTTATAAGATTCTTTGTCTTCTGTAGAGATTCTTCTGGTTTATAAGATTATTTATCATCTGTAGAGATTCTTCTGGTTTATAAGATTCTTTGTCATCTGTAGAGATTCTTCTGATTTATTAGATTCTTTGTCATCTGTAGAGATTCTTCTGATTTATGAGATTCTTTGTCTTCTGTAGAGATTCTTCTGGTTTATAAGATTATTTATCATCTGTAGAGATTCTTCTGGTTTATAAGATTATTTATCATCTGTAGAGATTCTTCTGGTTTATGAGATGCTTTGTCTTCTGTAGAGATTCTTCTGGTTTATAAGATTATTTATCATCTGTAGAGATTCTTCTGGTTTATGAGATTCTTTGTCTTCTGTAGAGATTCTTCTGGTTTATAAGATTATTTATCATCTGTAGAGATTCTTCTGGTTTATGAGATTCTTTGTCTTCTGTAGAGATTCTTCTGGTTTATAAGATTATTTATCATCTGTAGAGATTCTTCTGGTTTATAAGATTCTTTGTCTTCTGTAGAGATTCTTCTGGTTTATTAGATTATTTATCATCTGTAGAGATTCTTCTGGTTTATAAGATTCTTTGTCATCTGTAGAGATTCTTCTGGTTTATGAGTTTCTTTGTCTTCTGTAGAGATTCTTCTGGCTTATAAGATTATTTATCATCTGTAGAGATTCTTCTGGTTTATGAGATTCTTTGTCTTCTGTAGAGATTCTTCTGGTTTATTAGATTCTTTGTCTTCTGTAGAGATTCTTCTGGTTTATAAGATTATTTATCATCTGTAGAGATTCTTCTGGTTTATAAGATTCTTTGTCTTCTGTAGAGATTCTTCTGGTTTATAAGATTATTTATCATCTGTAGAGATTCTTCTGGTTTATAAGATTCTTTGTCATCTCTAGAGATTCTTCTGATTTATAAGATTCTTTGTCATCTGTAGAGATTCTTCTGATTTATGAGATTCTTTGTCTTCTGTAGAGATTCTTCTGGTTTATAAGATTATTTATCATCTGTAGAGATTCTTCTGGTTTATGAGATGCTTTGTCTTCTGTAGAGATTCTTCTGGTTTATAAGATTATTTATCATCTGTAGAGATTCTTCTGGTTTATGAGATTCTTTGTCTTCTGTAGAGATTCTTCTGGTTTATAAGATTATTTATCATCTGTAGAGATTCTTCTGGTTTATGAGATTCTTTGTTTTCTGTAGAGATTCTTCTGGTTTATAAGATTATTTATCATCTGTAGAGATTCTTCTGATTTATAAGATTCTTTGTCTTCTGTAGAGATTCTTCTGGTTTATTAGATTCTTTGTCATCTGTAGAGATTCTTCTGGTTTATAAGATTCTTTGTCTTCTGTAGAGATTCTTCTGGTTTATAAGATTCTTTGTCTTCTGTAGAGATTCTTCTGGTTCCGCTGCAGCGTCGGTTGCGTTGGAATGTCATTTATGTCTCAGAATCCGGAAGACCTTGGCATCTGCTCCAGTGGAACAGGAGCAGGAGGAACAGGAGGAGGTGGTGGTGGGGCAATTCCCGCCAAAAACCTCATCGTAGACGAGCTGATGCTGGCCGCTGTCAAGAGACAGGTGCGACTTCCATCATTGATGTTGTTGGTGCAAATAGTGGTAGGATGGTAATGATGGTAATAGTACCACAGTATGGTTGTGGTGATGGTGGTAGCGGTATTAGATGAATGGATGGATTATGGATGGAAGGATGTATTGATTGACTGATGGATGGACGGCTAGATGGACAGCTGGATGGAATGGATGGTTTAATGGATGAAAGGATGGATAGTTGACAGGATGGATTGATTGATTGATTGATTGATTGATTGATTGATTGATTGATTGATTGATGGATGGAAAGATGTGTTGATTGATTAATGAACTGAGTGATGGATGAGTTGTCTCTCTTTCTGTAGAGACGCAACAGAACGACGTTTTCGGCGCAACAGTTGGCTGCTCTCGAAGATCTCTTCTCAAGAACACGCTATCCGGATATCTTCGTCCGTGAGGACCTCGCTCAGAGGATCCATCTCTCAGAGGCCAGGGTCCAGGTTCAGTGGCGCCTTCATTCGTTCCTTCATTCGTTCTTTCTGAGCATTTGTGTAGCGCACTTTGAGACAGTGAAATCCCTTATGATCCACGTGGGATGTTCTTTCACTTTAGTTCTTTGTATTATTCACACATACAGTGTACTGTGGGACAACATATACAATAATTTAGAGCGCTCGCCTTGTAACATTCGATGCACCTCTTTTTAGACGGTAACTGTGTATGGGCCTTGAGCAAATCCTTCAATCACAATTGCTCTTTGCCATCTAGGGTTGCCACCTCCTAAGGATACGAATCCGGGAGATTCAAGAAATTTTTTTTAACATTTGCAATTGCACTGATAGAACACAATCTAAGTATAGTTTTAAAGCATTTTGTTTTAGACATTAGGTAAACACAAGAAACAGCTATCAACTAATTATTTAATTGGTCATTCACTTTAGTCCATAGTGCTGTGGTAGAGTGATGAAGACTACTTGCGCTTAAAAGTATATTTCGCATCAGATCTTGCAGAAGCCAACAATCTGGGTTTCTTAATCAAGAAGTCATAAAACTGGCAAATTTTGCACTCTGCTTCCAACTCGTTTTTCTTAGCCAACCAATCCTTAAAATTGTCTTCTTTGAGCCACTCATCGTTGAATGAACAGTAATATTTCTTTTTCTTCTTAACTACACATTTTTCTGGATTAGACTCAGACTCAGAGTCAGAATTTGAATTCGCCATTGCGACGCTATTTTGCTTATAACGATAACAACGGGCTAACCGTTCACGGCGAACTTCACGCGCACACTGCACGCGCAATCATAAACATAGATATCTCAATTGAAAAGTGTCCGCAGAAAGTTAGAAAAAATACATAGGCCTAGATATATAAATTGAATTTGAAAAGTGTCCGCTGAAAGTTAAAAAATACAATCTCGATCAGACATTCAGACTCTGAGTCTCTGACTCGATGTCGAGCAGTGACGCATTGTGCAGTTGTCCTAGGGAATAGGACTTTTCAGCATTCCGGGATATTTCAAAGTTTTCCAAATTAATTCCTGGAGACGGGAGATCATATCGAAATACGGGAGACTCCCGCCCAATCCGGGAGAGGTGGCAACCCTATTGCCATCTAAGTTATTAGGTAATATTAGTACTGATCGGTCAAGAATAGCCAATAAAGTAAACGACTACTTCATAAACGTTTGTCTAATACTGGCTGCTTCAATTACAGGATGCAAAATTTCCTTTAATAAATTCCTAAGAGATCCTTTTTCATCCTCGTTTGCAATTACTATGACCTCTCCGCAGGAAATTGTTGAAATCTCCAAGCAACTTCGATCATCATACAGTAGTGGAATAGATAATATTAAACCGCATATATCTAGCAAAGGACACTATCCAGGCTGTAGCCCCTATAGATCCTTAAGCAGTGGAGTTGTTCCGATTGATTTAAAAATTGCCAAGGTCATTCCTCTGTTCAAATCTGGCACTAAAAATTAAATTAATAACTATAGGCCAATTTCAGTTCTTCAAAGTTCTCCAAATATTTGGAAAAATTAACCCTCATCCGAACATGCCAAAATGCAACTTAATTTGAACAAAGGGGGGTCTGGCCAGACCCCCTCTTTTGATATGGTCTCTTCATAGGTAACAGTGTATTTTATTTGCCAATTTTGCTAAATGTTATTAGAATAACAAGAAATAACAATGTATTAGTCTCTCCATGCAAAATAAATCAGGTCTACGATGAATTTGAAACTAAATATTCAATTACATCATTTTGTGACAGTCTGTCATAAATGCTTGATCGACTCAGTGATAGTCTATCTATAAAATTTGAACCAAACATGAAGAAACCATTTTTCTAGTAAAATTAGTACTGGTTGCTGTTATTTTCAAATGCTACATGACTGTTTTCTAGAAAATATCTCTCAAAATAATTAAATAAATTGTAATTCTAAGCCTGTAATTTATTCAGTAAGTCTTGTTTGCATTGATCCCATGTGTACTGTGGAGCAGAAGAACAGTGAGACAGACAGGTTTGTAGCATGTGCAGCATATGTACTGTGTTTTTCTCTCCTTCTTGCCACACAGTTAGCCTCGTCGTTTTATACCCTCCTCTTCCGGCTTCTGCAGAGCAGCAATCTGACATCCGGCATCCAAGATTGCACGCCGCTCTGCGCCTCACTGTGGCTTGCTTTTTCTGGTAGTGATCCACAGTGCTACGAGAGATCTATCAAGCTGCTACAATAGCAAGCACAGTTTGAAACGCATCTTCATCTCCCAATCTGAGTTGCTCAATATCCACATTTTCCTTATATTACATTATGCAATCGAGCATAGCCTGTTTGAAGTGGTTTAGACTGCCAAAAATATCCGGATTTTGACTTGTATTCATGTCTATCGGCTTCACTAGTATCAACAGTTTCGTCAGCGTTATCATCACTATCAGGACCAGTCTCATAATAGTGTTCATCATTATCGTCAATTTCAACGTTATCATCATCATCAGAAACATCTGAGAGTTGCTCTTCAGGCATTAGCATCTAGTCACATTCACATTCGTCGTAATCGCTGTCACTGTCGAAACTGTCAACACTAGTTTCAGCCAGTATTATCTCCAGTGCCTCCTCAGCACTCGATCTTTTTTGTCGTTTAGATGCACTCATTGTTGCTCAACAATATAGGAACAAAGTCATAAAAGCCTTTTGAACAAATATAATATTTACAAAAGTTATGCAACAAATATATGCAGGGGGGTCTGGCCAGACCCCCCCTTGTTCGGATGAGGGTTAATGCATAATATACGTAGGCTAATGGAATATTTTAATAAATTGAACTTGCTACCAGTACACCAGTACGAATTCCAAAAGGGAAATTCCACTTTCATGGCCCTTCTGGATATACAAGGAAAATCTCAGAAACTATAGACTTGAATGAATTCTCACTAGGAATCTTTTTTGATCTGTCGAAAGCATCTGACACTGTGAATCATCAGATTTTGCTCCAAAGTTAGAACACTATGGCGTTAGGGTATATTACTACAGTGGTTTTCCCAATTACCTAGATTTCAGGTCTCAGTATGTTTATTTTGATAGATGTAGTTCTGGCATAACGGCCCTTATTTGAGGTGTACCACAGGGTTCTATATTAGGACCTCAACTGCTCTTAATTCATTTAAATGATTTATCACGGACCTCTGATCAGTTTCAATTTGTCTTGTTTGCTGATGATACTAATGCATTCTTGTCTGACAAATCAATGAACTCTCTCATTGAGCAAGCAAATCGTGAATAGAAAATAATAACCTCATGGTTTATAGGAAACAAGCTTTCTTTGAACTTAAATGAAACCAACTACATCTTGTTTTGTTCGCATCGTAAATTTGTTTTAATAGAACCATGTAATTAAGTTTATCGTCTTAAGTCCTTGAAAAGTCGTCAGAAAAGCGCAATGCGCAGGGTTTATATTCTATTGTGGTCTGCCAACTCTAAGCCTGTATTCAATGCATAATTATAATACATTACACCAAGAGAACATTACTAGGTGTCAAATTGGTTTATTCATGTACTGTTATCAATATAAACTGCTACCATTAAGTTTTGAAAACTACTTCTGTCAAGGTACATCAGTACAGAGCTGCAATACAAAGTCTTCACGGAATTATCGAACGAAGGTCATGCACTTTTCAATAAAATGATCCGGCTCAATGCTTTGGAAAACTCTTCAACAGGACCTCATTCAAGCTCCTGTCCTTGTTTATTTAAAGTACAAATGGAACGCTACCTACCGTCCTCGCAGATTTAATTGTTTGTATTGTTTGTTACTCTTTTTTTTACCTTGCAGTGCACTGTTTACTGTTTAGATTATTTCAAATGATGCTTGAAAATGATCATGAAGTTGTAGTTTATACTGTATTGAACTGGCCGCCTGTAAACTGTTTGTGTGAGAGGGTAATCCAGGCTATAGCGGGACTTTTGACCCTTTTGGATTACCATTTTGACGCCAGCGATTGAAATACTATGGGCGAAACTGTCATGATTTGATATGTCTGTTGTGTGGTGTTTCAATAATCAAATTCAAATGTTCTGTCGTATGGTCGTGTGTACACTTCTGAACTTTGAAATGAGGGCAATATCAAAATATAGATGTATTGTATTGTAGAGTATTGTATTGCATTGTAGTTTATTGTATTGTATTGTAATGTAATGCCTGCTTGTCTGTTCCTTATAACCAGGTCTGGTTCCAGAACCGACGCGCCAAGTGGCGGAAGTCCTTACGGAGTCAACTGGGCCGTGACCAATGGAGGCTGATGAGGCCCATGGTCCTTCGTCCAGTGTCCAGTCCGTGGCTCCCTCTACCGCCTGGAGTCATGAGTGCCTCAGCTGGTCAGTCGATGTCTAGCCCTCTCGGGGGTACTTCGAACCCAGGCCGCACCGGCCATGCCACTCCACACGTCCAGAGCTTCTACGAGGAAACGATGAGAGCAGCTGCACTCGCTCAGTCACACCTGCAGGAGAGGTATACTTATTTACTTATTCAACTGGTTGGTTGTTGGTTGGTGGGTGGGTGGGTGTTGGTGGGCGGATGGATGGATGAATGAATGGATGAATGAATGGATGAATGAATGGATGGGTGAGTTAGTGGATTGATGGATGAATAAATAGATCGACGGATGGAAACGACTTAGCAAATAGCAGATGAGCATTTTCTTGATTTCATGATGGCACATCTATCTGCCTATATATCGATAACTAGTCACTCATTCATTCATTTTCATTCATTCATTCATTTTCATTCATTCATTTTCATTCATTCATTTTCATTCATTCATTTTCATTCATTCATTTTCATTCATTCATTTTCATTCATTCATTTTCATTCATTCATTTTCATTCATTCATTTTCATTCATTCATTTTCATTCATTCATTTTTATTCATTCATTCATTCATTTTTATTCATTCATGATGGTTTCGAAGCCCATAATTATTTGCATCTGTATATTCCGTCACAAACACGATTCAGGCGCCTCATAAATGTGTATGTATGTGCATGTACATAATTATGTGTGTATGTGTGCGTATGTATGTGTGTGTGTGCGTGCGTCTAGCTTGATGATGGGATCTGCGTCCGTATCCAACGATTCGAGACCTCGAGTACTTCCGTCGAGCTATTTCCACTTCCTGTGCGGTTCCTACTCCTCAGCCCCTCCACCACTTCCGGTTCCCACGACTGTTGGTCCACCAGTGCTACCACCACCACTACCACTACCACCTGTTCACCCGTTGCTCGGACGAGAGACGTCACGTGATGCGGACAATTCTTTGTCCAGTTCCGGGTCAGAGGACAACGAATCGACTTACGAGGTTAAGTCTGTGAGGACATCTAGCGGGGCATTCGAAGGGTCACGGGGTCAGATTAGATTGGATACGATGATGGAATGGATGTTGGATTAAATTGGATTTGTTTTTGGATTAGATTGAATTGGATTAAATAATGGATTGGATATTGATTTGGGATTTGATTAGCTCAGATTGGATCAGATTGAAGGGAGTTGATGCGATACCCTGAAATCAGATTTATTTAATTTAAATTCTGAGTTATTTTAATTGTAATAAGTTTGGATAACAAGTAAATAAAGTGTTAAATTAGAATTATGCAACACCTGCTTGATTGTTAAATAAATTACTTGCTTGCTTATTTACTTACTTGCTTTCTTCCCTTACTTATTTATATTTTTATGCCGCAGCGTAACTAACTGCATGACAGTTGATGACATTGTTATACTTTAATAGTACTTGTGTCTACATTTCAGGACGACAAGTGTTTCAGTTACTAAATTTCGTCGTTTGACTAAGTTTCCATCAGTCGGCAGGTGGCGCGATGTTTCGTTGTAGCCTCAGAGGGGTGGTATCTAGGTGACCTTTACTCTGCTCGACCTACTTCATCTCGACGCGATTGGCTGGCCAGCTTTGGAACTTAGTCTGTTCAGATGTTGGAAGCTACCTGCTTCTTGGAGCATCTATTCGAACCTGGCGCTATATAAATCACTCGATTGCAGTTTGCAACGATATTTAAGGAAGGATGCGCTGCTCCGTGGAAGGCGGCCTTCGATGAAGAGTCCCTCGCAGACTCATTGACCTCGGTGGACCGTGTCTACGAGTTCTCTTCCACTGAGTCGTCTTTGGGAGTTTGTTCGACTGCTAGACATTTTGTGTCCTGAACTGAACTGAAGCTTCTATTAAGAAAGCAGAGGGGTAAAGTTGTGGGTGGAAAATTGGGTGGAAAGACCTGCCTGTAGGAAAACCAGGACTCTGTCATCAATGGGGAGATGGTCTTAATCAATGGGGTTGGAAAAGATCCATGTTCAGGAGTGACATGTGTGGAGAAAGTCTGTCTTCGATGGGGGACGGTCACGATCTGAACTGCCAAAAAGTGTTTTTAATTAAGATCTTGATTGTACTACTGTCATGTTTCAATGTAATCTTACTGCGTCTGTCAGTTTTGAAATAATAAAGATTATTATTTTTATTATTATTATTATTTTTTTTTTAGGCCCGGGGTATCAAGGATCCCCCAGGTAGGTATTATTATTATTATTATTATTATTATTTTTTTTTTTTTATGCCCCGAGGTATACAGGATCCCTCAGGGACTTGAATATTAACTAAAATGGAAAATAAAGTGTCCGGAATGGCCCTATTAATTATTATTATTATTATTATTATTATTATTATTATTATTATTATTATTATTATTATTATTATTATTATTATTATTATTATTATTACGATTACGAACTTGTAAAAGCTCGGTGAATGGTCTCAGCGATAATTTCTCTCGTTCCAAAAGTCCGATTTGGCATCAGTGGAAGTTCTGTTGCTTGATACGTGGACAACAGTTGGTCAGTACAACATCGCTACAACATCAGTACAACATCGTACAAACCAGTGCAACATCGCTACAACATCTATACAATATCAGCACAATATTAATACCACGCCGGAGGAAAAGCGTTGATGCGTTTTAGATCTCTTCCGTTAGCTAGCTGTCGCCACTCAACATTGCCCCACCTATCTGCGCGAGCCATGTTCTCGTTCCTCTGCTTCATCTGGTCACTGCTCTCTTCGCTCTGCCACCCGTGGTGACCTCTGTTCTTCGCAGGCACCACTACTCGCGCTTTCTCCGTGGTTGGACCCAGAATTTGGAATGGTCTTCCGTCTGAGCTGCGTTCTCTTCCTCGAGACTCGTCCACCGCTTCCTTCTCTGCTCTAGACTGTTCTCTTTCGCCGGGGTTGGGCTGGGAGCGCCTCTGCATAATTGCCTTGAAGGGCACTATAATAAATGCTCAGTTGATTGATTGATTGATTGATTGATTGATTGATTGAAGAAAAAAAGAACAAGAACAAGAAGAACAAGAAGAAGAGCAGTACTTCGAGGTAGCCCTGAGGCAGCCATGGGTATGAAGTGTTAACGATTTCATTTCCTTAGCCCCGGCATATGAGGGCTGGCGGCCGATCCTCTTCCTCACCGTCTGATCTTCCAACCGACAGTGTAGACTGTCACTGTAAGTAAGTAAGTAAGTAAGTAAGTAAGTAAGTAAGTAAGTAAGTAAGTAAGTAAGTAAGTAAGTAAGTAAGTAAGTAAGTAAGTATATTCTTTGTTGAGCCACCTGCATGCTCACTGTGGTTAACAAACATGTTATGCAGTTAGAGGCATGAAACACAAGAAACAACATAAGTTGGAAAGGAAGCCAGCTAACTAGGTTAGGTATAGATAGAAGGCCTAACAAATGGAATTGAATTTCACTGGTATAACATCCTAGTTAAGATATTCTTACGCGTTAGCACGTCTGCCTTAGGAATCTTCCTGTTATGCGAGCGGGGAGGCAGGTCATAGGTACGGATTATGGGAGGGGGGAGCAAGGGATGGAGACGTGGCCAGGGTTGTGGAGCACGGCTGAAAAGAGAGCTCTGTCAGCTCTTGCACAAAGAATATCGAAGGATTCGAGGCTGGGCGGTAGATACCCATGCCGTATCAACCTTTCAACCAGCGCGCAAAGACGAGAGCGCTGCTCGACATTTGTGAATCCCCACCAGGCAGGAGAGGCATAAAGCAATCTATATATCTATATCTATCATGGAATTTATATAGCGCCTCTTCAAGGGCTCTACTCAGAGGCACTCCCAAGCCAGGCCTGATCAAACAGAAAAGTCTTCAATAGAGCGTGAAAAGAAGACGGGTGAGTACGAGGAGACAGGCGAAGGAGAGGTGGCAAGTCATTCCACGCAGTTGGACCAGCGACAGAGAATGCTCGGCGCTGCATAGTAGCAGTGCGGGCATACGGGACTATAAAGTCGCCCCGAGAAGAGGAACGGAGGGCTGAGCGACCCGTAAGCGAAGAAGAGAGAGTGAAAACAGAGCATAGGTAGGAAGGAGCCATGCCCAAAACACATTGCCAGGCGAGAGAGCAAAGCCGATACAGGATACGCTGCCGGATGGGAAGCCAATGAAGAGTATGATGCATGTAGGAGGATACACTACCATAGCGGGGTATGGAGCCAACAAGGCGCGCCGCAGACCGCAGGACCCTCTCAAGGAAGGACAGGCGGGTTTGAGGAAGACCGGTGTATAGAGAAGAGCAATAATCTAAACGAGAGCAAACAAAGGCATGGATAAGAGTTGAAGCAGCAGAGGCTGAGAGAGAGCGAGCAACAACCCTGAGCTGGCGGAGATGGTAGAAACAGGAGCGAGACAGAGAAGAGCTAAGGTAGTTGCTCGGGCTACATCATACAGGCGAGGCTCACTGAGACCGTGAGCGGTAAGGCATCGGAGGGCGTAGAGGGATTGACCAGCCTTGGTGCACAATCGCTGGACGTGGGAGCCAAATCCCAAGCGGTCGGATAGCGTCACCCCCAGGACAACCAGCTCAGAGACCCTGGCGATACCAGGTACTGGCGGGGGAAGGACTATTGACATAGATCCAGGGCGCCTAAAAATCGCCTCTTTGGATTTTGAGCAATTGAGCATCAGGTTGCTAGAGGCAGCCCACCTGGTGATGTGTTCCAGCCCATTATAGCTAAGTTCATCAGCCGCCAAAGGTGTGGCTTACTCAGCCTCACTGAATACCGTTGCAAACGCAAAGCAGTCTGATAAAAGCGCCACCTACTGAATGACTTTGCCTTAGTTTCTGTTTCATTCGCCAGGTTCAAGCGAAAGTCTTGTAACGCTAAGAGATTACGAGTTAGCCTATAGCCTAAATATCGACGTCATATCAAATCAAGTCCGCAATAGCTGTGTTCTTTGGTCGTTTTAGTTCTTGGGTCAGTTTAGTTGTTTGGACACTTTAATTGTTTCATCAGTTTTGTTGTTTGGTCAGTTTAGTTGTTCGGTCAATTTGGTTGAGTGAGTTAAGTTGTTGTTTCAGTATAGTTGTTGGGTAAGTTTAGTTGTTGGGTCAGAATCGGGGGTAACGCTATTACATTACTTCAACCCGCTCCACCCGATCATCTTCCTATATAAGTCTTTCTCGACCCTCGGTCACTACTCATCTCAAGTTCTGCAACCGAGCCATATCCAACACAGCACCACGCCTCTGGAACGATCTTCCACACGAGTTCCGCAGACTCTCAGTTCCTCCATCATCATTCCAACCTGTCCTACATCATCCTACTCCTCAGGCTGCTCTACCCATCACCACGGGCTTTCCACTCAAAACTAAAGTCTCGCGTTTTCAAGAACACCCACCCATTCCAATTCTTCTCGCCCTAAACGAAACCTCCTCAACAGCTGCTCCAGCTGGAAACCGGAATCGGATCTCCTCCTATTGATTACTCTTTGGAAGACTTCATCTGACTTGAAGTGGCGCTTGTGAATAAGTTGGTTCCCTAAGCCTAGCTTCAGAGTGGCGCTTTAGAAACTTGTAGTTTACGATTACGATTACAATTCATGCTGACAAGGAAGGCAATTAAAATTTAATTGGGTTTCGAATAAGGCCCGCGTTTCAAATTCTGCAGGTTTCCAAAAGTATCCTGAAAGAGGAAAGAGAGATTGGAAATAGCGCACGTTAACTCGATTTCCTGTTTCAGGAAAATCTACAGAATATCAAAAGCAGACCGTCGTTTAACCACAAGCCTTCAAACACGTAAACATACACATGACTACACACCGTGTCATCAGTAAAGCGAACATTCCGAGGCAGTAATGTTAGCAACTTAGCAACTGTGGTGTACACGGACGATCCTCTTTTCAAAATACCGACCCTGCTCTAACCACCGAAATAGTTTTTCCGTTGTTCTGCGAAACAGTCCACTTGTAGCCACGAGACTCTTAACACCTGAACCGTATGCATGCAACTAAAAGTGGCTAGACCTTATTGACGTGTTAATAAAAACACTCCCTGGGCATAAACGCACGTTGTTGTCGATCATTCGACCCCCAACGGCGCCGAGCATGCGTGTTGACGAAGGGGCACCTGTGGAGAAGGCCCGCGCGTTTGATGTTATTTTTAGACGTTTGGGGATTTCCAGGCGTCATGCGCAGCAATGATTTTGGCATCTGCGGCCTCTAAACTGGATGGCCCTAGGGCTAGACCCGGACTGTGGTTTAAAATACCATTATTAACGGCATCTATTTCCTCCTTTTGATTTTTGAAGATCAATTACAACCAGCATTCAATTGTAATATTGTTGAATGACAATGAGATTTGATTTAATTATCTGTGAAACATTTGAACTCGAATGAGAAACTGCAACAATGAAAACGATTGGGTTTAAGTATCCTAGCTACTCATAGAACCGCCACTAATTACAACAACAGCATCAATGTCAAATAATAATTAGCACCAACAGTAATTAGGTCAGTGAGATAAAGTAAGGTAGCGTGGTAAGGTAAGATAAAAAAAGATAAAGAAAGGTAAGGAGATGTAAGGTTAGTTAAGGTCAAGTTAGACAAGTTGAATTAAGATAATTATCATTAGGCTACTATTAATAAGATATTTATATCGGGCTAATAGTTGCAGTATAAAGTAACAAGTAGGCGATTATATTATCCTAACATGGTATCATAGTAAAATCATGGTATCATAGTATCATAGTATCGTAGTAATAGCATGGTATCATAGTATTAGTGTTCCGGCACCTTTTCCAGTTACTAAAAAATTATTTATTTATTTTAATAGTAAAAACAATAACTTAGCCATTTAATTTAATTTCAATGTTGTGAACTGTTTTCAGTGTCTATTGAGTCCCTCCCATCTCCCAATCCCGTTTTTCTCTGGATTTTAGTCCTTCCATAATTGTTCAGTTCCGGAACCTATTGTTCAGCTGCGGAACCTTTTTTCTAGAAAAAAGCACTGCATAGTATCATAGTAATATCATGGCATAATAGTATCATAATATTATAATAATATCATGGTATCATAGCAACACAATAATATCATGGTATAACTGTATTGTAGTATCATAGTAATATCATGGTATCATGGTATACGATTGGTTAGAGCGCCCGTCTTGTAACGCGGAGAGTATGGGTTCGATCCTCCTCCTTTGAGACAGTTACTGTGTAGGGACCTTGATTAAGTCCTTCACTGACAATTGCTCTGCGCCATCGATGTTCTGTCGTAAGGTCGTGTGCACTTCTGAACTTTGGAAGGAAGGCAATATCAACCTACAGTTCTGTTGTATTGTACTGTATTGTAATTTGTATACGGGAAAAAATCAGACTTCTTATAGACCAAAAGTCAAACAGTTTGCAGTTTAACAATTCTACCTTATCTAATTACTTCTTTAGAATCCTCGTGCGACGCAGTGGCCAATTAGTTAGAGCCAGGGTGAGAATTGTCGGGGGAGGTTTGGGGGTTCAACCCCCCTAGTCTTTCTTTGACCCCCGTTAAGTCTTCATTGCACCAGTGTTGTGCACAAGACCAAAAACCTAAGACCAAGACCGAGACCAAGACCGCATGGTCCAAGACCAAGACCGAGACCAAGACCGCATGGTCCAAGACCAAGACCAAGACCGCATGGTCCAAGACCAAGACCGAGACCAAGACCGCATGGTTCAAGACCGAGACCGAGACCAAGACCGCATGGTCCAAGACCAAGACCTAAGCCTCAAAACCAATGAGGCCTACCGTAAACGCCATTCTCAATTTAAGTGTAACATAATCCCATCATTCAAATCAGATGTTTATTACATTTTATAAGAACTAATCCCCAAATCTTGCCCTGTGAGGTCTGATGAAGAGTCCACTACAGCTAAACACCCTCTCAACAGGTGCAGGTGTTGATGAGATGCAATAAAACTAATGATTGCAAAGACCAGCAAATATCGACAACAACATTTAACAAATACACCACACTCCACTCTCGATCCCACCCAAGCTGTGCTGGCTTTAGGTATAGGCGATATAGGTACTGCCTAGAGCGGCATTTCTCAAGAGGCGGAAAATTCCGGCAAAATTAAAATAATATAATTAGTTAATAAAAAATTAAATGGAAATATATGTTTTAGTAAGTGACAGGATTTTTGTCCTTGCTGCTTGCCTATAGCCACAAAACTGTCAGAGGCCGCCTCTGCACCCAAGGTCGAGACCAAAGGCAAATGACCGAGACCAGACGCCCAAGACCAAGACCAAGACCAAGACCGCACCTTTAAGACCAAGACCAAGACCAAGACCGGCACCTTCAAGACCAAGACCGAGACCAAGACCGCATCTTTTCGGTCTCGAGACGGTCTCGAGACCAAGACCGCGGTCTCGAGACCCCATCACTGCATTGCACACCCCGGGGGGATCGTTTCCAACCCCTTCAATTGTGCTAGTGTGATTTAGCATTTTTTGACTCTGAGTCTCTGATAAAAAGAAATATTTCCATGGTGTATCATGTATGCATTTTAGAATTTTCCCAACAAAGAAATTGATTCTGATTCGAGTCTGACTTGCAAAACTGCTAGAGTTGAAATCAGCTGCTTCAAATTTCGTTGACGTCAATTAACAAAATATTGAACTCCACATGGATCAAAGTCTACCTCTTTTTTCTACAATTCTCACACTGGTTAGAGCGCTTGCCTTGTAAAGGCGGAGTATGGGTTCGATCCTCCTCCCCTCAGACGGTAACTGTGTATACTAGGGACCTTGAGCAAGTCCTTCACTCACAATTGCTCCGCGCCATTGATGCTTCGTCATTGGAAAATGGCGCTAATAAATGCGTAATAATTATAATGATAATAATAGTAATATTATGTATTATTTTATTAATTTAATCGTATTATGATATCATCGTAGCATAATTATAGCATCACTATAGTATAGTGGAAGTCTCGTAGTAGTATTGTGGTATCATAGTATCATTATGTATCATGGTCGTCGTATGATTCATCTTCAGAGTGGCCATGGTCCGTTTCGGCGCCAGGTCAGAATCCGGGGAGGGATGTCAAGCCGACGAGACAGCACGGTGCTACTGTGTTGCCCAGCTTTTGCACGCCACTCCCATTTTGCTTTTTCCACCAAGCAACGAATCCGGGACTAAGTCTTTCTTATCTGTGCATCCGCGTGTAGCCTTCTATGCAAAGGTCAACCGCAGAGTGTGGGGAAAATAACCCCATGACAACGGCGCAATTGGGTATCGCCTGTGGATTCGCTAGACCGCTCCTCTTCGGCACGACTCTTGAATGTCCGGTAATACGACCAACGCTACCGACGCCTGGCGCCTGGGATTTACGCGCACTGCCATGACAGGCAGATGCCAATCAAATCAACGCATGCGCAGACGTTCGACGGCCACGCCCACTTATGGCGGCACAATGCATAGGCATCCGGGTTCAGACTCAACCGCTAGACGTCACTGTCTGTCTGTCTGGGGTAAATGCGATAAAATGTTAATCACTTTAGATGTTTGTTCCTGTGTATATCTGTGGAAGGATGTCTATCTATATCTCTCTGTCTATGTATGTCTGTCTGCTTGTCTGTTTTTCCGTATTGTATCTGCGCGCTTGTAAGTATGTAGGGTTCTATTGCATGTTGTTAAATATATTTAGCATCCAAGTCAGCTCCCAGAACCATCAACATATTCGTCTTGTCAACAAAAGTTCAAGTAAATAAAACATCCCTCCCTCCCCCCCCATCTGTCCGTAGACCTATCTCAAAGTGCAGATATTCAGACAACATAACAGGGAAATTCCCTTTCAATTCAGTTCTGTCATTCGTCAGTCATAGCTCATGCATGTGAAGTGTACGCAGCCTGTAGCCCTCCATCATACAATGAAGCTCTACGGCCTCACGACTCACGGCTCTCACAGCCTTACTTAGCCTAATCGACGATAACGAGCCTATATCCTGCTAATTTACATATGAATTAAAATATGTGCATGCATAATTCCGTAAGCACGTGTCGATATGTGCGTGTCGATCGATACCTGGCTGTAATCTGCCATAGATGAAGATTCATCAGCCTTCCTGTTTTGTCATGCTGGGCAGAGACCGTCCAGCGTTTAAGTATATCGATTTTCAATAGGCTGAGCCACTACGCCCGGGGCTCAAGAAATAACCAGGATGCTTGTTGGTTGTTGGTGCCTGTGAGTTTGTGTTGGGTATACAGAGTGACAGGAACGATGTAAACTGGGAAGAATTTTCTCTCAGTCATGATCTCGTCACTGGAGATAACGTTCTCTTCAATCGACTTCTGGTGAGTATATTTAAGGGACTGTAGATATCGAACAGAATCAAACACAATCGAACAGTGAAGAGTTAACATCTGATTTTTACATATATAAATTATTTATATTAAAATATATATTTATAACTAAGTTATTGAAGTTGTTGAGAATCCTCATCATGTCGCCATTTGTCTTCATCGTATTTATAGCATCTCTCGTCGCCTCTGCACCGTACCAGCCTCAGCAGCTGAAGGACGATGCTGTCATTGTCGACTTCTTAAAACAGTTCAGGTAAATCAGAAATGCAATCATCTCTAATTAAACTCTTAATATACCTCACTCTTAATCATCTGTTATTTAGCCAAACCTCACATGGTTCTGCAATGGGGAGGTTCTTATTATAGCAAGCATTTCAAAGAGAATTAAATGTCTTATTATTTCGGCCAAGCTGTCCTTCGGTAAGCTTATAACTGAAATCTGACCATCCGAAATTCCACAGGATTTACATAAGTCATTTGGCAAGCCATTGACTGAGGCCAGAGATCACATTTCTTAATGAGTTTTGCTGAGAATGCGATGTCTTTCTCAGTGTGATTAATGTTCTCGGTAATTTTTTATATTAGCTGATGTTACAATGGGCAGAAAAGCTACAATTCAAAATATGATCAAATCATATATCCTTTAGGACTACGATAAAGTTACATTGTCTCAAGCCAGAAAGAAATTGCAGTCGTTATGGCATAATCATAATTTTTCATCTGTATTTATTCAGATCTGAAGAAACCGTCGACCAATCTCTATCCACGACCTTGACCCCTTCAGAGGTCACTGAAAAGGTCAAGATCAGAACAAGACGCGACGCATCGCTGACCATCCGTCTCCTTCAAGACTCCACATCCAACCTCCAGGACCGAGCTGTCTGTCCATGGACCTACCGTATCCAAACCAACTCCAGCCGCCAGCCAGCCGACCTTGTCGAAGCCGTCTGCTCAACATCCATGGTCCAAGGATCGGCCAACGTCTGTGAACCAGTCTTCTACTACGTGCCAATCAAAGTCAAGCAGACGTCATCAACCGGTGTGATCACGTGGGCCGATGACTGGGTCAGGTGGTCGGTTGGGTGCACATTGGCTCAGCCACGGACTCAGACGGCTAGTCCACCGACCCAGACAGAGGATCCAACGCTGTCTTAAGGAGCCACCCTCCGGAGGGGGCCAAGTACTTTGTCGGGATCATCCAGACCACTTGAATGACACCAGATTCTTTGCATGGATCTACTATTACGAAGAAACATCTGGTCAAGTGAAAGTTACAGAAATGTCTCGAATTGTTCAGGAATTAAAACATTTGCTCAACGTTTGACTGAATGGACGTGAATGACAACATCATAATATTATGTTGGACCAAATAGGACTATATGAAGACTTGGCATCACATCCTTTGTTCTCATGCCAAGTCATCCACTACGTCGTTCATGGTAGCTTATTTATTTTAGAGAAATAATCAATTGCAATAATCTTTTTTGTATTTATTTATTTATTTGTTTCCAGTATTTAACTATATATTTTCGCAAATTGTATCCACTTTTGTATCTATTTATTGTTTTTTAAATGATATTGACGGCGACTTTTTTGAGTTGTCGAGAGTTTAATCATCATCGTGATAGTCGTCAAGCATCTTCTGAGCTAACGCGGCATTAAAATTGTTCATCAGGCCATGAAAGGCTATCGTAGGTGACATTACTGGACTTGATGCATTTGTTCAGAATTCTTATGCTAGCTGCCTATATCCAAGGCGTTGTTTATTTATGTTTAAATTATCGTGCAGATGTCTAGATTGTATCCAACGTTTGATTCTGAGGCGCTGAGTTTATGATGAGATTTCTTATACATATGAGATTAAAACCCATATCAGTATTTTTGCCGAAGAGATTTTATTTACTGTTTCTGTTTGCATTTGTTGAACGAGATTGTGATATTGAATAATCGTCCTTAATTTATTGCTCTATACGTAGTACAATTAAATCGTCAAAATGAGTAATTTTACTTTGATTTCTGTTGTTATTTCGGAATTGATATTTTACAATTCTGAATGTATTAGATAATATTACGTGTAATATTATTTCGATCTTGCCAGATGTGAATGAATGTTATCGTCCGTGTTCGAAAATCAGTTATACGTCGGTTTTAAGTTATTCATAAATTACTGTAATTTTCGATGGCTTTGTGTATTCGTGTAAAATGTTTTTTTCTAAGAAAACAATTAAATTGTATAAAAACTTATAAATTGTATATCTTACTTTTACTTCCCATATCATGATGTAAGTTTGAAGTGGGGTGGGTGGGGTGCAGTGGGGTGGGGTGGGTACTGAAGCCGAAAGCATCTCTGTGTTCAGAGACCTTTCTGTTCCATGACTTCATCGATGAGGTCGTTACCAAAGCTGCCATACAGTCTCAAGCAAGTTTATTCCACTCCAGTGGTTTTTTAGGCTTTCTGTCTGATACACCACGACTGTGACTGAGTTAGTGAAATCAGTTACATCAAATTTAGTCCGGTTCAACTTTCTGTAACGTAGGGATTGGACTTTGACGGGACCGAGCTAAGATCAACAACGAAAAGTCCTTTTGAAGTTCTTTAACGACGCTTTAGAAATAGCCAGAAACAAAAACTCCTGTCGCCATACGACACAAAACAATACAACTGTAATTTGATATTTCCCTACTTCCAAAGTTCATCGCAATCGTTATCGTATTCTCCAAACTTCTAAAGGGCGCTCGAAGGTCAAGCTTATTCACGAGCACTACGTCAAATCAAGGGGATAGTCTAAAGAAGGTTCGAATCCGGTTTCTAGAGGGCGATATCAAGAGAGGAGGCAGAGCAGCTGTCAAGGCAGGTGTCGTTTAGGGCGAGAAGAATTGGAAGACGGAGGATCAGATGAGTCAGGGCAGGAGTACCTGAAAAGGTGAAACGTCAGTTTTGAGTGAAAACCCGGGGTGATAGATACATGTAGAGGAATATGAGAAAAAGAATTTGCAATGATGATAGAGGAACTGAGAATTTTCGAAATTCAGGAGGCAGATCGTTCTGCAGAGGCGTGGTCTTGTGTTGCATTTGGCTCCGTTGGAGAACTTGAGATGAGTAGTGACTGAGGTAGTAAAACGCTGATATAGGAGGAGGATCGGGTGATGCGGGTTGCCTGGATGGTGAAGAGATCACGGAGGTACTTGGGCTGGGAATAATATTGTAGGGAGTTATAGGTTTGTGATATGACTTGGCAGTAAAATCGCTCTGGGATTTTTTAGCCAACGGAGTGATTTTAGGATGGGATTGTGATATGATGATGTTTGGGCGTTCTATAGAGACAGCCAATGCAGGTTAGTGTTTTTTTTATATTAAATTGCAGACGCTTGATTTGGTTGGATTCAAGGTTGAGGAAGATGGAATTGCCGTAATCGAGTTTTAATGAACAATGAAGGTAGCAATGTCGGAGGCAGTTTTAAGGTCGAGGTCATGAATGTGCATGAAGCAGGAGCGCGAGAGGCTTGAGATGTGATTTGAGAAGGAGACATGTGGATAAAAAGTAATACCAGGATTACGGACGGGGAGTCATAGGTGAAGTTAAGAGACGACGATTTAGTCAATAGCTGTATGGAGGGGTCAAGGATTTTCTTGATTTGATCAGGAAGGCCTAAGATGATGAATTCAGTTTTGGAAGGGTTCAGGCAGAGGAGATTGGATGACATCCACTGTTAGATTAAGTTAAACTCGTTAAATTATTTTGTGATGGAGGTGGAAATAGAGCTTGGAGAGAAGGATATGTAAAGTTGGTTTACGTCTGCGTAAAAGGAGGAGGATTCTATGAGATGGCTTAAAGGTGTCGTTTACAAGGTGAAGAGGAATGGACCCCAGACGCAGCCTTGAGGGATACCACAGGAGAGAGGGAGGCGTTGCGATCATTGGTTGGAGGTTTCAATATAGAAGGATCGGGAAGCCAAGTAGGACTGTAACCAAAGTAGAGCAGTACCGAAGACGTCAAACCAGGAAGATAGTCATTGAAAAGGAGGTTGTGACCAATGGTGTCAAATGCGGCGGAGATGTCGAGAAGACAGAGGCAGAAGACTTGTTTATGGCTGACTGCAGAGACCAGTTTATTGTACAGAGACGCAAGTAAAGTTTCTGTGGAGTGGTGTTTAATGAAGCCAGATTTGTGGGAGTTAAGGTGTGAATTAGAAGAGAGGTAGTCGTTTAGCCTAGCAAAGACAATTCGTTCAGTTAACTTAGATAGAAGGGAAACATCGGAGATGGTTAAGAAATTCACACGATCACACGACAGAACATCGATGGCGCTGGGTCGCTACGTTGTGGCTTGAGGTTGATTTGAACCTGCGACTCTTCAGATACAAGGCACAAAACAGGCCGCTACCCCCACTGCATCCCCATATACGGACGCGGATCTTCTCAACGCCATGTGTGTTAATTGAGGGGGCTGGGTGATCCATGGCTGGATATAAACAGCAGTATACAACTTATCCAACCGATCTTTCTATGTTCCATGTTCACCCCAATACAAATAGATTTTGCTCTCCATCAATAACTGGTGTTACTCTTGAAGTGTGCCGCACCCGAACAGTGTTGGGCTCTTGGGAATTTTCGGTCGCTCAGCTGAAACTGTGGTATTCGCTGTTCAATTGAGTTCGTTCTGTATATTCTTTGATGTCATTAAATTCTAATTTTAGGGCGTATCTAATAAAGTCAAAATACTTCCTTAACCTGCGTCTGGTTTCCTGATCTATTGGATTACGACCTAGGTTTCCAATCGATCAGGATTCTTGAATGAGATTTTACTAAAACAACATGTTAATGAAAATGCTAAAGAAGTCAATGGATTAGGTTATTTAAACCATTATCATCCTAATCATCATCATCATCATCATCATCATCATCATCATCATCATCATCATCATCATCATCATCATCATCATCATCATCATCATCATCATCATCATCATCATCATCATCATCATCATCATCATCATCATCATCATCATCATCAACAACAACAACAACAACAAGGAAAACAACAAAACTCATTAGAATTACAATGATTAAAAAATAACGAAAATGAAAGTTATAAATTAGTAAAAATTAAAGTCTCTCCCTCACATCTGTGCTCTGCCCGATATTTTTTACATCCTTATCAACAAAGGCTCGACTGTAGGCAATTGATACTCTCCACTGCACTATTAGGGTCTCTCTAACTGAAGGCATTCGGGCAACAGATGAGGGGAAATTCCCTTCAAATGCAGCCAAGCTATTCGTCAATCGTATTTCATTGCCTCTCAGACGCAGGCGGCGTTGAGCCTTCGTTCAGTGACGCTCCTCGATCGTTGAACGGAGATGACCTCTTTACATCCTTCTAATTTATATTACATATATACGTCAATGGCGCTGTTTCCATGCGTTAATATATATAAACACATCCAAGCACTTATAAATACGTACGCTCGTGTCGAACGTGGTTACGACCCGCTGTAGAGAAGGAATACACAATCCTACAGGCTTCCTGTTTCGTCACGCTAGCAAAATTATTCCGATTTCTAAGTGTATCGATTGGTTAAGGAATGGGTGACGACGGTCTAAGGCAAGCACTTCGCCTGGGCTCAAAAAACAACCAGCAGGATTGCTGTGTGTTGGTGTGATGTTTGCGTGTGTGTGTGTGTGTGTGTGTGTGTGTGTGTGTGTGTGTGTGTGTGTGTGTGTGTGTGTGTTTGTGTGTGCGTGTGTTTAGTTGGTGACAGAGGGGGAGACGAACAGCGTAAACTCAACAGAAGTTTCTCTAAGTCATGATCTCGTCACTGGAGATAACGCACTCTTCAATCAACATCGGGTGAGTATATTTAAGGGGCCGTAGATGTCGAACAGAATCAATGAAACAGAATCGAACAGCAGAGTTAACATTTCGATTTTTATATATATTTAATTTATTAACCTTTCTGTATATTTAAAATAAAGTTATTGAAGTTTCTGAGGATCGCGTCATGTCTCCATTTGTCTTCATCGTATTTATAGCATCTCTCGTCGCCTCTGCACCGTACCAGCCTCAGCAGCAGAAGAACGATGCTGACATTGTCGACTTCTTAAAACAGTTCAGGTAAATCAAGAATAGGCCTACAATGACTTCTTTCGACCTTAGCTTTCATAGTCTGTTATTTAGTCCAAAGTCTTGCATCTATAGCCAATTAGTCTAGTTCTTTGGCTACTTAAGCCTTTCTTACAGGGATAAGTTTCTAAACTCTTCGGGCAATGCATCTATAGCTGTCCTTAGGGATCAATGAACTTCGACCTCCTAGAATTCCACCGGATTCACAGCTTTCATTTAGCGACCCGTTGACATATGAAGGGATCAAAATTTCTTAACCCCTTTAGCGTGGATCCCGAGTATACTCGGGCTATGGAATCCGTTCCCATAGCGTGGATCCCGAGTTAACTCGGGCAAGGATAGAATTCACCGCCTAGTAAGCGTGGAGCCCGTATAAACTCGGGATAATGTTTGAAGGTCATGTCTGTTGTGCAGAGGGAGTATAGTACAGTCATGTTGTAGCAGCCGTGGGGGTAACCTTGGCCTAGTCACGTGGTCACTGGCGACTACTAGCCGGCCGTCGTTGTGTCCATATTTTAGGTCAAAATGGCAGGTCGCAAACGTGGTTTGTCTAGGGAAGAAATAACACGGTCACTTTCATATGATAACTTTATATTCTTTGTGGTTCTGACCACATATTTTGACATGCCACGGTGCTTCACGGGTGTTTTTCTGTTGTACTTCTGCCGAAAATGTGCAGAAAACTTATTTTCAAGTGAATAAAAAAAATTTTTTTGGGGTGACGTAATAATGCAAAAAAAACTTAATGGATTATATCCAGGACAATCATAGCATCATTAAAACACCAATATCTGAAAAAAAATTTGGCAAAAAAATTCCACATTATACGAGAGTTAACAAAAAAATAATTCCACGCTAAATGAGTTTTTACTTAGAGTGAGATTCATTTTTAGCAGATGAAAACGGTGCCATAAAAATAATAACTTTAGTCTATCGAGTAAAAATGCGGCAAATGAATACCTGGCAAATAATTTGAGAAAGGACTTTAACTAAGTAACTCCAAGTTGATATGAAATGAATGACAGAGACATTCAAACCATAATAAAATGGAAATCGTTTCCTCTGCATTTCTTCAGATCTGACGAAATCATCGACGAATCTCTAACCACGACCTTGACCCCTTCAGAGGTAACCGAAAAGGTCAAGATCAGAACAAGACGCGACGCATCGCTGATCATTAGTCTCCTTAAGGACTCCACATCCAACCTCCAGAACCGATCCGTCTGTCCCTGGACCTACAGTACACGAACCGACTCCAACCGCCAACCAGCTGACCTTGTCGAAGCCGTCTGCACAACATCCATGGTCCAAGGATCGGCCAACGTCTGTGAACCAGTCTTCTACTACGTGCCAATCAAAGTCAAGCAGACGTCATCAACCGGTGTGATCACGTGGGCCGATGACTGGGTCAGGTGGTCGGTTGGGTGCACATTGGCTCAGCCGAGGACTCAGACGGCTAGTCCACCGACCCAGACAGAGGATCCAACGCTGTCTTAAGGAGCCATCCTCCGGATAGGGCCAGGTACTTTGTCGGGATCATCCACATCACTTGGAAACGAGATTCTTTGCATGGATCTACTATTACGAGGAAACATCTAATGAAATGAAGTTACAGAAATGTCTCGAAATGTTCAGGAATTAAAATATTTGCTCAACGTTCGACTGAATCGTCGTGCACGATTGACACCATCATATTGGACCAAATTGGCCCAATGTGATGACTTGGCGCCGCCACCTTTGTTTTGGTGCCAAGCCATCCACTGTATTTATACGTCGTTCAGATATGAGAAGCAATTAATTGCAACATTCTATTTTATATTTATTTATTTGCGCTATTTAACTATATATTTTATTCAAATAATTGTATACTTATGACGCAGTGGTGTTGCCGTATGTTCTTTGCCTTGTAACCGCAGAGTCGGAAGTTCAAAGCTACCTCAAGCCACAGTGTACCGACCTTGAACATTTTGCTCACCCACAATTGTCTGTGAGGAAGGTAACGGGAAACAACCTCACTTGTGTCATACCTGGGTTGCATAAAGCCAATGGACCCGCATTCGGGCAGAGAACTCATCGTCATCGTCATCGTCGTCATCATCATCATCATCATCATCATCATCATCATCATCATCATCATCATCATCATCATCATCATCATCATCATCATCATCATCATCATCATCATCATCATCATCATCATCACCACCACCACCACCACCACCATCATCATCATCATCATCATCATCATCATCATCATCATCATCATCATCATCATCATCA